>VWYI01019879.1:2601-216665 GCA_013399455.1 Anthoscopus minutus | reverse complement strand
GCGGGGGCGGCACCGGGCAACCACCGCCGCCACCGGGCGCTGCCGGTGCCCCGCAGCCGAGGGACGCGCCTCCGGGCACCGGCTGCAGCGCGTTTAGTGTGACCGCTCCACAAAAGCTGGTCGGAAAGACTCGCGGCTGGGAGCCGAACGTGTGTTATTTCGCCATTTCATTTTGAGTGTCTCCACAATCGGAGAGGGACACCATCCTGTGGGACGCCATCGGCCGCTCCGAGAGGTGCGAGGCTGGCAGACTCGTTCACGTCCTCAGCAAAGAGGCTTCCAGAAAATAAACAAACAAAAAACCAACAAAACCCCACCAAACAACAACAAACACGCTCGTTCCCCACAGGAGCCGCGATGGCGAGCTGACAGAGTACGCCAAACCGTGACACGGCGCCCGGACTCTTACCCGTTCTCTCTCCAAGAGGAGGCGGCCGCCCATGCCGAGAGCGGGACTCTCCGCCTGGCTGCCGGTGCTCGGGAACTCCGGGAAATGTCACTCCCCGCGTGTGCCGCGCTCCGGCGGGGGCGGCCGGTCCTGGGCTGCGAATCGGCCCAGCGCGCCCTCACCATGCCCTCACCGCCGTCTGCGGCCTTACCCGGGCGAGCGAGCGCCCGGCGCCTCACGAACCCCTCACTCCTCGTCTCAGGAACCTCTTGCCTCAGGTACCACTCACCTCAGGAAAACCCCATCCCTCTCCTTAGGAACACCCCCTCCCTCGCCTCAGGAACCCCTCACCACAGGAACACCCCATCCCTCGCCTCAGGAACCCCTCATCGCTCGCTTCAGGAACCCCTCGCCTCAGGAAAACCCCATCCCTTGCCTCAGGAACTGCTCGCCTCAGGAAAACCCCATCCCTCTCCTCAGGAGCTCCTCATCGCTCACCTCAGGAACCCCTCACCTCAGGAACACCCTATTCCTCGCCTCAGGAACCCCTCACCATCGTTCCCCGTCAGGAAAGGCTCGCTTGGTGCCAGGGAAATGGGAAAGGAGTCGCTGTCCCCTCGCCTTTGTGCAGGTCTGTGACCTCCCAGCCTCAGCAGTGCCATGTCAACCCAGGAAGGAGGGAAAGGTGAGCTGCTAATGCAGTTACACGGCCATTCCCTCTTCCCAAGCCTTCACACTTACAGGCCATCCCTTTCCAGCAGGTTAATGGCTTCTCCATTAACTTCCCACATATGTCAGTGAATGCAGTGTAATGAGCCCCGGTGATAAAATCTAGGCCTCCTTGCTGCAAGAGCATCAGCCCATCCTGCTTGAAATGAAAGGGAAGCACTTAATGTTTATTCATTGATTCTAGTGGAACTATGTGCTTTTCAAGCAGAAAATATGAGATACTCCCAATCAACTGAATCATCAATCCATGGGCAAATAGCTGAGGAGATAAAAAATGCCCATCCATCATAGCTGGGAGTAGCATGTTAATGGAGATGGAATTTATTTTCTCCCATAAAGCATTCCTGGTTAACCCCAACTTGCTATCTCTTTAGCAATTAGTGGTGCAATGCTTATGAAGCACAGATGAGGGGTTCAGATTGGTGCAATACACAATTACTGTCCTCAAAATGGTTCTCATGAAACATCTCAAGCTGATAAACACACAATATGCCTGATTAAAAACAAAAAGGAAATTAATTAAAGAGTGAGCAGCGTAACACTCTGTAACCTCTGGCCAAATGCATGCAAGTGCATAGCTTTGCCATCTATGAATGTTTCACAGAGGCCATAATCTTGTTCTACTTTTATTCCTCTGTATACAGCCATTCATTGGGATGTCTTCTCACCAAACAGAGAGAGGTTTTTCCTGAAGGGTATCATAACTGGCTGCTTTTCAAGAAGGCTGTCACATGAAAGCATGCCAAACAGGAGTTAGGAGCAATGGGAATCATCTCTGTGAATTAAGGCGATGGGACATGGTCTCATTCCCCATCCTTCCTGGGTATCTTGGATGCTACATGACTTGCTCCTAATGAAGGTGTATCTAGAGGAGCTGCAAACTCCACAAACTCCAGGGTGCTGCTCCTGGCAGCTGTGGTGCCAGACACCTGAGCTAAGAGCAGGGAGATTGCCCATCCTGTGTTCTCAATGTGCTCCCTCTGCTAGAAGAGGAAACATTTCAATATTGATAGTGAGAAACACTGTGTGCAAACCAAACCAGTGATCCCAAGCCACAGCAAGGCTGTAAGACATGGACCAGTACCTTTCACTTGGCACAAAAGTCCAAATTGCAAACTCTCCAAACTGTATCTGCAGCTCTTCCATGTCTATGAGCCTCCACAGCATTGTCATAAGAAATGGTGCCTGTTACTACCCCACATGACAGCTTGCTATTGAGCTTGCCACCTCTTTTCCCAAGTATTTTGCTACTTTTTCCCAGCTGTTTATGAGAAGCTGCCAAGGAAAAGGCAGAGAGAAGAGGCTACTCTGATTTGCAAAAGGCAGGGGACAGGAAAGGGGGTGAGAACAGCAGAGTTAGAAAGGTGAGGGGAACCTCTGAGGTGCCCTGGTTGCAGGGTCAATACAGTTACAGGGTCAATACAAAGATGTTTGTGACCATGTGTTATGCTGGGATCTAGGAGTTCCAGGGAATTCTAGGGATTCAAAATTATGCCAGAGTAATCTCTGAAAAGCAAAGCTGAGGACAAATAAGAGGATTTTTTAACTACGTGGTGAAACTGGAAAACCTGTAGAAAAGGAAGTTTCATAATGGTTTCACTCTGTTCCTGAGTAGAATTGTTAACAATTCCTAATGGAATTGTTAACAACAGTATAGGAAAGGCAGAAGATAACTATTCCTGGTCTGGTTTTGGGGACCAGCCATATGACACACAAATATCAAATGATGATGATGATGATGAAGATGATGAAATACATTCCATTACAAGAAGCACTGAGGAGGATGTTAAACAGAAGCTAATGAAGTTGGGTATCAGCAGATGCAGGTAACTTGCATCCAAAAGTTTTAAAAGCACTGGCACAGAGTACCTTTAGACCACTAATGTTGATTTTCAATAAATCTTGGAACACTGTTAAAGTTCCAGAGGACTGGATGAAATATTGTACCAATATTTTAAAAGGGTAAACAAGGTGACCAAGGTAATTACAACCTGCCAGATTGACAAGAATTCTGGGTAATAAAATGGGACATTACTTGATTAAAAAAGAATTAAAGGGTGGAAACACAATAAATGCAAATTAATGTAGAAAATAAATCCTGCAAAAATAATTTGATTTTTAAAATAGCATTACAAGTTTGGTTGATGAAGGTAAGTAGGTCTGCAAAATATTTGTTCTGGTAACTTGCAGCATTTTAATTAAGCAGCCAAAAATGATACTGGCTCATCACAGCACTTATTAAACTGTTGAGACTTTAACTAACTGACAGTTAAAAAGTGGAAAAATAAAAAGTCCTCATCAAAGAGTGAGCTTCTGCATCCAATGGCAATTAGTTCTACATTGCATTGTATTGAATTAATGGTTTTAAGAAAAACATAAAATCATCACTTAAAGAGTTTGCAAATGATATAAGCAATAGGGATTCATAAATAACAAGTCATGCTGCAAAGTAGCTGAGACAGCTTGGTAACAAGTAATGTGCATTTCTGTACAGCCAAATGTAAAAACATGCACCGAGGAATAGAGACAGTGATTATTGGACAAGAGAATTTGTGCTCTTACAAGCTAATGTTCAAAAACCTCAAGAATCATTACATATATTCAGAAGAAAATAAGCAGATGGTGTGGTGTGGTGTGGTGCTGTAGCCACGAGGATAGTGCAATCCTTGGGTTTATAAATATGAGAATATAGAAAGATGTCTGTATTTATTTTTCTGGTACTTTCTGTGCCCACTGCTCCTGAAGTCTGATACCAAAATTCCTTAATTCCTTAGTAGGAGCTGAAAAAGAGATGGTTCAGAGAAGATCAGTAAGAATGATTTAAACTGAAAGTGAAAATGTTCAATCTATTTCAGTGTCAAAAAAAGAAGGTGAAGGGAAGGATGACTCATTCACAGGTTTTAAGGACCTCCAAGATTCAGTGAGTGTATGCAGATCTATTCATCTTCCTGTGAGGTCTTCTACCAGGGTAGGTAATTAATCATCAAGACAGTTTAGGACGGGACAAGCTGGATTTCCCAGCACTGGGAATGTCAAAATCAGGAGGTTGTAAAAATATAATTTTAACAGAATTAGGAGTTCAGTCCTGTAAGTCTGCTCCCCGGGAGGTAGAACTTGGTCTGTAGCTGTGGATTCTGGCTGCTTGTCTATGCAGAAGTTGATTTCCTAGGGCACTAAGAGGTAACAACCTGTCATCCCTTTCAGCATCATCTGACACAGCTCATGTGCTCTTGAGCACATGATGGGAGCAGCCATGGGCATGGCAATGTTTTTACAGTGGTTGAAGGGATGGGTGGACTCGCTCACAGAAGGCAAAGCCTTTGAAGCATATTGCATGCCAAGATAACTTTTCTCACTCAGGAAGCCTTGAGACATACATTGCTGGAAGCTGGGAGGTTACTCCTGACAAGTGTGGCTATATGATTATCCTGCTACTAAACTCTTCCTCTGGCATCTGCTTCTGGCCACTGTCACAGACAGCACAGTGTCTGTGATCTTGTGCCAGGCTGTCTCTCAGGCCCACACCTGATCTCTGACAAGTGAAGTGGGAAATTTAGTGTGAGCAGAGGGTAGATGCTTGATAACATACATTGCACAGGAGAGGGCAAGAACCAGTGCAGAGAACAATTCTTGATATTAGAAGGTCAAAGTCTGACTTGGCTAGGATTGTACATAAGGCTCCGGACGTCTCCAAAATCTGTCATTGAAACATCCAGGAGTCTCTTGGTCTGATCTGGTACCATCAAAAACTAGGAAACCTTGCAGCAGAATGTTCATTACTTTCCCAATGTAGTTCCTGATACAAGTGCTCAGCCTTCTAGTGATATGCAACATCTCGAGTAGGAAAGGCTTGTGCTGTGAGCCCAGGAGTCCAAACCTCTTGAGTGACTGAAGCTTTTATTCACAGTTCCATGGAAGAAAATGATGGCTTTTTTCAGCACAGTCGCTAATAACTGCCTGCATGCCACACTCTGACAGAAACAATGCTCTAAGTGTTCATTACTAACGCCATTCCTAGTGAAGGGCTTAGCGATCATTTAACCAGTTTTTGCTGTAAAATAAACGCCGTGGCTGGTAACACGCTTGGAAAGAGGCGAGTGGACGGCGCTGCCGCCTGCAGTGCTGTGCCTTTGCCCTCTAGTGGCTGAGGGACTGTCCCAGCTCCCGTGGCGTCTGTCTTAATACGTTTTGATTACCTCATCAGCCTCGAATCTTTGATTTTTCTAAATTCTGTGCAGTCTTCATCCGTTAAACTCAAGTACTACCTGCACCAGAACAATGTGAATCAATAAAGTCCTTGGCTTAAGATTCTCAGAATCCTATATTAAGGTTAACTCAGTATTAGTGAGTCATACCATAAAGCCACTAATACATGGGCATTTAATTAATCTATGATGCATTTTCCACCAGATAGGACTTAATCTCTTGGAAGAAAAAAGGCCTGCTAGGTCACCATGCCATTGTGTGAGTCAGTTTAGAGTCATTCCATGTTGAACATCTATTCTTATTTTGTCCACTTTAAATTTTAAATGTGCCATGTATCCTTAGGAGTTGAAAAAAAAAGAAAAAGAAAAAGAAAACAGAAAAAGAAGAAAAAGAAAAAGAAGAAGAAGAAGAAAAAGAAAAAGAAAAAGAAAAAGAAAAAGAAAAAGAAAAAGAAAAAGAAAAAGAAAAAGAAAAAGAAAAAGAAAAAGAAAAAGAAAAAGAAAAAGAAAAAAAGAAAAAGAAAAAGAAGAAAAATAAAAATAAGAAGAAGAAAAAAGAAAAAGAAAAAAGAAAAAGAAAAAGAAAAAAGAAAAAAGAAAAATAAAAAGAGAAAAAAAGAAAAAGGAAAAGAAAAAGGAAAAAAAAGAAAAAGAAAAAGAAAAAGATTGTGTGCTAATCCTTTTCAACAGTACACTCAATAGGTTGTGTATTTGAAAAGCGTATAACTTCTTTACTGTCTGTGCTAAATCTTGAAACATCCATCTCTTTTCTGTCCATACTCCAGACACTGGCCTAGAGCCTCTAGGAGATCTGTGTCTGTATCTGTTTTAAACCTCTATAGGAGCTTGAGCAAAGGCTTGGGACTTCAAGGATGTCTCATTTTTTTCTTTCTCTCCCTCTGGCACCCATTTTAGATTATCACACCAAACTTCATAAGGAAATAGCACTTACTTAATTAAATTTTTTGTCTTTCCTTTCTCTGCCCCTCCGTCTGTCCTGTATCTTTAGGATCTCTTGGCCAATCCATGGCCAGACACAGAGGGCTGATCCAAAGCAAGTCCAGCTCTGCTGGTGCATACTGAGTGTGACAATAGCCAATTTGTCAGTCAGTGCCCTGGCCTTGCAGAGAGTGTGGAGGGAGCTGAAGTCATTGTGGCAGCAGGGTCATCCTGGTCATGGCAGGGCTGAGGTTACTGCAAGGAACAGATGAGGGGGTGAAGGCACAAATCCATGTGCAAACTCACTCGTACTTGTAGGACAACTTTTCAAGGGTTGTTATTTGGACTCAGTATTTGAGTGTGAGCTATGATACTCAGGTGATTTGAACTCCTCTGCTAAGCAGTAAGTCAAATTACAGGATTCAGTAGTTTCAATAAACAACTGGATCATTTAATTCTTACTGTTTATTTTGTTATTCATCTGTATTTAGAAACCCTGGAAATGCTTAAGTACATTTTGATTACATTCCTGTTCTAGCCAGGAGCTGGAAGTGGCTTTAGTGAATACTCATGGGGTTCATGTATTTGTGAGGCTATTCCAGATGAACACACCTGTGCTCAGTAACAAAAAATCTGCCAGGGTCTGGAATCGGGAGAAACAGGTTCTTGTTCAACTCTTTGCTGCTTTGCTGAGTGACATTTGACCCTCCTGATCCCCTCTCCCTGTGTGCAGTAAAAGTAGTTCTATCTACAGCAGGAGTAAGTTTTCTAAGAGTCTTTAGGAAGGTCTGTGAAACCACTTTGAGGGTCTCTTAGGTGAAAGATTATAGTCATTACAAGAAAAGCCATCATTTGGAAGATATGAAATCACCACTTAAATATGTGCTTTCTGGTTCACTGAGACAAAAGATCATTTTGAGATTCAAAAATGATCAGGAGTTTGAAACATTAAATCCCATCTACAAAACTTCATCTCCCTAAAATGCTGACAGATATGTATTTTTCGTTTGAAGATCTGAAAGTAATTTACAAATAGTTGAAACCTGCTAGTCAACCTGTGAGAATTAAACAACCTGCTCATTATCACTCAAAAAATGCATTTAAGAGTTTGCCCTTGAATTGTAGAACTGCTCGTTTTATAACTTATCCCATGTGTATTGGGGTATCCCTGGGATGTGCTATTATTTAATTTCCTCAGTCATATAAAACTCTTTTAAGGCTGATAGTACTCCAGGAATAATATTGGAGCTGTGCCAGAGGATGGCAGAAGGTAGGAGAATTGAGATTCTCATTGTTTGGATAAAAGTCATAATTTATGCCAGTTTGGTCTAAAATACCTGCCTTCAGTATGACAAATTAGTGACAAGGGAGGGCCCAGCACAACTCTTTAAAGAAGTATCTCACAGTTTCTATAAAAAGTTTCGGAGTTGTTGACAGTCCTACACCCTTTTTCATATGCACCACCAACATTTCTACACTTCACAGCCAATAGGAGCACAATGGTGAAGAACAGATGATTTTTAAGCTGAGAGTCTCCAACCTAGACCAGAAATGGCCCTAAAGCAGAGCTTAGAAGCTCACAAATAGCATCTCAGGCATTTGTGTGGGCTTCAGTGACCATGCTTGGGGCACTCACTCCTAGAAGCAAGACTTATGCAATGTGTTGGCTGGGAGCAAAACCCACCAGACACTGGCAGAGAGGAATTCCACCAGAAAACAGTAGCACAGAGGATGTTTTGTGGAGGATTTTTGAATGACTGTTTTTGTGAACAGAAACCCACTCTCTTGAATATCGGCACTTCAGATGCAAGGAAAATTCTAAGGACAAAAGCATTTTAGAGAAATCAAAACACTACAATTCAAACTTGACTTGATTTTAATTACATACAGTGCAAAATAAAACTATTGCAAATTGAAAAATCACATCAACATTGGTATTATTTAATAACTCATTATTATGACTGTTGAAGTGATATCTTTAGATGTGTCCTTTCATTTCTTCCAGCATAACTATATTCTATGACCAAGTAAGCTGTCAGAATTTTTACAATGCAGTACACAAATTAAATAAATCTGTTCATCATTGTACTTACATAAATGGAGACACATTTTACACAGAAAAACATCCAATCATTTAAAATCCTGTTTTAGTCTGCGATGTCTTGTAACAGTGAGTTCCATGCACTAATTGTGGCACTTTAAAAGTATTTTCTTCCAGCTGATGTAAATGCTCTACTGCACAATTTAACTTAATACCCTTTTCTTTCTCATATAGGAAGAATTATCCTCTGTATAAGCCTCAATTCTGTTTATTTCTGCTATGTACCTCCTTCTTCTATAAAGATGATGTTTTCAATTTATCTTTAAATCACAAGTTTCTCTGCATCTTTATATGATGCCATTTTCAGCTTTTAATTCCTCAGTCCTCTCCCTGTTGACAGGGTGAGGGTTATGGGCAGAGCTGAGGGGGCCATGTCGCCAAGTTAGAGCTCTGTTCTGTGGTTGTGTGGAAGGCACCTAAATAAAAATCGAAGTCCAAGGTGGGAACACAGACAAAATAAACAGATGAAGGTCAGAAATTGCTATGTCTGGTTCCTTGTATAGCCTGTGCTGCCAGAGCACAGCAAACAGGGACACATCCCTTCTCTGTGCTTCACAGTGGTGTGCAGCACTGGGGCCCTGAGGGGGAATGCTGTAATATCAATTTTTCTCATTATTTCTTTCACCAATTTCTCCAGATCCGCAGGTCTGTGAACCTGAGGGAGGAGAGGGAAAGCTGCCAGTCTCGAGAGGAGAAGGGAGGACACAGAGAGAAGGAGCCTGGTGCGTGCTGGGGCAGAGGAAGGCAGAGCATGAGGAGCAGGAGCAGTGAGGGCACACATCTTCCATGAAGCTCATCGTTTCTGAGGTAGGAAATACATTTCAGACAAAGTTTTTAGTCCAAGTGTAGCATTGTCACCTTGTCTATGACCATGCAGCTACATATTTCCAGTCTGGTTGTCTTTGTTGTTTGAGGGGCCTTTTTTCTGAGGATGTAAGTAAACAAAAGTGTAAACCTTCATCTACAGTACCTTTTTTTTCTTTCAGTGCTTGTGTGAAGGGTTTGTTCTAATATGTATGTATGAGTTTATTTTTTAGGTCTTTCTAGATTGAAAGGAAGAACTGAGTTTTCTTTAGGGAGGAACTGAAACTTGAAAGGAAGTGATAGATGTAGTTGGCTCATTATTATCTTAAGCATTTCCCTTCTTTGTTGCACTGGACATAGATGAATAGCTGCTGTGCATGGACATACACTGTCAAACTCTGGTTAATGATTTTTGGTAATTAAATCATTCAAGGTGTGATTGAGCAAAAGGGATTTTATTCTTGAAAGAATCTGGCAGGCATCACTTTCGCAACACTTTCTTGGTTTACCTGCTACTGGCATCTTGGTTTTTTCCTCCCATATTCTTAATGACAGTGGGTGCAGTGGGCATCAAAACCACCATCTTTTGTGCACAGAATATTTGAAGCTGTCTTTCAAAGGAGAAAGGCTCACACACGTGTGCTGCAGATTGCAGGCACATCTTTGTTTCTTAAATAAGTCGTTGCTGGAATTTAACCACACTTGACTGAGGCAAATGGTGACTGCTGTAGGGAAGGGTCAAAAATAGCTGCCACTGCTGAAGCCACAAAGGGAAGGCAGCCACTGCAGTAGCTTTCAGCAGCAGGTGGCTGTCAGTCAGCCACACACAGGCCTATGCTTCGTAGGGTTATTTCTCCCCTACCAGAACTCCCACAGGGAATACAGTGCTCATATCTCAGGGAGAAGGTATGATGGGGGGCAGGTAAAGAATGGTTAAAAACATGGGCTCCTGCTTTCATCAGTGCTTTGAGCAGTGAAACAGTTTACACACACACACACAAAGCTTTAAGTACACCCTGAAGTATTCAAGGCATTGAGGAAAATCCAAAGCATCTTGTTCAATTACTTCTCCACCCACATTCCTCATTGAATTAAAGGATATCCTACACACTCTTTTGTTTCACTTATTCCCCAAAGAGTGTTTCATCGTACACCAAGCAAGGATCTTCAGCATATTCACAGCAATATCTCAGTCACAGCATTCACGTTATGATGTTCCTGCCACAAAGGATGTTATTAGAGGACTGAAGAGATGAATAGATGGCAAATTTCCCCAGGGCAGCACATCAGAAAATGGACATCAAAAGAACCTAGCTCAAAATGCAGTGGGTATTACTGGCTCCTGACAAATCCCACTCATTTCTGAACAGTAACACTGTCAGGCTGTGTTAGGGACATGTCCATCCTGGAATACCTCCATGAAACTGTTTGCTTATCCAGTAAAAGCACTCCCATTTCAATACCCATCCCTCTAGTTGAAGACAGCATAATCTTCATTTGTCAAAAGTACTTTGGGCCCAAATCCAAATCCAATCTTACTCAAATAATTACCAGCATCCCAAGGCTCAAGCTCTGTAGCCATCAAAATTACCTTTTTCTCCCACCATTTTTCATGAACCCATCTGGATTGCCCTAGAAACCCTGAACATGTGAGTCTCTTTCACAGGACATGCAGGTTGTCATATACTACAAATCATCTTCACAGACCCCAACAGGATAACAGGCAACAGTCTGTGACAGGAAATTTTCAAAATTTGTATTTCCTTTTTCACCAAGAACTGGTTGGAATTTATTTTCTTAAAGCATTTTCAAAGCATGAGTAACAATTCCTGAGCAGGCACTGAGGAAGGAGAAGCACATATACTGACATGATGTCACCACCTGAATTATTCTGCTGAGATATAAAAATAGTTTGGAAGGCAGCACGGCCAAAATTACTATATCATTTAATTACAAGCTACTTTAATGACAGGCCATCAGTTAATTAAGAGTGTCAAAATGCTGAATTGCCTCCAGCTTCCACATGCTTTGCAAATGACATGGAAGTCATCTTTTTAAATAGCAACAGCTTAACTGAAAATGAGGAACCCATAGTGAAACACTTTGAAAAATGAGGCAGTCAACTGAGCTGACCTGAAATTCCCCACGCCATAAATTCACCAGGGAAGACAGTTATAACCCATTTAATTTACTCTCTGAAGATCACATTCACATGACATCAAAACTACTTTTCTGAAATTGATATAATTTTTAAGTGTTATAAATCAGGAGCCTGAAGTGACTGTGCTCTGTGCAGGTACACACAGGGCCTGGCTCCAGCACTAGCATCTTCCCTCCAGGCTGCTAAAATACAGGCAACTGTAAAGCAAGAAAAGGCTTAGAAAATAGGATGCTTTTCCTTTAGAGATGAATCACCTTCACTGATTCTCAAGTACCACATATGATGTGAGAGAAGATTCTCTGTAAAGGGAATAATGTTGCTATAAACTTAGAAAATGAAGGAATTGGTTTACCCATTTATTATATCTGATACCAAATCCCTTATTCTCTTTATAGAATTATATAATTTTTTATTAAACAAATTATTTTATATTAATTATATAATGATTTTTATATAAATTGTAGCAAAACAAAACAAAGAATAACGTGAAAAGCAGGCTGGATAGAAAAGTCATGTTTCCAAGCACCAAAGGATGAGTACCCGTCTGCAGAAAGAAGCCAAACACCTTGAAACTGAAACAAAAACATTCTCCCTTTGGCACAGAGGGGGTTCTTTCATTGGACAGAAAAGATTGTTTGATGGTTGGATTTTTCTTTTCTGCCAATGAAAATGACTGCTTCACACTGGAAAAAAAACCTGATGAGCAAACATCTCCCCCTATAGTTTGCAAGAAGCTGAGCATCCTAAAAAAATAATTAAAATCCCATCTCTTGATTGTATAAGGGATCTAAGCCAAAACTGGGCCAAGACTTTATGTAGTATGGCAACATGGAAGTGGATGCTATAGGATTGTGCTTGAATAAAATGTATGAGGCTACAAGGAAGAAATTTGATCATTCAGAAGAATTGTGGCAGCCTCATGGTTTCATGACTGTGGTAGTGTCCAAGTGATTAACAAATCCAGGGTTGGGGAAGACAACACTATAATTTCAATATAATTTATATGTGGGAGTAAGGGGAGTGTTTTAGGCCTGTAATTGATGCAACAGGCAAAGAACTTCAAATACTAGAAAGAACTGAATGTGCTTCAAAGTGCTCCCTACTACTAAAGACTTTGACTGAGAAAAGATTTGAGCTTGGTAAAAATGCCATTTAATCTAACAGGCCATAAAAATGAAAGCTGACCAATAAAAAAGAGTGCTTTGCCAGATGACGAACACCTCAATGCAACTTTCACAAAATGGTGATTATTCAACACTTTTTTTGTCTGTTTCAAAGGGAGTATGTATGGGATGGATCCTGTCATCCATGTTCTCACACTAGGACATTGTTGCTGTTTCGGTAAGAAGGAAGCCCTGAGCCCTGTATCTGGATTTCACTGCCATTCACAACTACTGAAAACCAGCTGTCATTAATTTTACAATCTCCGTGGAGGTTTAAAGAGACATCTTTTATTCAGTGTTTTTACAGAAAACAGTCTAACAAAGGAGTTGGTATCCAGCAAGGCCCATTACACAATACAGTGATGCAACATTAATGGAATATTGTGTTCTCCCCTGAGCACTTACCTTCTGTGTTTGACAGGCAATCCTTGGGGTCCAAGCATTAGCCCAGCAGTGGCTGGGATGGCATTGGCTCCAGCCCTTTCCCCTAATGGTGGGAAATACCTCATTGGTTGCAGTTGCACAAGATTAGCAAATGCTTCACATAACAGCCTGTGCTGGCCTCCTTATTCATGGAAACATATCTAAAATTCCCATTTGCCAGGTGTGGTGTTAGACATGGACTGGATGAGTCTGGAATCCTGCAGACACTGGAATGTGGCAAGGGGGGGTGAAACTGATGATGCTCTTTAATGTTCCCTCAAATCCATGATTATTTCTTATACATAGTCAGTCACAAAAATTGAATGAAAGGAACAATAGTGTCACTGGTTTTATGTAAAGATCTCCTGACTAAATACAACCACTAATTTTTCTAAGCAGGCCCACTTCCCATTGGTTCATTTCTCTTTCACTGGTCCATCTGAGGGGAGAAAAAGACTCAAATAAACAACAAAAACTCTGAGACGCACATGCTCCTCTTGATCATGTCATTTATTGAGTCAGCAGTGATGGCAAACGGGGAATCAATCGGTCTTACCGTCACAGGCAAACGGCACCACCAAATCCCATGGAAGTGAACACACACTCCTCCTGCGTGCCCCATGAACTCCATGGCTCTGCTGGAACCTTCCTGTTCTCCTGGCAATGGTTTGCCTTCACAGCAGTGTGGCAACTCCCTGCTCAAGCAAAAGGACATTGCTTTACCGGGTGTAATTAAGCCTATAAAAAAACCACCTTGGGCTTATTTATGCCTTGTTAAATCTCATGATTGAGATTTGGTGGAGTGCTGTGAGTCAGACATTTGGGAAGGCCTGACCAGCTATTTCCTCAACATGTCAGTGAGAGATGTCTGTGTGTTGTACATGTCAGCACTTCGGCAGTCAGTCAGATGAATGCTTTGATTTTGCTAAAAAAGTCTAGTACCCCATGTAAAAGAAACCTTGTAAACAAATTTGACTATGATACAGAATTAAATAGGGCACAGTAAGTAACAGCACATACATCAAGAAGCTGCACTCTTGGGGGAGAGAGTGGGGGGCTAGAAAGAAAAGTGCTCTTTGGCATCTTTAACATGTCTTTTATTTTGCTTTCATCAAACCACGGAGACATCCCAAGTATAAAACTTGCAAATGTTTCTGCTTTAACAGGATTACTTATATATGGTAAGAACAACTGTTAAAAGCTTGGTTGTATTGTGCAAGTAGACCAATGCATGCAATTCCTCCTGCAGCAATTGTTTATGGGGCTGCTTATAAGGGCAGGAGTAATTGAGGACAAGTATTTAATCACCTCTCTCTTATCCTGGCTTATCTAAATGTTAAGATAAAAGGGCAAAAATTGAACCAAGGCACATCTCATACAAATTTTAACACCGATTAATGTCTCAGCAGAGAAACTAATAAAAAGAATTGCTCACCATATTTATTCAATGCAAGTGAATTATTGCTCTGAATAGTTACTGCTTTTTTCTTTTCCAACAAATACTGGCCATCCTGAACCATAATGAACAAGAGGACCTGAACAGTTGGAAAGTATCAGCACACTGTGATAGCAAATCAAATTCAGTAGTCCTGTTTCTCAGACAATACCACAACAGCTATAGAGAAAGGAAGATGACACAACTGCAGTCACAAAGGCAAACACAATGGGTGCACATTCCTGACAAAGCTACTGTGAGCCATTGAGGAAGTGGGAGGTGTAAGACACCCAAACCTTTTATTGCAGTTTACTGCAAATCCATGAAGTGCCTGTGCAGATTAAAACCAGTAAGACTGTGTGTGTTTTTCATGGAAGAGTTTAATCAGTTAAGATGCTAATGATGTTTGTCTGCTTGAAGCCAAAGAACAAGCAAGCTTGTTCAAAGAACTCACCAGACTCATAGTGACCCAGACTGCACTGTAAAAAATCCTCTATAATTTACAAAATCATCAGGATAGAACATGTATTCCACTAGAAACAATAGCAAGATTATCCCTTCAAATTTGACTATAGCCTTTAAAAGAAAAAAGAGTGTCTGGAATATTTTTATGGAAAACCTATTTCAAGGTTCTCAGGAGAACTAAGCTGGAAAAATCACCGTGTAATGGGATAAACTATTACAATTTCAGGGCTACAAGTGGCCCACATGATTTCTCAGTGTACACTGCCAGTGAAAGCAACCCTGCAACTCAAAGGGTAGGAGAAGAGTTAGAGGCAATAATATCCCTGTGTTCAAAAGTTAAAAATTTACAACAACACTGAAATCATGCTGCTGAAAGGTGATAAAGACTAGAAAATAACACATCCCCTATTTTTCAGAAGACTGACATCACTTTTGTATCAAAATAGAAGGAAGTTTCAGCAAATTGCCCAAACATCCAGGTCGAGATCATGAGAAAACCCAATGTCTTTCAAACTGTGGAAGCATCCTATGGGAAACTTAAGACATAGAGGGGAAGAAATCCTTATTCAAAGTAAAAATTATTTTAGGCCGTATTTGCATTCTTTCAGAAACATACAACCATGCAAAATGTCACTAATTACAACTGTGAATCACAGAGCAGACCAAGTCTTCAGCAATAGAGCAAAGGTTTCAAAATGAAGAGATCAGGAATTTAGTTGCATTATTACCCCTGAAGATTGTAACAATGCTGTAAGCAAGCTAGGGTTGTTTTCAATTCAACACCATCTGTCAGAAACCATTTAAAACCAGATCTTGTCACAAAAGGGGAAATTCCATATTAAATATCTCAATCAGTAACTTTAAAAGTGATTTTCAGTGAACAAGAACCTGCAGCATGAAACATCAAAACTTCAGCAGCTTACCCCAGTAAATCAGGGTTCACCTAGAAGCAGACATGCAGAACAGGCTCACTGGGAAGGCTGTGCAGCAGCAGGCTGGCTGGGGCAGAAAGCAGTGAGGGCATGCTGGGCTCACATGGGACTGCTGACCTGCCCATGGTGCAGGCAGAGTGAACTGGACAGAACTATTATTTCACAACAAGAATTTCAGAAACCAACTGCACATTAGAGGATCTGACAACATCATCACCCAAGGCTCCAATATAGCAAATCCTTCCCTCTCCCCAAACTCAGTGTGACCCTGGCAGCAGCAGCACAAGCTGCCCTACAGTGTCTTGCCAAGCCCCAGCAGCAGCAGAGCTAAAAGGCCAGTTCAGTCCAGCCTGGGAGGCTGCTTTGCTGCTGGCCATCCCCATCCAGCTTGCCTGGAAACACTTCCCCATTAGGGGGTTAGCCTTTGTCTACCAGAAATTTCAAGCTCATTGGCAGGTGGTGAGGCAAAGGCAACAAGATGGGCTCCTGTAGCTTCAGAGCAAGCTGGTCCAGCTTGCTCAGGCATCAGCTTGGGAAAGCAAAGGAAGGGGAAGCTTTGCTCTTTTGGCAGCAGAAAAGCCAGAGATCAGTGAAAGCTTTTCAGGGAACTTCACTCTTCGTGTGCAAAGGGCTGGCACCCTGCTGACATCTGCTGAGATTTTACAGCTCCACTTACCTATGTCAGGCAATAATTTGCATTGCTTGGAAATTCACAGCTTCGCATGTGGCCTCAAAATGAGATCGACTGCTCTCAAAATGTTTGCACCACACTTCTCAATGTCTGTACAGAGGTGGTCTCACAGCACTGGCTCTTCTTTGTCAGTTAAGTTGCATTAGACAGAATCTAAAAATACATTAAATTCTTTCTAATATTACTGTTTGACATAAGCAGTTACTATAGCTGCAACGAGAATGTTGCAAGAAAGTGCATGAGGTTGCATAACTTGTTTTATTCTGCTAGGATATGTGCACTAAAAGGTCAAAAGACCTTGGAATAGGGCTTTTTGTTTCAATGTTTGCCTTAGAATTCATACTTTAACAAAAATATCAGAAACAACTTCAAGAACTCAAATGAGCAGTTAATCTCCTTTCAAGGAGGCAACTAATTTAGCTTAGCTACAAAAATCTGTATGTAATGCAAAAAATTCAAGGAGATGCTAATAATATATGAGAATCTGGCAGGTAACAGGTGACAAGAAAGCAGCATCTGACCAAGCTGGGGGTCTGTTGCTTAGTAAAAAGTAGTTTAACAGCACAGAGAACCCACCAAACACTACTGTGTTTGCTTAGCTTTTTATACCAATTGCACAGAGATGTAGCTCTCTCCTCTCAGTTTGCTATTCATTAATTTACAAAGCACATAGAGGATGCAGAGTCTGGTTTTTCTTGTCCAGTAACCACAGTGGATGTGAAATGAGAGCCCCATGCCTAGATACCCTGCTCTAGATACCAATCCAAGCTTCCACCCAAACATACCAAGACAACCAATTTCAGAATTAGTGTTTTTGCTTGCTCCCTAAATTCTTGATTGATACTCCAGCCCTCATGTTTCTGGATAAATCCACTAAGTTCTTAAGTGTCTGAAAACTGATCTTTAAAAGGGAGAGGGATTAAAAAAAATTATTTAGTGGGAAAGCAGTTAAAGGCAAATAACCATTGCACTTGTGCTGTCACTTCTGTGAAGCTGCTGTGGCTGCTGTTGTGATGTGTTTCTCTTCTGCACCACTTCATTTGCTCAAGTACAAAATAGGGATCATTTAATTAGTGAAATCTGGATCCCCAGAATAAAAACCACTCACTTTGTTGAACAAACCAGTGCTGCCTTCAAATAATAAAAGCAGATTGATCTGAAGTTCTACTGGAAGAATTCGCTCACTTACTCACCCACCATCACCTATGGGGCAGTTTGCTCAGCCCTCTGTAAAATCCTACTGTCCAGAGCTGCATGAGTTCTGATTCCAAGGAACCTCAGGAGCATCCTTCCTCAGTAGAGGCATAAATTCATCTCTTATAAATCTCTTAAGCTTTACTGGCTTTTATGGCTTCCTCAGTTCCCTCCTGCTAACAGAAGTACATTGGTCAATCAACCCACTGCTCGCTCATTCAATCAGCTGTAGGACCTCCAGTGCTCATTTGTATACACCAAATCCAAAACATTATTTGTGAAGATCCTGGCAGAAGGGAGCTCATAGCAACTCCTAGTTCCCATGGAAAGTTGACAAATATGAGCAAGTTATCAACATATTTCCACAGCAGTTCTAAATTCATCCTTATCATTCCTGTGCACTCTTCAAATACTGCTACAAACAAAAGCTAAAAATAAATAATCCAAGGTCTGTATTGTGCATTAAATGTCCTTTTTGTATTAACTCTTTTCACCTTACAAACACTCCTAGCTGTAAATTCACTTTGTTCTCCAGCTCTGCATGGGAAATCCATGCACCCAGCCCCAAGCCTCCAGCACCACTGCTTGTCATGTAACCTCGGTATCCATCACACACAAGCATTTCTTTTTCATAGACAAAACTATGAAACAATTGTAGGTTTTTACAGACTTCTCTCCTGCCTCAAAGAAGCCAGCCAGACCCAGGTCTCCCAGTCATAACCTAGGGAACTACACTAATGCACCAGCAGCCAGGGCAGGAAGGTCAGTGTTTGCTGGCTCACACACTTGCCAAATCTTCAATATTCACTGACTGAGCTTTGACTCCCTCACATTCAACCCAGGATGAACCCAATTTCCTTTCTGCTCCCCACTTCCTACTTTCCAATCACTGCCAAGTTACTTAATGTGTCAATAGCATTACCAGTATCTTTAATATGTCAGCAGAGTTAAGTAGTGAGCAAGTAAGCACAAGGGCTTCAGAAGTATGGTAGTTATCATGCTTCAAGCCAAGCAAAAAAGAACTTCGTGTTCACCCTTATGAGGGGAGTTTTTATTTACCAATGCTCCCTGTAACTATTTTTAGTAACCTTGTATTTCCATCAGCATGTACAAACGCTGTTTGTTATACCATGAATAAATACAAAAGAAAAACAGCTTTTCCCACAACAGCCTTGATGGGCTACTTTTAATTAAAATCAGTTTAATGATTGATAAGCTCTAGTATTTCCAGCAGCAAATCATAAGTGGTTGACTGTTTCCAGAGACAGTGAAAAAACTGAAGATAATGTAACTACATAAGCTAGCATAGTTAGTTGGTTTACTGGTTATCAACACAGGAAAAATTTGAGGGTTTAACATGTTAATTCAAGAGCAAAAACTAAATCAGTATTTTGTAGGAATCAGAAAGTTCAGCTATATAAACTTGGAATCATTGTTTCCAGGGCTTCCTTTTCATCTCTCACAGAAATACTTTTGACATACTTCCTACATCAGAACAAACGAGCAGGAATTTTCAGTATCTGATTAGTATTTAGGAAGGGGATGTCCCATATATTCAACTTTGTACAGTTGCTACTTGAAAAGTTTCTTCATTTGTGCCTCTTAAGCAAAGAGAGAAACACTGCAAATACCTGTGACCTCGTGTCCTTCCTTTGCTCCCTGGGTTCACAGAGGCAGCAGAAGGCAATTCCATGTGCCTCAGCACACATTTGTGGAGACATCTCCTCCTTAGAAACAGAACAAATCATCTACAGCTGATCAGCCATACAACAAACGAAAGCTTCATTCAACACCACAGAGAAAACAGAAGTGAGTAGAGGGAGTGTGAAATCCTAGAGCTCTAAAGGGACCCTCCCTAGCCCTGCATGTCTTCCTTGGTCACTGTCACCAAGATTGCAGCACTGTCTCAAACAGCTGCTGTAGCCACCTGCTTTCCTCAGCCAGTGCTGGTAGGAGGAGCAGACAACACACAGGAGGAGCACTTCCTCTTTTGTACTGTTATTTTATTTTGTAGTAAGATCCATGTAGTATATAAAATATAACAGGAAAAACTGAACAAAGCCTAGAAAATGAACCGAAGAGTTCAGCTGACGAACCACTACAGCTCTACTTCCATGGGTTCATGGAGTCTCCAGAACTCATGGACTGTTTGCTTGTACTATTACAGTTCTCTAGCACATGAGCCTACACCAAAAGCTGATATGTTCCAATTAAGCCATAGTTAAGTGACAGATGTAGAGAAAAAAACCAAAGTGGCTTTTGTAAGCCACAGCTGCCCTTGACAGAGGTTACAATGATGTCTAACTATACTGTAATGCACATTACATCAAGAACCTTGAAAGAGCCTCTGAGAAAACGGCTTCACATTAAGCATTTTAAAGAAAGGTCATAAATACTGCACTGTACCAACAGTACCTCCCAATGTCCTCCTTATGCCTGAGGAGCATTTGTGTTTTGTAAGAAGCTACTACATAGATGACACCAAACCTAGAGGTAGGTTATAGGCCAAGGTAAGTTACAGGCAAAAAAAAAAAAAATTTAAAAAATATCCCTTTAGAGCTAGTCACTGCACAGACTGCCCAGCAGGAAGCAAGGCAAAGTGTCAACAACTCTTTCCTCCCACCCTAAACATTGCTCACACAGTGCATTTAGTTCCTAGCGCCCTAAGAATGAGAGTGGATCATCAGCTGCTAGTAAATGCAGTCATGCCAAGAGAACAGCTTGAAGTTATTCAAGCAAAAACCTGTTACTGTGCAAAACTGGTGCACTGGACTGTTATCAACCCAACCTCCAAGTTTAGGAAGTGACCCCACAGTAGAGAACCAAGGTGTTTTTCTTTTGACTGGGAAATACTTTAGTAACCAACAGGAGAACATACTGCTAAGCCTACATGGAAGGAGTCAAATATCAGCTTGTATCCAAACTTTAGAGACCAAGAACCAAAACCAAACTAAACCAAACCAAAACTGAAAAAGGTTAAAAAATGCACACTTTGATGAGATCAAGTTTTTTAAAAGTTACTGTACCAAACTAGCTGCTAAAACAGCTCATCTCCCCTACACCTGGGATCAACACAAGGTCAGTAACACATATGGGTACACTGAAAAACACACCTGAAAGTACAATAGTTACAGCAAATTAACCCCAAGTTTTAATGGTGTAATGCCTTCAGGTCACAAAATGTGGACAAAACGTTAATCTTAACTCCCTCTGTGCACTACTTGGTGATAATCAAAGTAACAACGCTGAAGATTCATTTTATTTCTACTTTCAAAGGAAAAAGGTAATTGGTTAAATACGTGTTCTCCAATTTGTTCTCCACTTTACGTGCACCCACACACATACACACATACCCCTCAAACTGCACTGACATTTCTTTTTGACCAAAAGAGTAGATCCTGGGAGTAAGTGCAAAATGCAAAATCAACTGACAGAAAATGCTGAACAAACAGCATCATAAAAATACAAAATATTTATATTACTGAACTATTAACAGATGATGTTCTCTGTTTCTTTAAAACTTCGGAACCACATAGCTGATTTCTTAAATCTAGTCCATGCCAGCTTCCAGAACTATTAATGTTTTAGTTAGCTTCATTCTTTGATGCTTCATCAAAATTTTCTACGAGATCTGAAAAAGATGAAGATATTTAATACAGTAATGCCCAGTAAGATTACCTTTGTAAGTTTAATGAAAATCCATATAATTACAGGAAAGGTTAAGTAGTACCTAATTACACTTAGGGAAACCATTTCTTTATGGGCAGATTTCAAGGGGTTTTAGAAAATACTGTTTGTTTAAACAAACACAAAGAAATAGAAATGCAGAAACACTCCCAACAGTGAAAATTGTAACATTAAGTGATTAAGAACTGATTTTCAAAAGTGCTCTTCTAGCTGCTGTTGAGTTTTGAGCATTAGCATTCTTTAAAGAATGCCTAGAATTTTAGAGAATTTAATTTTATGCAAGGTCACAAAGAAATAAACCAGTGCCAAGGCACGAGGAATTGAATCTCTGATCCACATGTATATTGTTTTAGCTAACACACCATCCCAAAGGATACAGTGGAATGTGGTTATTGATAAAATAGTTATACACTGGCAAATAAAGAACTTCTCATATTTACTTTCAGACACTGATGTAAGCCTTTTTCCTTCTGCTACAGAAATAAAAATTTCCACTCCAGACCCTGATATAAAAACAACCTGGTAACTATGCCAATTATGTCATTTTGCAATCCTAAACCTGTTTGGATATTTAGATGCCTGTACCTCACTGAAACTATTTTAACCTAGTTTCATTCAATAATTAAGGTAGCTGCACAAGGTAATCCCTTTTTCAAAAGCTGGAATCCCAAGTCATGTTTTAATGCTGTTCTATATAAGAAGCCTTCCTTAGCAAGCAAGGAGTATAATCACATCAAAAGCTATGCATTTAAATGAATGAATCAAAATATTTATATGTTAAGTGGACATGAAATTGTGTATGTGCCTACCTGGGACATCATCATCTTCTTCATCAATATCTTCAGATTTTGGTGCTTTACTATCCAACACTATAAAAAGAAATTTGGTGCTGAGTTCTCGCGATACAGAATCAGGGACACACAACAAAATAAAAACCATACATGTGAAAAAAGCATTTCCCCAATCCCTAATAGTGACAAAGACACAAATGACCAGGTACTGAGAGTTAACAGCATGACCAAAAGGTGTCCTTGAGGACATTCTGACAGCAAAGCATTAGCAGGGCCATTTTCATACGCTATATTCAGAGTTTGCAAAAGATCAAATGATACAGAGAATCTCCATCATGACTTGATCTCCTAAGTGAAGTCACGTGTTTCAATGCAACAATGAAATGGCACCCACCAGTGACCAACATATCATGATTCAAATATGTTTATGATGATCCATCTCTCTAAATTTTATAAGGCATTTTACACATTACTAAAAAAGAAAAACAAACCCTTTTCTTTCACTTAAACTCGGAACATGAATGTTGGAGAAATAAAAACTGATTTAAAAGGAATGACTATTTGTGGAAAACATTAGAACAGGTGATGTATATTCCATTCCAAACACAGACAACTGCAACACATCCAACTACAGTAATTTTAATGGCCGTAACAGCCTAAACTGGAACTGTACTTGATCTTCACTTTTAACTGCAAAATTATAGTAGTTATACCACATACACCCCTTCACCCATGCTCCCAAGGTTTTAAAATTAATAGAAAATACTGAATTACAGGCATAACTGTGATTTTTTTTTTCAGTTTTCCATTAAAACTTTGATTTTTAACTAGTTTTTTGAAGTCTTGGTTGAATTCCGAAGTGAACTGTAGAACAGAACAACATATTTCTTTTTCTATAACTGCAATATAAATATGTTTTGTATGAACAAAGAAAACAGAATAGGATTCCTGACAAAAGAACAGGTTGAGTTTAAGTTAAAACATAAACTTGACTTCCCCCAAGCATTCTGCCATACACAGCTGCACACCTGCTATCACAGCATGCCAGACAATCAGGGCCTGCCTATATAATCTTGAATCAACAAAGATAAAAAGTTCTTCCCCCACCTTCTAATTCCACAACACTGGCAAATAAATAAAAGCACACACACAGTTCTGACTTTTTAAGTCACGTGCTATTAAATTTGGGTTAAATTAGTATTTCTTATGTCCTTTTAAGTCAGCTATGAAAGATTCCAATAAGACCTACCTTGTCTTGGGAATTGTTCAGCTAACTTCCTGAGACTTGTTAAGCTGTCAGCACCAAGCTGGCTTAAGATGCCTGGAAGCATTTCTGTGATCGGTTTGGCCTCTGCATGACCAGTAATTGCAAAGGTGTTGGCAGAGAGGGAAGCTTGAACCTTGGGGTTGTTGAAGTGAATAACTGTTCCATCGTCTTTTATCATGTTCACCTGTTTAAATATATTAATAACATTTACCAAAGTGTTGCAGCATCTTGTTACACAATCATAGTAACTAAAATCTAGTTTTGAAATACTAACAGTTACAGAATTAGCACTCTTCCTAAAGAAAAATATAATAATGATAAAAGCACCTGGAATTAACATTATCTAAATTCAAAGCTCCAACAGCAGCACACTGTCACATCAGGTTAAGCCACTACCTTTCACAGGTACCTGTGTCACCTACCAGGAAAAGGCACAGCACTCACACTGGCTCAAGACAGGGGTGCACACACAGCACTGGGGGATTAGGTACCAACTGCACTAGAACAGACTTCCAATACCTTCCCAATAATTCCACAAGGGCTCTTAAGATTAAGGACACCACACTGATCATGCTCTCTCTTCCTCTTCCCTAGCCTTCACTAAGAATTCTATTTTACAGCCATTGTAGTGGCCTACTTTAGAAAGCTCAAAAGCTGTTTCTTCTGGGCATGGCTAAACTATTATGTGAAAAATAATTCTGTCTGACCGAGGAAGAGAGTTCTACCCATCCATCTCAACAGAGGTATTAAACTGCTGTGAAAAAATTATTAAGCAATGTTATTAAGCTACAGGGAGAAGAGAGATTCAGAACTAAAGATGAGATCTAAAATACAAAAACATTTAAGTTCTCAATCCTGACACAGCAGCAGAGTTCCAAATATGTTTTGAACAGGAAATCTAGGTGTGCTGCTTTCCTGCAAAACTAAGCAATGTCCTTTCCTTTGCCCATGGGGAAATGGAAAAGGCTCCAAGCACAGTCATCCTGTTACTTAAAAGCCTCTTTCACAGTGACACAAATGTGTTACTCATGCTTGACTCAACATTCTCCCATCTGCACGAAGCTTACCAAGGTCAACTTGCGTTCACTTGAATAAAACATTCCAAAATTACGTCTCTTGCTATCAAGGTAGAAACATTTTGCATCATCTTCCTACACACTGAGATATTTAAAATCCCTAATAACTGTGTCTGAATAAAGATCCTGTGCTTTATGCAGAAAAAAACCCCACTGAACATACACTAAGAAGAACCATGTCTTTTATTTATATAACTCTGCATATTTGTATTAAGCTTAAGAAAACAGACTGCTTCTGTAACAGAGATCTGAAAATTTACAGGTAAACCACACTGAATCTGCATTTGCCTTTGGAAGGGAGGAATGCACTTAGTGGCTTCTTGCATGCACCTTGCAATCCTGCTTTAATTAATTAATCACAGATTAAATATTGCACTTCTTTAACCAAGTAGTACAGGTACTACAGCCACACTGAGTGCGTTCAAGATAGAGGAACCTCCGTCTCCTCCCATGTAAGAGGGTCACTCTCTACACTGTTATGGAAAACATGTTTTATTAATACATGTAAATTAAAGGTATTCAGGGAACATCTGAAACCTTCACATTCCCACTTATATTAACACAGAAGCTGCTTCTGTGGAGTCTCTGCAGTGTTTCAAAAAGCATCTCCTGTAACTAATGCAAACAGTTCCAGCCATTTTTGTGCAGTAGAAGGTCCTAATTATGATAATACAGACTCATGCTCTTATTCAAAGTGTTTCTGAAGTTTCCTTCATATTCTGCATCACACTTGCTCTAGATGTGCCTGCACAGTTCGTGTGCATTTACAGCTCTGCTCTTTAGAGCAGGTAATCAAGTTCACAGAAATCAAGAATGAAGAGAAATTTTGTTCTGCAAACACACACAGCACAGAGCTTAATACCTCCACCTCCACACACTGCCTGGCCAGCAGAACCTACATCTTTCCTTCTCCAGGTAAATACACATTCATGCCAACGAGACAACAATACATCAAACAACTTTACCTCTCAATAACCAAATCTCTATGGTTTTGCTGGAAGATAAAACTTGTCAAAACTAAAAGCAAATCCCACCACACCACCACCAAAACAATAGAGTGAATTTAATTTCAAAAAGAAAACGCTTCTTTTCTCACTATACCTCTTCAATGCCAGCAATGTTATTTACTGCCAGTTTTTTCAGGGAGCTCTGAAGTTTTTTGTCATCAGCTGTAGCTGTTCTGTGCACCACCTTCTTCTTTCTGCGAGCTGTTCCCTGGAAAGAATCAAGAGACAATAGTCAACTCTGCTCAAAATTTCTCAACACTAATTGCAAAAGTCGGGCCACAGTCTGAGCAATATCTTTCAAGTAATGAGAGACCTCTGTAGACAAAATCGCTTCTCTATTTATTTCCCTTTACCTATTAGCTTTGTCCATCATTCCCAACTTCAATTTTTTTCTTAAGCATAAAAGACCAAAGAAATACCAAACAGCAGCATATTTTCCCTTCCACTAACCCAGACTACAAAAATATTACTTAATATTAAGCAATCCATAATAAAATTTCCCCAAGGCATTTTTTCCCCCAAACAGAGCAGATACTGTGATTTAAATGGCCTCACTTTGGCAACCAAGCCTTTCACACTTTCAGAGTGCTCCACAGACAGCAGTTTTGGAATTCCTGCTTTGCAAACTTTTGTACAATCATCCCTATGTCAGGGGATGAGCACTGAACAAACTACATACCTTTTTATTGGTCACATTAACTACACACTAGCTCAGAGAAAAGAAACAGCTCAGGGAACAGCCAGTGCCTGAAGCTGGCACAAAGAAGAAAATCCCCAACAGAGAGACCAGAAAGGCAGAACTGGAACACCCAACAGGTGAGCTTAGCTGGAGCTTTCACAGGTCACAACAAGTCATTGAATTAAAACAATGCTTGCACATTGGAAACTGCTCATCCAGCAGTTGTGAACTGAAAGAAACTTGCATTTCAGGTAGCTGCAATATAGGCCAGATAACACAAAAACTGTATTGGTCAAGCCTTAGAATATTTTTTTCTTCTCTTTTTATGAACTTCAGCCTATGTTTTAAAAAGCATTTCTGCTGTCTTACCTTTCCTCCTATTCGGACCTGCGCTTGCAGCTTGGCCAGTTTTTCTTGGTTCATACTGCTACGTCTATAGAGCAAGAACAAGTTCAACTTAACCATCAAAACAGTAACAAAACACAGTCACAGTCCATTTTGAGAGTATTTCCACAACTGCAGTGGGTTTTTCAAACTTCTAAAACATCACCCAAAACCGTGTGTCAAACACACATAAAAAGAGCTTTAAAGCCACACCACCTAAGCAATCCATAGTGGTGCTGCACTAGGAAGGACCCGCATTTAGCTGAAGTGTCTGAGCCACGATAAGGCAACTCCACAGGACACTTCACTCTGCATCAGGCCGAGATATGCATTTCCTCAATGCCAGTTTACTGCTGGAAGTATTTAACTGAATTACTGCCTGCAACCAGACCCAAACCAGCACATACACAACTGGGTCTGGGAATACACCCTAATCTTTACAAAGGCCCAGGGACAGATTAATTACTAAACTACCTGGAATAGTATTCACATAATGAATCCATGATACATATGACTAATAAGCGAGATCCAAACTCTGTGAAGTTCGTGTACGGACGTATTTGCTACATGAACTTCTGGCAGCTCTTTATCCAATACAGCGACTCGCAAGTCGGTCCAGTGCTTCTCCCACGGGACCTTTAAAGGCTGAAAACCCTGAAAATCAGTAATGGGTGAAAAACGCCTCCAGCAAAAGGCATGCGTTTCGCTGCTCTGCCCCAGCAGAATCATCAGTGAGCCCCGGAATGATGGGGAAGGCTCCGCATGTGCTTTGTGCCGAGAACGACGGGGAGCAAGGCAGGGATGGGCGCACGGAGAGACCCCGCGGGGCGGCGTGATAAGGGGATCAGGGCGGCTCGCTGGGCAGCCGCAGAACACGGGGAGTGGGAAGGAAACGCGGCTCATCCCTCAAGAGCTCGTGTAGCCGCGGTCCCACGGGACAGCCGCGGCCCCGCGAGTCAGGGCAGCCCCCGCACAAGAGGGTCGCTCGCTCGGCCTCCCCTCGGGGAACGGCCCAGAACGGCCCAAGGGAATAGGACCGAGCTGCCGCGGCGCCCCACCCGCCTCAGGCCGGCGGGGACGCAGCTTTCCAAGACACGGAGACACCGGGACACAGGAACAGTGGGCCCCCTCACCTGAGTGCGGCGGAGCCCCCGCTGCCAACACGCGGCGAGAACAAGATGGCGGCCGAGGAAGGAAAGAGAGTCGCACAGAGAAAGGAAGCACCGCGCCACGTGACGGCTCCAGCCCGCCCGCGGACTGGTGGCACCGCCCACCTCATTTACATAGAGGCGGGAACAGGGAGCGCAAGGGCTCACGGGCGTTGTAGTCTCTAGTGATCAGCAGTCACCCTTGTCCCGGGGCAGGCAGCATTCCCCTGTGGCCCAAACCGGGGATGCGGCGCTTCTAAAAGCGTCACAACTCGCTCTGTTCCCCTTAGTGAACCCTCCCTCACACGCTGCGCTTACGGTCCGTTTTGCCTTCCTAACAGCTGGGCAACTCCGAAGAGCAGCGCAACAAAAGGGTTTACTTGGGAAGGAGAAAATAAATCCGGAACTATCCCGCTCCCACTGCTGCCTGCTCCCGTCGGGATAACGCTGGCGTTTGCCCAGTAACCAGGGCTCTGGGGCCCCGGTGCGATAACCCCTGCCCCGGGGCTCCTGCCTCCCTGTAAGGAGCTAAGCTCATTCCGAGCTCCCCACACCGTTCCCGCCAGGTGCCTCCCCCGGCACCCCCAGGCCGAGCCGTGAGGGCGGTGCACCGCCCACATCCGCCACACATCACTTCCTGGGCTTTAAAAAACGGGATAAAAAAAAGAGGAAAAAATATCCAGCTAAGCGGGGTCTGTCCTGTCCGGAGGTTCGGGGCCGTACCCGGGTGCCGCCGCTGCCCGCGCCGACACTATGAAGGCTCAGCCCACGGCAGCCTCCGTCCTCTGCCTGTGCCTCGTGCTGGCGGCCTGCGCCGCCTCCGCCGCGGGAGGGCTCGGAAAGGGTCAGGCAAACGCTTTCTTCGGGCTTTCCCCAACTTCTGTCCCCACTCGGGGCGGGTCCAGTCCCCTCAGCCCGCGGGGACCGCCGGGCGGGGCCAGAGAGCGCAGCTTCGGGGTCCGGAGGTGCGGGGGTGCTTTGCGGGGTCTCCGCTGTCGTGGTTCGCTTCTGCTGAAGCCGTTCTGAGGGGCTCTGCGGAGCCTGGGGGAGCAGCCCCTCGCTGCCCCCGTACTGAGTGCCCCGTGCCTGCCCGGTCTCCGCCGGGCACCTGGCAGGCGATGAATGGCCCTTCCCTCTGCCCTCGCTCCCTTCGTGACCGCTCCTCACCTCGCTCTTGGCTTGCCCAGGCTCCTTGTCTAATTACCGTGCCTAATAGCCCGGGTCACCCGGGGCCTGAGCTTCACCCCAGGTGGTGGCTTTGCCGTAGAGGTAAATCTCCTCCTCAAGGCTGGTTGTAACCAATTTGATCAATGACAGCGAAGCTGTGGTGTGGATCCCAGCCAGCCGTTCACCTTTTAATTCTCCAGATGACTTTCATTCAAAAGATAGACTCTGTAACGTGTTGGGCAATGCTTCTAAAAACGCACTGAAGCTCACCACAATGTGGGGTTTGTTTTAAATATAGAAAAGCTTTTGAAAAGTATTTCCCAGCTAGAACAACAGAAGGTTTTCCCTGATTTAACATTTTGGCTTTTGACTGAAATAGCTGATGTGTCAATATTCTGGGTAAACGTGACTTGTGCTAATCCAGCTGGGTTTTGCTCAGGGATGTTGAGCTCGTACAAACATAGCCCTGTGTCCGAGGCTGCCTCAGCAGCTGCTCCGTGGGTGTGAGGGGACAGGGAGGAGGTGTCCCCATCCTGCTGTGAGCTCATCTGTTTGATGTGTTGCATCACTAATGTTCACAGTCGCTCATATCAGCAGAGAAGATCAGGTAACACAAACACTGCCACTGTCCTCACCTCCTGGATACTGAACTGAGGTGTTCCGAAGACTTGCTGATACTGGGAAGGGCTTTCTGCAGCTTCTTTGCCTGTGTTGTCTGCTGGACACAATGTCCACTTTCCCCTGTGTCAGCACTGTGCAATCTGTGGCTCCTGATCTCTGAGCAGCTCCCAAAATCTCCCCTCAGCACCTTGGGCATGGCGGGTTCCTGACTAATCCGGGGATGGGAAGAGGCAAGCTGAGGCTCATGTTTGGCCATACAGCACAGTAATTGTTAATTAGTGGAACCAAGATCTCTGAGGAGGTGTTCTGAGAGAGCTTCTCTTTGTACAGCTCCTGGGTGTCCTTTAGCTAAGCTCTCCGTGGCTTTTGGCAACATGCTGTGTTGGCTACTAAGAAAACCCAACCCTGGCAGTCCTGCTTTGTAGCTGTTAAACATACACTGACTCACTTCTAAGTCAATTGACATAGCAAGACTTGTTATCTGGATGCCAGATAAAATATTTCCTGCTTCGTTCAGTCACTGTAACACTCAGAAATCTGTGTAGTGGTGTTCTTTCTTGCTCTTCCATGACAGTATCATCAACAGGAATACTTAGCATAATAAGTATTTGGAGCAATCACAGAGATCCTATGTTGGCCTAGAAATTTTAAGTTTCAGTTTAGTTCACCTTCAGTGGGGTTTAGGAAGCCAAATGCTGACATATTTAATTTGTCATTCATCAGATAAAAAATGGTCACAGATTGAAAAAGAACAGAAAATAATCAGAAGGCACTTCAATTTTAATATCTGTTTGGGGGATTTTAGTGTTATTTACATACATACATAGAATTATTCATGAGCATGGTATGTTTTTGTTAATTAATCTCGGTGGGATTCCTCATATGACTATGTGGGCTGTAAGTATTTTCAGAAATCTTTCCTGAAGTGGGGCTATAGCTGGCTTTGAAAAAGAATATAAAACAAATTGAAAATACTTTTGAGGGTTGGGCTATTTTCCTGTTAGCTGGTATGTTCAATTATGCAGCATTTATAAAACCCTCTCTCTGGCAGGTTTTGGAGATCATATTCATTGGAGAACATTAGAAGATGGAAAGAAAGAGGCAGCAGCCAGGTATGTTTGTTAGTTTTAAGTAAAGAAATGTATTTCAATAGCATTCACAAAGATTCTATTTCAGCCCTAAATTTAACCACAGAAAACAGTCTCAATTAACAAAAACTGAGGGTTGTTTCAGAGACTCTTCAGATCCCTAGAGCTTATTGGAGAGAAAATACAGAATTTTGTTAACTTTGCTAAGGTACTACCTAGGTTTAATCACTGCAGTCTAATGAAATGATTGAAGCACTAGCATGTCTTTGAAACAAGAAAATAATTATTTATCACAGGAAAGAAAAAACCCACACAAATGCAAGTGTAAGTGGTGCTCAATGCCCTTAAACTCAGGAGTGCTAAAAGCTTCCCTAAAATTCCATGTACCTGTATAGATGAGGCCTCAGCATTGAGGTATTTTGTTTCCATCTCCAGTAAAAATCTGGAAGTTTCAAACTGTAGCGAACTGTCAGAACCTGACTTGGGCTAAGCTTAAATTTTATAAAGAACACTGTCTCTATGAAAAATGGCATCTTGATTTTTTTTTCTTTCAGAGTTCCTTCTGCTTCTTGTTAAAAAGCAAGAAGGAGAATGGCATGCTTATAAATTCTACTTGTATTTTAACTTTATAACCTGGATCTGACAATGCTGACATGAGCAGAATTTGCTCATGCCTTCCAGGTTTGCTGTTTAATTTAGCTCTGCTCTCAAACTGATCCATCTGGCAAGTTCTACCAGTGCAGACATTGAATTAACCCAGATGGTACACTTCAGAAGTCTTACAACTTTTTATAACTTGATATTTTAGCATTTTAGAAGACAAAAAAAAGATTATTTCAGTATTTACAGTTATAATTGTAGCATTGCTTTGCAAAGCAGCAGAGGAAGCTTTAAATTGAGACAGAGGAGGGCAGGAGGGATGGCAAGGTCTGAGCTCTGAGGTTTAGGCAGGATTTGTGTTCCTGTTCAAAAAGACCCTGCAGCAAGGGATGGGATGGGTGTGAGCCACACTCTGTCCTTTCACTCCTGATGCACAGATCTGCTCACTGATTTGAGCTCAGCAGCATTTGAGTGTTATTGAATTGCGAGAAACTACTAGTAGCAAAGAAAATAAACCTAAAAAGTACCATTTTTTTTTCTAAGTCTGACCACAAATAAGTAGATGAAAAATTGCATCAAGTGAGATGCACCAGAGTCGGTGGTCTAGGAACTTTCAAACCTTCGATTTCAATTCTGTAAACTGCACAATGCCGTGGGATGCTGGGGACTGCTCGGTTTTAAGTTGGGGACTTCTCGGTTTTAACTCTGCGGGCGAGGACGCGGTCCCTTCATTCCAACAACTGCTGCGATGGCGTTTTTAAGCGGGACGCCTCGCAGGGCGCTGTCGCGGTGCCAGCGCCGCTCACGCCCTGCGCCCGTGGGGAGGGCGAGCGCGCCGGGTGCCGTGCGGGGCGCGGCCGGCTCTGGGTGTGTGTGTGACCGGCGGAAGCAGTCGCTCCACGTCCGGCTCCGGTGGCGCTGGCGGGGCGATGCCGCTGGTGGTGCTGTGCGGGCGGCCGGGCAGCGGCAAGAGCAGGCGGGCGGCCGAGCTGCGGGAAGCGCTGGGCGGCCCGGAGCGNCGCCCTTCGAGGAGCCCGACCCGAGCTGCCGCTGGGACCGGCCGCTGTTCACGGTGCGCGGGGAGGAGCCGCTGCCGCTGGGCGCCATCCGCGCCGCGCTATTCGAGAGCGCCCCGCCGCCGCCGCACCGCGCCACCCGCACGCAGCCGCTGCAGTCCTGCGGCTTCCTGCACCAGCTGGACCGCGTCACCCAGGACGTGCTGGCCGCCGTGCTGGCCGCGCAGAGGAGCGGGGCACAGCCCGGGGAGACCATTCGCGTCCCCGGCGTGGCTGAGGGACTGGTGCTGAGCCGGCCTGTGAGTGTGGCCGAGCTGAGCCGGCTGCGGAGGCAGTTCATCAGCTACACCAAGATGCAGCCCAGCGATGAAAACCTGCCTCAGCTGGCCAGCATGTTCCTGCAGTACCTGAGCCGCAGCATCCAGTGAAGTGTCACCTGTGCCACCTGGCAGTTGCAGTGGTCCAGCCCCGAAGTCCTCGCAGCGGGAAGAATGTGCCTTCAGATACAGACCCTGCAGAGCCTGGGTCCCACCCGTCGGGGATCGGATCACTGGGCAGCAGCAGCTCTGAGAAGATGGGCAGCCGAGGCAGCTGCATTGCTGGGGGATCTCTAGGGAAACAGTTCCTCACCCCTGCGTTCTCTCCCCAGCCTCTTGCAAAAAGGAGAGCTAATGGTGCATCCCCAAGCAAGTTAAGTCTCCTGTGGAGATGCAAACCCCAGTAATAGTGTGACATCAAAGTGTGAAAGGTGATGACTGCAGGGAGAACGTTTCCCTCCATGTTGGCACGGGTATGCCTAGAATGAGATTGTTTTTCCAGAACTGCCTCCAGATAATGTCAAACTGTGGAAGAGACTTCAGGTCCAGAACTGGAACAGGCTGTACTTTTAGGATGTGACTGTTTCAAAGAATCTGACTGAGCCCAAGAGAGATTTTCAAGCCTGCATGGCTTAACAAACTCAAACTTCTCTGTTTCAGGTCTAATAATAAAATGTGTGCCTTAAATAGAGTAAAGTCTTAATTTACCTGCAGGACTATTTTATTGAAATAACTTGGCCATGTCTTTTTTCTGCAAGGTCATCAATATACACCTTTAAAAAACCCAGTTGCTTACAAATGAATGCTGTCATAGGAAAAATGAGCTGAAACGACTGTGTCTGTTCTGTGTGAACTCATAAGTCTGCTGGCTGTGATGAATAGCTAAGTTTCCAATAATTTGGGTACAGTTTATATAAACTCGATTTCTGGTGGATGCTTCATTCCTCATTCTAATAAATGGTGGCTTTTGGTTTTAATTTTACGTGTAGTGCTCACTGGGACAAAATGGTAGAGTGGGGTAGGAAGGGTTACTTCAGTTACAGTGCCTGTCTAATGCCAGCTTCTAAGGGGTTTTATGCACTGCAGAACTTAGAAATGTCTACAAAAATGTTTTTATGTAAATAAGTTTTCCTTACCACTCAAAGTAAAGAGAGAAAACTGTAAAAAGTAAAAGCAAAGTGAAGCTGAGAAAGCACATCAATCATCTCAAACCTCTAAGTTCTCACTGACTAAGAGTTGGTATTTCAAGGACGTGAGCACTTTCACTTAAAATCTGCTTTTAAAATTTCTCTTTATAAAGTGTGCCAGTACTAACCACCAGACAATTGAAGTCTTTCAACATGAATCACTGATCCTTGATAATAAGAGCAAGCACCTAGTTTTAAGCTGGTCTTACTGTTCTGGAAGCCATATCATTATTACATGGAAACTTAACCTCTGGGTAGCATAGCTAGTAAAAGTAAAATTAATTCTTTGGAAAGAATGAAAGCAAAAATAACTTTGGTCCTATTGCCTTGCACTTTATTTAGACCCCCTCTCCTTCTTAGCCCTGGTATGGGACACATCCCTCACAGTTTGTTTCAGCATACAAATGTGTAGGAAGCCATGCAGGCAGCCAAAGGGTTTGCTGGGTTATTGGGTTTGCTGGTTGCTCAGTGGAGAGCCGTAGTCACAGGTGACTGAGACACATGGGCTGTAATGGGGAGAGATTGTCACCCACTGGATTGCCTTAAGCAGCCATGAAAATCCATCCTGACAGTCTCAAGCAGCTGCTGCCATTAACCATTTCAGTAATCCAGGAAAAAAAAGCATGATCAGTTGTGTATCTGAGAAATCTAAACTAATAAGAGAAAGTCTCTTCCTCTACACAAGCAGTTATTGTCTGGCAGCTGTAATAAATTATTATATTGCACATCTTAAGACTGGGAAAACTTTTTGCAAGACAGTCTTAGAGCACTACATAAACTCTTTACATCTGACTTATTTCCCATGACATTTAGCCTTTGAGGAAGGCTTGGCTGTTAAATTGTACATGTAATAGAATTTGACAATTTTCTTTCTTCTTTTTGTTAGTGGTTTGCCCCTTATGGTTATCATCCACAAGTCCTGGTGTGGAGCCTGCAAAGGTAAGTGCATTGAATACTAGAGCTTGCTGAAATTTCTAATGAACTTTTTTATGGAAATCATGTAGCCATGAGAAATGTGAACTCTGCATCCGAAATGTAACTAATGGTAGTTGTATTTCACTGAGATTGGCATAATATGGCAGTGCCATAGCAAGCAAACAAGCTGGGTGTATAGCTAAGCCTTAAAGGATGAGGGAGTTGAGTGGGAGTGGTGGTTACAACAGGATTTCTGCTTCTGTTGCACTGGATCAAATATAATCACCTATGGTTGTTGGGCAGGCTTCAGCCCATGGCTGCCAAGCAATAATTGTTCTGTTCTGAACCTGGCTGAAAGGGGTGAATACATATATTTCATTTACTCACTGCTTATTGAAAAGTGCCACCTCTTCAGAGGGAGGGAGGAAGTGGAAATTTTGATTCTGACCTGAAAATCTGAAATATTTTCCACTGGTTTTACATATATCTTATTTTTATTTTTTTTTCTTTTAGCTTTAAAGCCAAAGTTTGCTGAATCCAAGGAGATCTCTGAACTTGCCCATAATTTTGTTATGGTCAACCTTGAGGTAGGCTGCCTTCTGTTCTGTATCCATGTTCTGCCTAGTCATGAAGCATTTGGAATCTGACTCAACTGGTTGCATCCTGTTCTGTGTGCATCCTAAATCCTGCACTCATGAATAGGCATTCAGGATTGATTGACAGAGCTCATTGTTTTAAAAATACTTTTTTTCCAGTCTGGTTATTTTAATTGTGTTTATAAACCTAGCTCTCTGCCATAGTCTCTTTAACAGTTTGTACCTTGTGTGAATCGGTTTCCACAAGAAAGGAATTTATGATCATTCTCTCAGTACATATCAAACATTCCTATACCAGAGTGGGGTGGATAATACAAATTGACAGACCAGAAAAAATACTATTTTCACAAATGATATTTATGTAGGTAAAAATAAGTTTATTTCCTTTGAGAGTGGAGGATACTGCAGTTACTTAGCATCTCTTCAAGATATAAATTGCTCAAGGTAGGAGGAATCCAAACGTAATAACTTGTTTCTGTAAAAGGCACCATGTTTTGTTAGATGTCTTGCTAATATCTTTTGTCTCTCCTGCCTTGCTGTGGTAGGATGATGAAGAGCCAAAGGATGAAGCCTTTAGTCCTGATGGAGGTTACATTCCCAGAATACTTTTCATGGGTAAGGCACCCACAGCTGTTGTGTCCTTTCACAGTGCTGGGTTCTTACTGTTTCCATCTAAATTTCCTGTTGGATTTCTTATTTTATAGACCCCAGTGGAAAAGTCCATCCAGAAATCATAAATGAGAGAGGAAACCCCAGCTACAAGTATTTCTATACCAACGCTGATCAAGGTATGTGACAAGATGTTTAAAGTGCATTTTTAGTGAGGTGAAGTTTTGACTGTGGAAGGAAATTATTTTACTTTAAAGTATAACTGGGAGTGGTTAAATACAGTGTGAGTGATTCTCTAATGCCTCAGGAACCACGTTCAGAAACATGATTCACCTTAATACCTACTAAAGGTCTGTAGGACCTAATTTTGGTCTCCAGTTCTGGCATGGGAAATAGTGGAATTTGCAGGATCCAGCCACACGTAGTTGGGAAAAGGATGCAGGACTGTTTTTTTCTAACAGATTAATCTGTAGAACTACATTCTTTAACTGTGTTGTTTTAAAACACTTTCATTACCAGTTCACCTTGATGTTTTCACCCTGAGATTAATAGCTGGTATCTCTCTGTGTAATCTTTCAGTTGTCCAAGGGATGAAGGAGGCCCAGGAGAAGCTGACAGGTGATGCTTTCAAACAAAAGCACCTGGGAGATGAACTATAATGAATACACTGAATGAAACCTTTTCATCGCTTCAAAACTAAGAGGAATTGATTAAACAGACTAAGAATGTAGATGCACTGAAGGGACATAATTCCCCTGTCAACAATGTTAGGTTAAACCCTGTTTGGAGTTCACACACACACACAACAGTTACAGTGATTTCTCTGCCTGGTGGTTTGCACTGTAGTGGTTCTTTGCAACTGGGTAATGTGCAAACACATCTCTTTGTGTGTTTGAGCAACCACTGATATTTGGTGTTAAAATGGAGGTGTGTAGGGAAAACACTGTTTGAGGACAATGTGATGGGAAAAACTACAAGTAGCCATCATTTTGACACTAATCAGGGTTGAATCTCTCTTTTCTCACTGGTATTGTGTCATCCCATAGTTTTTACTGGGCAGTCCCATCACTGGGGCATGTTCCTGGGCCAGTTGGTTTCTAGATATCCAAACCTATGAATTCTAGCACTACACCAAGCAGAATACATTTCATGAATGTTGAAGTAGCATGTGAATTATCAGCTCTGCAAATGTATTTTTGTGTTAAACTCTGTAATTCATCTTTATTTGCCTTTGGGCAGAAATTTAAATTTCCTTATGCACTCACCTTTTGATTGTTCCATCAAGTGAGGGTGGGTTATGTTGAAGCTTTATGGGGTTTCCCCTTTTATTCTTTGAATGTTTTTGGCGAATGCCTTGCCATCACATTGTACTGTATTTTTGTACCAGGGTTAAAAAAAATTAAACCTTTTTAAACATAAGCATGGAGAGAATGTTTTGTGGTTAAGAGTGTAGCTTTACATTCTTAAGCATGAGGAGGAAATGTTCCTGTTTGTGTTGCAGTGTTTATTAATGTTGACTGTCACAGCTGAAGGTTTCTCCTTTTTATAATTAAAAAACATTTGTTTTTTCATACAATTACAGTTCAGCCATTCTTACACTACCCACACTGTTGAAGGCAATGTGTTTATTTCCTGGAACTGAACAGAACAGAGGGGAGTAAAATCACCCTTCTTGACCTGCTGGGGACACTTTTTCTAATGCAGCCACGCATACTGTGGGCTTCTTTGTCACATGGGTGCATTGTTGGCTCATGGTCAGCTTGTTCTCTACTTGAATTCCCATATTCTCCTGTGCAGCAAACCAGATTTCCAGACTGTACAGGTGCACAGGTTGTTCCTCTCCAGCTGAAGGACTTTGGATTTGCATTTCTTGAACCTCCTGACAACTCTCTCTGCCCATTTCTCCAGCTTGTTAAGGTCCTTAGTGGCAGCACAACCACTGTTATCTGGGTATCAGCTGCTCTCCCCAGCTTTGTATCATCTGCCAGTTTGCTCAGAGTTAGGTGTTGAAAAGTACCAACCAAGGGTACCCTGCTAATGATGAGCCCCCTTCAGCCCAGCTGTTCTGCCAGTTTTCCATCCATTTCATTGCCCATTTATTTAGGTTGTACTTCAGCAGTTTGTCAATGGGGATACTTTGGGAGACAGTGTTGAAAGCCATAGTAAAGCCAAAATAAACACCACCTACTGCTCTGCCTTCAGCTGCCAAATTAGTAATCTCAAGGAAAAATTCCTATCCAAAAGACATTTGCCATAACTTCCCATAACAAACATGGAGATGGTTTTCTACAGGTACTTTTTGAAGAGCCATCTGAGGACATTAGGTGAGGAAAATCGTTTATACCCAACTTCTCTACTGAATCCATTTTTACTGTTCAGCAGCATTAAGAATTTTACCTTCCAGACAAGTCTGTCTAAGAAATTTTAGGCACCAAAACTCAACTGGGTACTAAAAGACAAGGACTCTGTGAAATTAATGGGATTATTGCATATTGCAATTACCCTGCTCAGCTGCTAATAGTTACTCTTCAGGCTTCATCTTCTGCTTCTCTTGCAAATTGTCTAATAAATTAACAATGGAATTGAACTTGGCAGCTACTCTCAAGTCAGCCTCAAAGCAAATCTATATAAGCCTTAAAAGAGGATTTATGTTGTGCAAAATATTCTTTTTTCCTCAGCTCTCTCAACTGATCAAATAAAAAACAGTTTCTATCTGATAATAATTTTCTTTAGAGCTTTAGATTGACATAAAAAATCATTGCTATGGCTTTTTTACTTGCCACCAGGGGGAGGACGCTGCGTGTTCATTTGGGATAAGATTCAACAAATGATAATTAAAAAACAATCTCTAATGCAAATTAGGTGGGTGCACCTCTGTGGGTTTCCATGCATGGTTTTACAGCAGCTCGGCCCTGCTCTTATCACTGCAGTGAAGCTGCAGCCTGTGGGATGTACATCAAGTGTCCCTTTCTTTGCAAAATGCTCTGATGCCTAAAGCAACGTGGCCTCAAAGTAATTTTTTGAAAGTTCTTAATCTGCAGACATCTCCCTTCAGTGACAGGTACAGGCAATGTGCTTCATCCTTTACATTTAAGACCACCCTGATTCAAAATTATCCTCCTTCACATCTTCTCTCATGCATCTCCTCTCCTTAGCACTTCATGCCTTCCAGACTTAGTACTTTGGAAGGAAAAACTTATTTCATTACCCCTTTTCCTTTGTTCAGTTGTCTCCTTTCTATCTACTCGTTTCTACCTTCTGTACATTCAGACATGGTGAGCTGGAACAGCTTCTCCACCCTCTCTCCCCTTTGCTCTTTTCTAGACCATGCGTTTGTCCTCTGTAGCAGGATGGAGCTTGGCACTTGCTGGCCTGCTTGGTGTCTAGCTGGGGTCTCAGTAGAGTATGATTTATGTGCTGTCACAGCTTGATTTCTAGGGACAACTGGTTAACTTGTTTAAAAGCTGTTTCATGTCTTTGGATGGCAGGGTGAACCTACTTTTGATCAGTCACTTAAGTATTTTTCTCTTTCCTACCTGTTTCATATCTGGATTTTTTTGTTGCTATCTCCTACTGCAGATTCTTTACATCCTTCTTCATAATCTTGATAACATGGTACAGATGGTTGGCTTTTTGTTCTGTGCAGAGGGATCCACCCAGTAGTTGCAGTTTGTATGTTGTGTGACTTTATGCACACAAGCAAGTCCTCAGGGCTTAGAGAAGCTGCTTGCAGGTCAGTGTTTCCTGTAGCAGTGTTTGAAGTTAAGGGTACACTGCAGTGCTGCTCAGTAACCAAGGCCTCAGATTGGTTTGCCCCCATCAGCTTTGTTTCTTGTGCTGCCCATCTGTGCATGACTTGCAATGTAACTCACATGATCACTTCTTCAGATGCATCTAGAAATCCCCTTGGATTCTCAGCTTCTCTTCCTTCTATGGTGATAAAAAACCCAAAGACACTTCAAAATTCTTAGTACATAACCCAGAGAACTGCCAGGCCAAATCAGTCTCATGTAAACAAAGATGCTACCAGCTCCCTTTCTTCCAAAAAAAAACCTACAGAGGAAAAAAAAACCAAAGTTAATTAGGGAGTGCCTGGATTGCAGCTCCCATCTGGCTGCTTGGGAGCAGAGGTTGCTTTGTGCACCTGAGGCTGGACAGGCTTTAAGGAAGTGTCTGTCAGCTGGAGACTCAGGAAACCTTTCCTTTGCCATGTTTAGCAGCAGGGAACAAAACTGCAACAACCAAGAATGCCTGCACAGAGAGTGTCCCATCTGTCATCCTGGCATGCTGAGTTCAGGAGTCATGGACTTCAAATACACTTTTGTCCCTGTGGCTGTCTGCTTGCCACCATGTCTAGCCTGTATCAAACTGCTAATGAGCTTCATTCACTCTGAGCTCACGTAGAGCTCTGAAGTGAAATATTATTAAAACTCTATGAATATGAGGTGATATGAATATATTGTTGGAAATGATGAAACCTCTCTTAACTTTTGGCAAGAGGAGAGGTATTTGCATTTACATTTTGCTGTGATATTTATTTGCAGCTGACCTGGTATTATGCCTGCTTGGGTTTGCCCAGCCAGGAGAATCACTCCTGGGCTATTCCTTGACAGCTGTTGCTATAGGTGGATCTAAACTTGAGGCTTGAGGACAGAGATTCAGAAAGCAATAGAGGTGGAATTACTCAGAACAGAGCTCTCTCCAGAGAGCAGGATGAAAAGGGGAAGACACTGCAAATCCATGCTCATTTAAAAGACAGCAAAGCCGAAGATGAAGTTTCTCTAAAAGGTTGCATCCCCTTTCCAGACAGCTGTCTTAGTTGTCTTTGGCACTGACTGGAGAGGGAAGGTTGCTGCCTGGAGGGAACCAGGAAACAATAATGAGGCTCTATCTAGGTGTTAAGTCACTTTGTCTCAAAACTATTTGATGTATTAGCCCATTCCCACTTTCTTCCTCAAAGAAACAGGTGCTGATTTGTTAAGCAGTTAGTCAAATAATCTCAGTTTGCTTTTCCTCTCAAGGTTTGTCTAGAGCAAGGTGTGGCTGTGCACATTTCCCAGGCCTGCCATTGTCCAGGGAGCACCACTCTTGCCATTGCAGCACCAGCCCGGTGCCACCACGTCAGCACCATCTGAGGAGGAGGAATCTTCATTGACAAGTGCCAGCCAGACCCTGTGACCTGTCACAGGTGGTGGGAAGAGGGACCAAAACTTGAGTGTCCCTCTCCAAGCTGTGAAAAATGTCATGTTAATGTTTTGTGATGGTGAAATCTGCAGTAAGTTCCATTGATTACAGACAAAAAAAAAGCTAGAGACCCCAAACTTCTCTGCTCACAGCTGTGCTGGAAGCAGGGACTGGCTGACCTGTGCTTACAGCATTCCAGGTTCTGACTCAGAACAGTGAGAGAGGCTGTTACACACCACCCTGTGCTGGCTCTCATCCCAGCATAGGACACAGGCATCAGGAAAAGTGCAGGGAGCAGCCAGGATGGGGGAAGCAGGCAGGATTTGTGAAGCAGGCAGGGTATGACTTGGGCACGGGATCTCAAATGGGTAAATGCTGTTCCCATGTTCTGTTTTCCTCCAGCCAACACAGGAATCTCTTCCTCCATTCCCATGTCTCTGCTGTGATGTGGGGAGTGAAGGGGAGCCAACTTCCTAGAGTTTCCACCCTCTCAAAAGGTCACGATCCCATTGTTACCACTCCAAGTCAGGGCAAGGGAGGAGCTGGAGCAGAGCTGAAGAGGCAGGAGTGTGTGGACTGAGTTTGGCTAAGGCTGTAGGTAACTGGTTGTTGATTTATCTGCTGGTGTACACTCATTTTAGGACTATTTTGCACATGCACAGCATGAAGTAGGTAGGTGTGCTGCAGAAATATTAATTGATAAGAACTGCAGATGTTCTCCCTGCTTTTTGAGAGTGCTTCAGGTCACAACATAACATGCTGTGCATAAAAGAAGCTGCACTGGCAGCACAGTCAAATTTGGATGTCACTTTATTGTGCTAGTTCTGATATTATGAGCAGTGTTGAAAGAGCCATTTGTGAGGATTTGGGTGCATTAGCCCTATTAAAGGGAATGAAATTTGCACACATCCTGGGGACACGGCATGGGCCTTACATGCTCTTTATTCCTCACTGAAGTGGAGAAGCACCTGGGTGAGTGCTGCCTATTCAAACAAGGAGGATTTTGTTTGTGGGTGTTCTGTTTTTACCCTGGGCAACAGCTGATTTAACTGTTTTGGTGCTGCTCTTGCTTTAAGAATAAATAAATCAATACATAAATGATAAATTAATATTTTTTAATTCCCTTTTTAGGGAAGATTAAATTTGTTTCTTCAGATCAATTGCACTGTGTGAGGATGCAGTTTGAATTAAAAATGTTGAAAGAGCAATAGGGTATGTATATTGTGCTAGATAAATGTGCTCTCATGACTGCTGTGAGAGAGTGAGATAGATCCACATGTCAGAAAACAAGATAAAGCACAGCATCTGCTCTTCCACCTCTGTGTGCTTGTGGGAGTTCTTTCCTGTTTCCTTATTTCCCCATCTATAAATCTAAAATAACAAAGACCTCCCCCATGGGAAGTGGTGTCAGCAATTCATGACCGCCCAGTATTAAAACCTGGAAAGGAAGCACACTAGGAGATCAAAAAATATTCACTCCATAATGTTTAGAAACGTGTCTAAACAAGGTGACAGACAGCAAAAATCACTGCATATTCTCTTGTCTCCAAATTACCTGGGTGCATGCTCTCTTTTGATAATCCCTGACTAAGAAAGGGCTTGTAGGTAAACACTGGCATTTCAGGGATGGCATGAAATCTGGAAATTTGGAAATTGGGATTGAACAGTGACTCTGCACTTCTGGCTGGGGTTATGGGGTGTTAAATCAGGTGATAACTACCAGATGCCCAAGTAAGCCTCAGCCATGATGTGTCTTTTACATCAAACGTGCAGGTATGTGCCCATGACCACTTGCATTCTGTGTTGGTGCTTTATAGGGCTGTGGGATCACGATGATTTTCTAGGCTGAGCATCAGTCAGCAGACTGAGAGAAGAACTCTACCTGTGTTGGGCTGACAAGGAGTCAGGTTTTGGCAAAAGAAGAGATCAGCTATGCCAGAGCAACAAGAGGATTGCGAGGAGCTAGGAGGCCTTTTTTAGGTGTCAAACCTGCTAGGCTGTCTCTAAAGTACTTGTAATGAGCTGGGATTTTGTTACAGTGTTGATTTTTTCTAGTTGCCTTCACAAAGCTGATACTTTCCTTAAGGCTTAAATCAGGGCCAGGTTTATATAACTGTAATTTTAGTTGGGGTTTTGACGGCAAATACACATTTTCATTCTAAATGAGAGTAGAAAATTTCTCTGATGTTGGGTAGAATTGTCCCCTGGGCCACCTGGCAGATAGCTCTGACTTCAGTAAAATGGAGAAGCTTTGTGGCATCTTTGATCTGCGGAGAGAAGATGTGTTCCTTAAAGCTGCTCAGCATCTCTCCTGTGGTTGTTCCTAAAATGCTCCTAAAATATTCCTAACATAACCTTAGGTATATGCTAGTCATACAGTACTTCTGTGCTCCCTGGACTTCTACATTCTCATGATACTGGTAACTAGTCAACTGCCCTGGGCAAAATCTAGCAATAAATCAATTGTCAGACCCATTTAAAGTGGCTGAACTGTTAATAAAGCTCAAGCTGCTCCAAGGGCTGGTTGACCTACCAGCCAGTCCGAAGACCACCAAGATCAGATGCTGAAGATCACCAGATGTGCAAAATTTATAAGGGGACAAAGTGATTCCTGTGCTGTGTGGGCAGTGTCCAAGCTGAGTCAAAGTGCTGCACATCAAACAAAAGGCACAATGAGACTGAGAAGAAAGCAGCAGAGGACGAAGAAGGATGAAGAGACATCTGCAGCCCCAAGTTTTAAGGGTTTGAGTTCAGAGGTGCTGCCTGAAAACAGAAACCCTCAAATCCAGGACCTTTAAACTCCTCCTGCTCTGGCCTCCCCTCACAAGAAGCTTCTCTCCTGGGGCCCAACAAGACCTTGTGTTTGGTTCATTTGTCTCTCTTCTGACTTTCTGATTAAATTTTCTGATAAACGGCACTTGATTAAATCCTGCCATCTTTGCTGGTTGTTAGGGATGCACCTTCTTAGTTATGTCACACATAATGTTTAATATGTTTTTAAAAAACCAGTATTTTGTTTGTTCTGCCTAAGGAATCATCTCTAAAGGCTATTTTGATTTCCTGGAAAGGAACAGACCACAGTAAGGTCTTTCTGGGGTCTAAAGGGTTTTAAAGCTAAGAGGGTCCACCATAACCTCTTCATCAGACCTCCTTCATGTGAACGGCTTAAATCGCAGCCACTGCCACAATTGTTGCCTTCTCACCAGTAGTAATGTAGTGCCTGATACCACAGCAGCTATCACCAGCTTTCAGAGTTAACAGTGCTTCTGAAGAGAATCCCACCCCGTGCGGAAAGTGCGATAAGAATGGCAAGTTTGGGTCGTACCCGGGACATTTTCCCCTCTCGCGGGGGCTCCAGGAGCGCCTGAGGCGATTCCCATTCCCGCGCTCCCGGCGGGCCCCCGCCCCCGCAGCGCTCCGCCCCCGGGGCCGCCCCAGGTACGGGCGGGGGTGGGGGGGCGGCTCCCGCCACGCGAGCAGCGGCCGCGGGACCGCTCTGCTCGGCTCGGCTCTGCTCGCTTCAGTTCGGCTCGGCTCGGCTCGGCTCGATTTGCTTCGGCTCGTCCCGACTCGGTTCGGCTCGGCGCCGCCGCTCCTCCGCCCCAGGTAAGAGCCGCGGCCCTTCTGAGGGGGCTCCTCCCGCGCCGTCGGGGCAGCTTCCCCTCGAAGGTGGCGGGGGAGGGCGCTGGCGGTGTTCCGCGCCTCATATCCCCACCAGGACCCACAAACTCCTCCTGCCCTCCTCGCACCGTGCGTCGGGGCTGTCCCCGGGCTCCGCGGGACGGGAGCCGGGGCGGGAAGCCGGAGGTGCCCGGCGGGTGAGCGCCGGGTGGGTGCCCCGAGGTGCGGTGTAACGGGCAGCCCTCGGGAGCGGCGGAGCGGAGAGGGAGACAGTTCCATCTCTAAAATAAACACTTCCCAGCAATGAGAGGCGATATGATATTGCCTTAATCTCTAAAATACCCTCAGCCTCGCTGGGGAGAGAGGCGGGAGAGCGGGGCCTTCCCTGCTGTTGTCCAGCTGGTGCGTAACCCGCCCGTTCCCGTCACCCCGGGCAGTGCTCGGCTCGGGGGAGCAGGTGACGATAACCCAGCTGCTCGGCGATGGAGCACTGCCGGGAAACGCGGCACCCGCTGTCGTCGTGGCTGCTCGGGGCAGGACAGGGACCCGCTGCTGCCGGACTGTGCAGCCCGCCCGAGCTCTCACCGCAGAGCCGCTGCCCGGCCGAACAGCCGCAGGAGCGGACTTGCCCGTCCCCATACTGCCCTTACAGCCCCGGGCAACGAGCCCACCGCGCCAAGCCAAACGGATCCATCTTCTAGTTTAGTTCATAAAACTAAACTCTCCAGTTTGTCCAGCTCATGCTGTACAGAACGCGTGTGGTATTTTTTTGCCGTGTATTCTGGGACGACGCGTTGGTTTTCCCCGCTGTTTTCCCCGCGCTTGCCAGCAGCCCGGCAGTGCGGTTGATGCGTGCGGTGGCATCAGCCCGCGGGACCGCGGCAGCATCGCCAACACCGGCGCGAGGGGCTGCACCTTTCTGCCTCCCAAGGTTCTGTCTCCACGGTGTCCTCTCCTTCTAACAGGCAAAGACATGTTGTGTGCTTTTGCAGTGCATCAGGTTGATCTGACGTAAATTAAGTTACACTTGTCAAAAAAGAAGAAAAAAAAAAGAAGAAGGTGGGAGGGCAGAAATAATTTTAATGTGGATTTCTCCATGTCCTGAGAGAATATAAGACCATTGTCTCAGAACATGTTTCTGTGAATTTCTTTAGTGGCAAATCTGGTTTTGACTTCTTCTGCTGTTTCTCATCACTTATTCCTCACCCAGTGCTGCACTCAGTTGTGCAAATAATAGTTTGCAGGGCTTCAGAGTTGCCTGGATTAGCTCTGGATCCAAATAACATTCTCTTGTGAACGTTCTTTTTTTCCCTCTCCAAAGGTAAAAATGTCACTGGAGCCATAATTTTGATCTGTGTGTCTGTAACTGTACTCAGATCGTGGGAGCACTGGTATTGGGTTATAGAGGATACAAAATTGAATCCATACACCGCAGTACGGAAGTAACTAAAAGGCATTTTTTTCCTATTATTTGTGCTTGCTGTCCTGGACGTGGTTGTGTATGCATTTACTGGGACTTCACTGTCTTCAGTACAGTTTTATCAGAACAATTTATTGTATAAGTCAGAAGAGAGACAAATGAACCAAATTAAAATCAAGCTTCCTTTGCAATTTTGACAAAATTGTGATGCCCTCTTTGCAGACCAAGTATATTTTCAGGTGACAAAGTGAGAAGACTTAGCAGCTAGAGGTTTTAATAACAGTAGTTATTGTGTGTAGCAAAGCAATGTATTTAGTATTTGTTAACATGATGGTTGTCATGTAGTATGTATGTTGTGTTAGCTGTGTAGTTCAGAGATGGTTTTTCCTACCTTCATTTTCATATGTTTTCCTGCAGCTCCAGATTAAAATGTGCAGATCACAGCATCACAGTTCAGGGTCTTGCATCAACTACAACCATGTTGGCTGGTTGTAGTTCCAGGGAAGGGCTCTCATGTCCACTTGTCCTCCCCAGCAGGTACATGTCTATTCCTTGTTACTGGCTGGGCTGAAGAAGTAGGTTTTTTGAGGCAGTTCTTAATGGCTAACACAGAAATGTCCTGAACTGGTCATTTCAGGTATGCCTTATGCTGTAAAAATGTATCTTGTGCTTCAGGTTCTGAATATTTAGTGAGCTCCTGCAAGTGTGTGCTTAGCTTAGTGCAGTAGCGTTTGATATTTGAATTAGGCAATAAGATTTATGTTTGGAAGTATTAGCTCATTAAAAAATGGGAAGTGTGAGGGTGCTTGTTGTAATCCCAGTTAGCAGGTGGCTTACTTTGCATCTTAGGAGAACATCATAGCACATAGAAATGAATTAACTTATTCATCACAGATTTTCTGCTTGGAAGAGGAGGATAAAAGGCAGCAAATTAAGACTTCTGCACTGCAGTGGAATCCTGAGCTGGCCATGTTTCTGTGTAATTCTGGTTTCCAGGAGGTTTCTACAAGGCAATTCCAGTCTCTGGTCACTTGATTTGGTGAAGACAGCAGCTTGTTTTTTACCTGTAAGTGAAAGGTTTTAGACCCAGCGATGCAGAAAAATCTGTAATTGTCTCCTGCTCATTGGTGGAGGGGTGTCTACCTGGATCTGCATATGGCCTCACTAGCTCCAGATAGAGTGAGTGCCTTCATATGTCGGAACTTCCCTTGTCTTCCACCACTGTGGGAGGGCACAGTCATGGCTTTCTCCATGGAGGTTAGCTGTGCCCTCCCTTCCAGCTGGGGAAGGATCAGCAGGGACTCACACATGACTTGTTGCAGAGCTGGTACAGATTCATCTTGTGTGTTGCACTGGGTGCTTTTATGTCACTGCTACTTCAGTGTATTCAGCAGTGAGGTGCTCGGAAGTACTTCACTATTGCCAGTTCCTTCCTGAGAAAGAGAGGCAGAACTGTAGGGCTGGAGACCCAGCGAGAAGGGGACTGAATTCTGGATTTCTGTTGTCTCAGCCATCGCTGCAGTGTTTGTGACAGGAAGGAGGGGCATTGAACATGGTGAGTTTTGTAACAGCTGTCAGCCTTGTTGCTGTTCTCTGAGACAGGGCTGGATTCGGGTCAGCCTCAGTTTACAGTTCTGTAGACCTAGAAACTGGCTGGCTCCAGGATTCCAAAATTCAACAGGGCATTAAGGGTACTGTGAAAATCTCTTCATCGGCTCTTTAGGGCACAGGGAAGATAAAAATCCCCTATACCTTGCATCCATTGGGAGAAAGCTGAGATAGGTTCAGTAGCTCACCTATACCAGGGGAGATTTTTTTACTGTTAAATATTTTTCTCTGTATTTTCTGGAGTAGTGTGCTTGCCAACAGGCATGGATCCATGTGATGGTAAGCAAACACTCAACACTCATAGAAGAGAGTAGAAAATTGCAAACCTTTTTTTTTTTTTCTTTTTTCATCATCTTAATACTAGAGAGACTAATTCTTCCTTATGGAGAATTTTTTTGTGGCTCTAAAATGGACTTTGAGGATGTAGAAAGTCATGCAGGAAATGCAACTCTCAGGGAGAGGCATGGCTTGATGTTTGACTTGAGGAAATCTTTCTAATAGGAGTTGGACCAAATGTAGTTGTAAAGTTTGATGGCAAAAAAGTGATACCTGCTGGTTCTTGACTTATATTCTATACCCAGCATGTTCTTAAAAACACTTTACAATCTGTTTTTAAAGCCTGTGTTTCAAAATCTAAATGGGTAATGGAAATAAATAAAATAATTAAAAAAATAAATAACTGACATTGCTTAGTGGTTTTCATCCTTTAGTTGTCATGCATATATTGAACTTTTTTGTAGCATGTAAATTCCAGAACAAATCCACTACAAGCATCTTCTCGTAAAGGCTCCTGGACTCATTTATAAATGAATTTTATTAAAAATGAAGTGCTCAAGATGAAGAGCTCACATTTTTAAAGTAATAAACAGACTTTCTGCGTAGAGAGTTAACTTTTTTTGTTCTAGACCTGTTAATCAAGTGACATTTAGATGACACCCCAAAGTCAAGTTCTGGACTGTACTGAGGAGTGAGCCAGAGGCTGTCACAGGGAGCAGCCGTTGCAGAGGGCAGGGCTGTGAGAGCAGGAGGAAATGTAACTGATACCAAAAAATGTGCAATACTTTGGGCAAGACCAAGTTGTTGTCGTGTTGCCAAGTGAGGTGATTGTCAATTGTGTGGATCCTGAGAAAGGATTTGTCTTTAATTCAAATTCTGGCCCGGAGTAGGTGGCTGCAGGCTGTTATTTACGTAAGGTCTGAGCGTGCCCAGGTGTTTTGGCAGTTTCCACAAGGCAAGATAATGTAAGTCAGGATGACAAACGGTGCTGTAGCCTGGCTTACTGGAGAGGAAATGCAGACACAAACTTGGCCTTTAGCTTCTATTCGCCATGAAAAAAACAAATATGTTCTGTTACGTTTTTCTGCTCTGAATCTGGAATAATTGTTACTTTAAGACAGATATTTCTGTGTAGATGTGCTGTAAATTGAAGATGTTTCCATGTCCTATTGCAATTGTCTTTGCAGCATGGTAGACTTTGATCCAGGCTTTGTGTAAAACACCCATGTGTACAGAGGGATTTCAGCTGCTTCTTGGTTCCATTTGCTTTGCTGCCTTTCTTCAGGAAATATGTGATGGCTGCTACCTAAGGTTTTCCATCCACTTTTGAGATTTAGCTGGAACTTTAATTTTAGATTAGTAAAGAAAACCTCTCTTTAATAAACTTTAAACTGATGACTTCAAATGTTTGCTGTTATCTTAATATCTGTCACTAACTCCAACACTGTTTCTGTTCTCTTTGTACACTACAGGACTTTCCTCTTTACCATCAGTGGAGGAAGCTCAGACCTTACACAGCACTGTGCTCCCAGCCTAACCTGCCTGCCCATTATTCTCTTACCTAATATTCTTATTATTCATCTTTATCATTGTAATCCTTTTGCTTCTACATCGCAGATTCAACTGTGTGACCACTCTCTTGATTCATAAACTCACAGCAAAGCCTTCATCTCTCTCATGGATTATAGATCTAAATTGGTAACTATCGCTTGCTTGCAATGTTTATTAGCAGTTATGTTAATTGCTTATGCTCTGTTTTCTGCTTCTGATAAATCTCTCTTGTAGAACAACATTTGTATCAGAGTCTCTAAGGTCATGGCCTTATTTCCTTTATGAGCTTTATCCTTAGGACAGCACATATTGGCTGTAAAAAAATTCCATTGCTTGGTAGAAATTTGGTTCAGAATTGAACTTAATTTCTGAAAAAGAAAACAGTATTTATTTTCCAATGACAGAGCACATAAAGGAGTGAGTTTTTCTAATAGAAAATTAACATAGATGGGTAATTTGTGAACTAGAATATTTTTAACTTAGATGTACTTTCTAAGACTTTTTGGAAAAAATACCCGAGGTATTAATGCTTTTGAGAAGAAGTTATGTGGCACATTAGCAACACCTCTCTCTCATGGGTTACTGTAGAAATACAGAGGAGTGGTTTCACCCCATCCTCTCACCTGCCTAATTAAAGAAATGTGTATTAGTGGATGATGATGAAACAGTTAGATTGTCACATTTAAATTGTTACTGGTTCTAAATAACACAAGACAAATATAGGATATTACATTTTTTGCTTTAAAAATGAAGCATAATTAAAGATACTTTTATTGCTAGAGCTGCCCAGGAGATGTAATGTAGAGAATACATGGGTTCATAACAAGCTGAATTTGCAAATGTGTCACAGGGTATAGTTTGAAGAATAAGTTGCATCAGTGTGACCAGATTTCATGGTTAACTGGGGTGACTGAGAGCAGAAAAGGAGACTATTTTCCCTAATTCAGACGTCTTTCTCACACTGTTGGGAGAGAGAATGGGATGTAGAAACAGCATGTCTGTGAACACACCACCATGTGGTTGCTAATAAAGACACATAAACTTCCATGATAATGATTTGATTTCTTGTTTCTTGTCTGTGAGAAGCTGTGGAAGAACAGCCCTACATTAGTTTATAGCCAAAACCATAAGAGCTGGCAACACTAAAAGTCAACCTTAGCCTTTTTCTTCTGGCAATAAATGAGTGATGAGATACATCAGTTGATTTCTAGCCAACCCTTTAAACTTTTACTGAAGTTGGCTGTAGGCAAGCAGTATTGCAGAGCAGGGGTTACAGTGACCACTTTCAGTGATTCCTAAGAGAAAAAACACTTTGATGTTTTTTGTTGCACTAGAAACCATCTTCACCATGATTCTGGTCACAAATTGAGGAGCACAGCTGTGTGGATCCATCTATGTGACACATTTCAGTGAGCACTAAAAACAACAAAGGCTGGTTTCCCATGGAGGTGTCTTATAGGGCAATAGGCTTTTTTCTTTTAAAATTCATTAGACTGAAATAGAAACTAAAGGCAGGAGAGCCACCTTGACCTAGGAATATATTCTTTGGTGGCTAATAAGCTCTGATTAAGATTTTATTGCTTTAGAGCATTTGCAGCATCCTGCTCTAATGTGGTTTCTTTGTCTAATAAAAGATGAGCTCACAGTGCAGGGTTTTTTCTCAATAGGGAAATAATAAAGGACCTCAGAGCTACAAAACTGCCTATTCCCACAAAACTAGTTGGAAGTGGCTTTGTTTGAGACCTTGCTTCCATTGCTAATGCACATGGGGAAAAAAGATTGTCAATATTAGTATGCTCATAGCTACAAAAAAGAGGGCTACCCAGGCAAAGAACTAAATGATGCAAGGTCTCATGCTGAAGTGTTCTCAAGGACAATCTAATTGGCAGCTTTTCCCTCTCCTGTGTAATAGGTTTTATGTCCTGTAGCAAAATCTTTCCTGCATAAGTATTATATTGAGGATTAGTCCAAGACAGTCAAAATGGAAACAGTTACGGGCCTCTCCTTTGCCCTCTGTGTGCCAGTTGTATTTGACCTGGTCTCCTGTAGCAGAACTCTCCTTGGGCTGTGTGTTTGTGTGAAACAGCAGAGATGCTGCTGTGTTTGGAGCCATCCTAAAGTATCATCTGTGGCTATGTGCCCAGGGAGCAGGGGTTACTCTGCCAGCTAAATGGCCTTGGACTAAGGAGGGAGGACAATCCCCTGGGAGCCATGGCTGTGTCAGCCTTCAGGTGATTTGGACAGGAGCTGCCTGACCTCAGTGTGGTGTCTCCGTTTCCCTCTGCAGCAGAATCTCCTCCAGGTGCAGAGGGCCTGCAGGAGATGTGATTTTGTGGACCTTTCTCTCAGCAGCATAGCAACTGCCACCACTTCCCACTGCTCTGTCCCCTCTGCCTGGCTCCCTTGGCCATGCAGGATCAGGAACTGAACCAACTTTACCAACAGCTTTCAAAACAGGAGAAGCTGTGGGTGGATTTATTTTTAACTGGGATCTCTGTTCTCTAAACCAGCTCTCTGCAGGGTCCTCAGGGCTGACATGACTTGGGAGTGCTTGGAGAAGGAGTGAGACAGCAGGTGGGGAAGAGAAAGGGAGGAGAGGACCAGGAGGAAGGTCTGCTGTTTCCTTCCTTTGGGATTGAAGCACAAATTCAGGGGCAGACCTGTGAACACTTCCAGCCCAAGTGCTGGTGGAGCACAGCTTCAGTAATGATGTCATCAGAGAGATAATCAGAAATTAGTATGAAACTCCTTTCAGTTTTACTCCATTCACTAGAGGGGAAAGGGAAGAAATCAAATTTAAGCAAGAGGATGGAGTTTTCTTTAAAATTTTTGTGCTCTGACTGCCTCTGGTGATTCAAGGCGCTGACCTGCAGCATCTTCAGCCAGCACAGAGGCCAGCAAAGGTTGTGCTTCTATGACAACAGCCCCATGTTCTGGGCAAGTATCATTTGATCTTATTCTCTGTGTTGTGCTTCTAACAAAGCTGCTCAAGCTGGCCACATTCTGTAATTGCTTTTTCAGCTGAGATCTGAAAGTCACATTTGTAACCAGGTACAATTCTGATTAGAGCAATCTAGGAGGGTTAATAGAGGCAGGAGTGCTTCAGTTAGAAAATCAGCTTGGAGTGTGTGGATGGGTGTTGGGAAGGCAGGGGCAGAAAGAAGATACTGATTCCTGTGTGATTAGTGCAGTACATCTTTGTTAAAGGTCTGCCCCTGAATCTTTAAAAGACCAAGCTTCAAGTGATAAGGGTTTCTCACTATTTCAAGCCTGTGTGTGCAGAATGAAGAAGCAGAGATTGTAATTATTTTTTTCTTCTTTAGCAAGTGTTGTCAATGGCATTTGTGGGGATTATAAATGTGTATGGGGAAGATGAATTACTCAAATATAGAATTTTCTGTTGTCCAGTGTGGTGATGGTACAAATCAACTAATCACCTGATTCATAATTTTTTGCAGCTGAGATTTCTGAGGATATGGAGGGAGTGAGTGCATTGGCCTGAGTGTCTGAATGGAAGTTAGTCAGATGTTGAATTCTTAATTTTAGAAATTCCTGCTATGAACCACAACACATGGGTAGAAGAGCTGTTTTCTGATAGACTAATGAGAAGAAAAGTTGTGCTTGTGTTTTCTGGAGTGCTTGCCAAGGACTGTAGTGTGACTGAAGAGCAGCTGAAGTTCAGAAGAGAGTCTATCAGAATTGTGCTGTATTCTACAGAGAAATACTTGTGGGAAGATTTTAATGCATTCAGTGCAGCTGTTCACTATTGAGCTACTGATAAATTTCTTCAGAAACTGCCCGTGTGAATGCAGTCTGTGAACGAAGTGTCTGTTGCACCAGCCCTTTTCTGTGTGAGAAAGTTGCATATGTTTAATCAGAGATAAACCATTGTGCATATTGTGCTGAAGTTTAAACTGGGTTGCTTTTGGTTTGTTAAATTATCATCCCTATTTAAGCTGCCTTGGGATAGCATTTTGGTTTTTAGTTGTGAATTTTGGACTGTTTGTTCTGGTTTTGTTTGGGTTTGTGGGGTGTTTTGTTGCTGGGTTTTTTTCAGTGAATGCGTGAAGTCCTGTGTGCAGGTGAGACTTGCTAAGAAGGAAGGTGTTTGGGCACATGCTGAGAGTAGACATTGGAATGAGTTTTGTTCCCAAAGGTGCCTATCAGTTTGAGTTAAGGAGAAAATTAACTTCTGTAGATGATGGGTGAAGGAGAGACTTCTGTCACTGCTCAGTGCCCTCAGACTCTGCACATGAGTAGCCCAAGCCCTGGTTTGGATGAGTAGCTGCTAATTAGACCTGTGCTGTCATTGCTTCCATTTGCCAGCCCTGTGCCTGGTTATAAGGAGCCAAGACCTTGCCTATTTGATGTGTGGTAGTTTCAAACAGCATGAGAGATTAAAAATGTGGTATATCTGTTGGAAGATAAAGTTTCTTTTCCCTTCTCTGTTGTAATTTGGTTTGTGTAGTTGTGTTCTGCACAACCAGAGATGAAAAGTCAGTCTTACCTCCTTCCACCAAGTGTCTGAGCTGCACACATTAGAGCAGCCAGGGCTGCTCATGGCCCTTAATGATTCATATTCTGATGCTGTTTTTTATTTTTTCTGAATCTAAAAGGGATAATTTATCCATTCCAAATGCTGTCTGTACCCCCATGGAGCCCTCACATTTTATAAAGTGCTGTTTATTCCAATTGCAGTCTTAGGAGTTAATAGGTGTTGGAGGGATTTTAAAGTTTTTTCATCTTTTCCGATTGCCTCTTTTTCCTTCTGTAAATGATGAACTTCCGTAAGGATCAAATGATGATGGTGCATGCACTAGAAATATGAGTTTTCCATAGAAATAAAAGCAATTATTTAGGTTTATTTACCTTGGAGGCTGCTTGATGAATTGCACAGTTGGATGCACTGTCAAAGATTTTGGTTCTTGGTTGCAGTTTATTGGAGCAACAGAAGTGGAACCCTGCCACTGGAGTAAAGAATGCTGTTTCCCCAGGAGTATTTGAACAATCTGCAGTAGCCATCTGTTATTCTGTTAAACACAAAGCAGTGCAACAGGTGTATTTCTTGGGTTTGGAAGTCTTAGCAGCACGAGTGAACGCTACACATTTAAAGCCAGGATTTAAAATAAGATTTCAAAGTGTGCTCCTCTTTAGTTAGCAGTTATAGTGGTTATGACATTAGAAAGTGGAGAGATAACCTAACATATGGTACACAGTTAAGGAAAACAAATGCTGAACTGCTCTTAAATCTGCTCTTTTTTCCATGTTTGTCATTTTCTTAGATGGCTTCAGTAACAGATGCCAGATTCAGGCAGAAAGATACTTCAGACCAAAATTTTGATTACATGTTCAAGCTCCTGATCATTGGCAACAGCAGTGTGGGTAAAACATCCTTCCTCTTCAGATACGCCGACGACACCTTCACTCCAGCCTTCGTGAGCACAGTGGGAATCGACTTCAAGGTGAAAACAGTTTACAGGAATGACAAGAGGGTGAAGCTGCAGATTTGGGTAAGTTCCAGTGTTTTCAAAGATGCTTTATATTAATCCCAGCAATGGTGTGATGGTAAAAAATAGCTTGTTTGGAAGTGGATTTTTGGATTGTTGTAGATTTTGGTTGTTCATAAGTTCTGGTGGCTGGACTTTTGTGTCCCTGCAGTAAACTGAGGGAGTTCTCTTTGTGTTACTGTCTCACTCAGCTGATGAGGGTCCTGATGTGCTTTAAGCAGCTGCTCTACGTTTGAGTGAACTCTGCACACAACTCATAATATCATACTGTCATTTTATGGCCTCTACATAAGATACTTGTATCTAACTCATCTACTGGCTCAGCAGCCCATTCCTACCCAATTTCTGCCCCATCTAAGAGCTTAATCTTCTAATTGATCCACATACACTTGATTTACAATTCTTTAACAATTACATTTAAATGTAAAATTATGGTAATCACATGTGGGTTTTTTTAATTTATTGTGGTGATCTTGAATAGTGAGAATATAAAATGAGGTGCTTTTTTGCAACCACATGATTCATTTTATTTCTGTTTTGCTGGGTACAATGTACAAAAAATTATTTAATAAAAGATCTTTTTCATGTTGTGAAATCCTGACATTGAAACAAAGGTAGGTCACCTGATATGAAATTGATTGATTTAATTTAGATTTTGGCAATAAGAACATTTTTACTTTAGGCCCTATAAGCAAATAAAGATGATTTCCATTTAGTTAGTCTTTCTGAATTTTGGAACTTGAATTTTCTAGCAAGTTGTGTGAAAGCAAGACAGAAAACACCATAAAATATTAGAGTGTTTTTTTTTTCAAAGATACTGTGATTAAAGTGAGTTAAGCAATAATCTTAGTTAAATCTCTTAGAGGGCTTTGGGGCAAAAAGGGCTTTAATAACCTTAAGCCTCTTCTGAAAAGAGATGTCAGGTGGATTCCTCAGAGGGTGCTATCCATACAACCTGTAATACTGAAATTACCAACAACACTGTTGATTTAACATTTATTTTTAATGAAAGGTGAACGTAAGTGTACCTTGGACAGTTTCCAGAGTAACTTGTGTTCTCTTCTCTCTTTTTGCATGGATCCCTGACATGAGTCAAGGATCATTCAAGGACCTTAACAAAGCATTTTGTGCCTCTATCAAAACCACAGTATGGGAACTTGTTTGTCTCCTACCTGCCCTGAGAATATATTTGTCATTTCAATGTGTTCTCCAGGCTACACGAAGTAATAGTGGGCACCATTAGCATACCAAAACTATGGGCTCCTATGTGTAGGAAAAAAGAGTTTTCATAGCAACCTGTGTTCCAGTTACTTTTTAAAATTTTTTTACAGCTGCTGTTGAGTTCCTGAGAGTGTTAGGCTCTGTGGCTCCATTGAACCCTTCGCACTGACTTACAATTTTCCAGTTATGTTGACATTTTTTTCAATTGTGCTCCTGCTAAGCTTGGCATTAAGCCTTATCTGAATCAGATTTAATGTGAAACTAAGTGAAGAAGGAGGAGGTACAAGTGTTTGACTTAACCACTTCAAGTATTTTTCTAAAATCCAGAGAAAAGCACTTCTAGGAACCTCTGATGTTCTCTTCTCCACCAACTCAGGGTTTTTTCAGTTCAGGGGTGCTTGTGGAACTCTGAAGTGAACACAGCTGTGGCAGACTGGAGGTGCTCAAGGGCTGTGCCAGATAACCTTGTTCTGTGTTCTGCAAGTCTCAAGGTGAGAGGGAAGTTATTACTGCTGTGCTGTGATCCAGAGAGATCTGTGATCAGTAGGACTTTCTTTACATTGCCTGTTGCCTGATTTGAACAGAAGAACAGAATTTGGGCACAGGACCGAGCTGCAAAGAGTTCCTTGTGTTGTCTTAAAGCTCAGAAAAACACATGCTGCTTCAAGGCCAAGCAGCTGCACGTAAACACTGACAGCTTGTCAGTAAATGTCTCTCTGGCCTGACTCCTGGTTTTTTTTCTCCAGCAGAAGTTGATGAGCATTTTAAAGCCAGAGATCTTGCCATTTGTGTTTGTGCTGAGTTTGAGGAAGTCTGTGTTTTGCAAATCAGGGTTTGACAATCTGTCACATGGAACGATCAGAAGTGAGTGCTCCTCTGTTTGATTTTGGTGTCATTAGTGGCCTCTTGCTTTGTTGACATTAATGCCTCAATCACCCAAATTGATATTTTAATAATCAGTTGTGCTTGTGACTAAGCAGTCTCTGGGAAATGATCTGCTTTGAAAAGACTTGAAAGGAATAGCTCTTTAGTTTGAGAGGAACAGGACATAGCAGAGATATTCATGATGTTTTTAAGGCAGAATGACAGCACTGCTGCTACTTATGGAAACAGTAAAATGGTTCAGAGAGGGGTTTATGAAGTAATGTTTTGTTGCCTTTTTTCCCTTTCTTTAAAGAACTCCAAGATCAGTTGACTGTGTTTTAATTTCAAATATTTTCTGTTTTGTTTAGGAATGGTGTTGTGTTGGTAGAATAAATTAACTTTATTGAGAACATTCATTTTGTAGTTAGATGAAGCTTAGTAATTTAATATCTAATAAAAAACATTTGCATAAGTATATTAATATATTATATAGTTATTTACACATACTCATAAAGGCAATTCTTGGAATAGTTTCTTTTTATGCCACTGCTATCTGTAATAATACTTTCATATCAAGCATATTCCTTATGATTGGGCTGTAAGGAGCCAAATTTATAATATCTCTCTGCATTTCTTGACCAAGTTTTTTATTCCCAGAGCTGCTAATTACTGTTTACTGGAGGAAAACTATTACATTTTCAGCTAGATATGGTGTTTTATTATAAATAAATCTCAAAGGTAACATTATTATATTCTTAGCAAATGCAAACAGTTAATGCAGATTTCAGGTTGCCTAGCAGCTAGAGAGGACCACTTTGTCCAGATCCAGATGGGAGCAGGGTGAATGAATAAAAGTGATTTCAGTTTTAGATTTCTTTTTCTCTCTTCTGTGCATTTGTGTGTCTGTTGCTGGTGAGGAATAATGGTGGTGAAAATGGCAGCAGAACTCCTGAGCAATGTGGCATCGAGGGGAGCTGCTGTGGGGCAGCCTCTGGCCCTTTGTGCTGGCCCAGGCTGGGTTCATTACATGAACTCTTTGCACAGTCATATAAATTAACTGATGGAAAATCATTGGCAGGGTTCAGCCCCAAACACTTGCACACCACCCAATGCATACTTTGTGTGAGGAATTTGATTGCATTTCCATTGTACTTTGTGCAGCACCCTCCACACGGGACTCTCAACATTGATGTGGTTAATAATAAACATAACTAAACATGGGGTTTGGCAGCTGAAGTTACAGTTGAAACTACTTTCAACCCCCCTTGTAAAAAGCAACAGAGATTAAATTTGCCTTCAGATTAAAAGGCAAAAAGGCTGTGATGTTCAGACGGAGGCAGCATATTTAGACTGCAGTATTTTTCTTTTAAGGAGCTGTTTATCAGAATGAAACTGCTAGGATGAAGGGTTTTCCTTCTCATTAACAAAAATGTCTCTATGGCTTAACTTTTGAAACCTGTTGGGGTGTGAGATTAGCTGTAGTGGATGTCTGAAACGTGTTACAGCTCTCAGGCACAGCTGGGGAAGGGTACAAAGCAACATTTCTCTGGGTTTTTTGATCTTTAAAAACAGAAATACGACAACTGCTAATTATAATGAGTGGCAGTTACCACTACAAAACAGAAAAGTGAAAACCAAAATAACCCTCCTGCTGTGTTGCTGTCCAGAAGGCAAATACACAGTGTTTTTAAAAGCTTTTTGTATCAGGCATCACCTGGATGACAGGATGATCCTGAGCAGCTCTCTTCTTAGGGAAGGCGTTTAAGGAAGTAACACTGACAACTGAGTTCATTTTTCAAATTTTTTTTATTTACAGGAGGTAAAATTAGAACACCATCATATTTGATTTCGAATTTTAATGTTAATTGCACACTTAACCAACAGCTAATTAAGCATTTCATATGAGAGAGTCATCTATTCCCATGGCATCCTATTCCTGTCATGGTTTTTGCTAAGTTCCTTGCAAGCACCGACTTCAGGCTTGAAAGCTTGCACAAAACTTTTTTCTAAAAGAAGAGATAATAAGGTTCATTAATTAAATGTATAGATGTGATAGTGATATGTGTCTCTGAAGCACTAATGGACCTTGTTCTGCTTTTGTAGGCTCACAGTTGTGAAATCCTCTGATTTGCTGTTTAGATGAAGAACTAAAATTGAGTAATTCATGATAGTGAAAAGAACAGGTTGATCCTTGTAAGGGAGTCAAGGATTACATTTTATTTGCAGCATTAAGGACTTTCTGGGTCCCAGGAATAAAAATCATTGTGAGTGAGTGGATGTAAAGCACTGCTTCTCATGCTAAAATACAATGCAGAATATTTGACTGGAGAAGAGATGCAATAACAGTGTCTGTAATTCAATTCCAAGGTTCTTGGTTATATCTCAAGTAATAATCCTTCTGCTTTGAGAAGAACTTGGTGCTCATGCCACTCTGAACGGGCTTTAAGATTAGCGTTGCAAGTGTGATACAAAGGAGAGAAATAAAAACTTGACAAGATCCTGATGGGTCAGTCACCCCACTCACTATTGAATTTATTGAACAGCCCAAGCTTGCTGAGCAGGGCATTGCTGTGTTTGCAGTCCAAGAGTTGACATGGAGGGGTTTTTTTCCGTTTATAGTTAATCACCTCAATCTCATTGTTATCTCATTATGACTCTGCATTACAGTGAAGGCCAAGTTCAACTTCAGTCTAAGCTCTGATACCACTGCAGTTATCCCTGCTGACAACACTGGATTTGCTCTCACTGCAGGTGTAGGATCTCTCTTTGTGCTCCATCTTTGCAGAGTTACTGGGCCCTTGGAGGCCTTGTTTTGTACATTTCAGAAAAATGAAACCTGTTGTGTTCAGAGGTACCAGGCTATCCAGGAGCAGAGTCGAGTGTGTTTGTTGATAAAGAGCTGTTGGTAGTTCAAAGGTTTGGACCTTTCCTAGAGAAAATGGACCGATGCTGATTGTTTGTCCAGTAGAGGAGAAACTGTACATGTGAAATTTCAAGGGAAATTATTCACCTGATGGAGTGAGGCAGTTAAGGTTTGAGAGGACAAATGAATTGCTGGCCTGCCAATATTTTGCATTTAATGTTTTTTTACCAGAAATTCGGAATAGATGTTTTGTAGTCACTTTAAATAAGGTCTTAGACTTGTGTGCCTCAAAATGTTTTCCTGTTGTCCTTGTCTCATCAGAATCACCCTTATTATAATTTTCTTTCACAATTCTCTGTTCTGCATAATGACTGGTATATTCTATATTAAAATATTCTAGGTAGCACTGTGATCAGTTATGAGATAACACAGTGGGTGGAATGTATGGGTTCTCATAGTGTTTGTCTCAAGTGAGCACATACTTAAAGTGTGTCACATTTGGTCAGATGAGAAAATACAATTAATGTGCTTACTCACGTTTATGACTTTCAGGCATTGTGTTGTCTACTGCAGTGTCATGTTTATGCAACACTTGAGTACCTGAACGGCTGATTTTAGAATTAAAAAAGAGAATCCAAACCCCCCAAAACTGTAGCCTGTAACACAACTGGAGTACCTAGGAATTTATCAGTGTGAACTTTGTGATTTATTTTCTGTTGTCCAGCTGTTCAACATTATCCTGATTCATGTAACCACATGAACTGAACTCCCAGAGATAAGCACTGAGTTTCTGTTTTCTGTTGTACTGAAGGCATTGGACTCTGCAGACAGAAGGAAACGTTGGTGAGAAGTACAAGAAGCTGGACAAAAAGCAACACATTCCTGCAGTGTGGAGGACTGGGAGGCCTCTGGTTTGCTGGTTAGGTTTTCCCGTCTGCAGAACAATGTAATGTTTACCGGGTGACACTGATCTCAACCCACATTTCTGGTGAGCTGTTCTTGCTGCCCAGCAAACACTAATGAGAGTGACAAAGTAGGAAACAAATCCTGTTTGGGGTGAGAAGCATCTTCCAATAGCAGCTTAGCACTTTGCATTTTGTGGTCAGAGGTCTCTCCACTGCAGCCCAGAAGTGTATCCTAAGCATCCCAGTGTATCCTCTTCTGCTTCTGCCACAGGTTTGCAGCATTGCCAAGATGTTCCTTAATCCAAATGCAGCTGCCAGTCCCAAGTGCACACATCCCTGCTCAGCTCACACATGGCGTCCTGTGCTTCTGTTGTGCACTTGCATCTTGTTGGAAAATTCCTCTAGTTTTGCCAGTTCTGCTTTGCATCCATTTCTGTGCTAATCAGATACTCACTGCTTTGCTACTAATTTGTTTTAGAAACTGAATCAGGAGGTGGCAGGAGTGTTTGAAACTTGAGGGGAGCAGGTGTAAGTGCAGCAGATAAACACTGTTATGAGCTGCTGGGCTTCATTAACTGAAGTACCTTCATGTGGTATGTGACTCCAGTGATTAAACTTTGTGTATTACTCAAAGAAGGCTGGATGGTGGTATTTTCTCAGACAGATTCTGGCTGGTTTGTCCCTCTGACAAACTGATGCAGAGATCTGCAGCAGTGCTAGAGGGAAAGTCATGGTGAGGGAGCTGCGTGTGTGGATCCGTGTGTGCACGTCTGCTCCTAGTGCTAGCAGGTTTTACTGTCCCTCTGCTCTCCTTGCAGCCAGAGCAATAAACCAGAACATACAGGGGACCTGTGCATAGGATGTTTACGAGGCAGAGCACTCACCCTACTGCTGTTTTTGCTTTTGCATGTGCTTGCTCAAAGATTCACCTGCTGTTTCCCCTCCATGGGTCCCTCAGTCGGTGCTGCTGCCATGGCACTTGTGAAGTTGCTGCGTGTTCCAGTGCCATGGTAACTGCATCCTGCTCTGCTGGCTGCCAGCGGGCACTGAGCCTGCCCAGTTGTGAAAAGAAGCAAGTGCTCCAAGTGCCAAATTGTGGTAGACTGGCATGAGTCAGCTTTGATAAGTCCAGGTGTAGTCCTTTACCAAGGACTGAAAGTCTTTTTTTTTTTTTTTAAGGGAAGAAAGAGAAAAAACTCCCATCAAATGTGTTTTGGATTTTTTTTTTAACTCTAAAAGGCTAAAAATGTGTTTTCATTGGAATTACCACCAAGTTCTAAATTGCTTACTTGCTCTGCAGTTTAATCTCAGGCTGTACATATTTCTGTAAGACTGTGCCACTTTTCCTGTTGTTTTCTTTTGTCTCTGTGTTGTGCACCCTGGCTTGCTCTTGGAGAGGTTAGAGAGCACCTATGTAATCACTTCTCCACTAATTACAAGGTGAGTTCTTGCAGAACACTGTCATAACAACATACAAAATCATGGAATTGTGCCTCAGAGTGAGCAAGTAGAGCTGGGAAAAAGCAAGGAATTATTGTTTGCTTTTTGTAGAAGAAATACTCTTAATGTGATGAAGCACACAGATGCATCACTTAATTACATGGAATAATAACACTGGAAATTTACAGCTTGCAAGGGTGATTAAGGAATGCATTTTTCAAGTCTTTCATGTTCAAGAGTGGAATGGATGGACAGTAATAACTTCTATGCTTCTGTTACCCTCTCTTGGCCCTCACTGGGTTGTAGAGCCTCCAGCACTGTGAGGGCAGTGTAGTGTGACACTGAGGGGAGGTTGTCTCAAAGAAGGAAGGTTGTGCTCAGTGCAGCATGATGGGGCTTGCAACAAGCCTGGTTTAGCTAAAGCACAACTTCATCTGACTCTGCTGTGCCCCTTCCACCTCTGGAATCCTGGCTCTGGTAGGTGAGGACCTGTGCAGACAACTGCCCTGTGCAGTGCTGATGTGTCCTAAAGGAAGCAAGGGAGTGCAGTGAAAGCTGGGGCAAGACTTGCACAGAACTATGAAAAGAAAACCCCAGTGCCTTTATTGAATACCTTAATTACAGTGGAAAGCAGCACCAAAGAGCAGTGCTATAAATGCTGGCTTGCAGGCAGCAAGGAATGGCCCTGAGCAGCAAGCTCAGGAGGGCTGGAGAGGTGGAATTGCTGTGGCAGAAGTGTCAGTCTGTGAGAGCTCCAGGTGGATTCCAACCTTTCTGGGAGGTGCTTGGTGTCTGGGCTTCCTGTGATGTGGAAAGGAGGTATGCAATTGGCAGAGCTCCTCAGCCTGTTTTTGTTCACCCTTCCTCACCAAACCCCCTCCTTAGGCTGTTTGTGTGAGAGTGAAGCACAGAAGGGGCTTGAATGGGTTGGCTGATTATGGGAACTCAGAGCTGCAGGTGAGCAGTATTTCTGTACTGGTGCTCATTCTGACTGCTGCAGTATAATTATGCAACTGCTGCAAATCCATACCTGCTTAAGGTGCCTAGATAAAATGATTTTCTCTTTTAGAAGGATGTCCTTCCTCTTGAAAATAACATGCAGGAAGAGTCGCTAGTGCAAAGATATTAAATGAGATAAATCTGGGAGAACTTTTTAGTTGCTCTTGAATTTTTTTGGGGTTGGAAGTGTAAGATTAATAACTTCCACTTGCACTGGTTAATGATTTTAAGGAAAAGCAAACTCTTAAAATGGAAGAATCTGCATTCTCCTCCTTTGTGATATACGTTCTACTGTTCTGAGTTGCACATGCCACAGTAGCATGTTTAAAGCTGTGGCCATCATTCCAAAACCATAGAAATGTTTGAAATTACTTCAGTTTTTCTGTTAAAATTCTAATACAAATATGTATAGGAGCTCCTTAGCATTCAAGAGCCTGCAAGAAATCTAATGGGAACAAATTCAGTAAAAATACATCACTGTTATGGCAAAACTTATGATTTCAATAATCTTTCACCTGAATCTGGAAGTGGTCTTGGTCTACAGGATATTTACTGCTTTGACATGAAATTTCACCTCAGTGAGTGGAACTTGCAGAATCTGGCTGGAAGCTGGACACAGCAGCACCTTTGCATCAGTGCAATGTCAGCTCAAAGTGATTTGTCAGTTCTCCCATCTGCAGCAGGGGCTGTGGGAATCCTCCCTTGCCAGCCTGGCTGGGAGTCCAGGAAGCAGTTGTGTATCAAATCCTGATGTTGCTAAGTGATGGCAAGGTAGCCACCTGCCTTAGCATTTGCAAACCCCCAGTGCTCAAACAGAAGGAAATGAATAGCTTTATTTTCCATTAACTTTGTGCAAGGTGTTTATTCACTCTGGTCCTGAAAGCATCAAACATGTGCATCACTTTTACTCCAGCTGGAATCTTTGGAGTTTTCAAGTCCTTGGAATGGCAGCTGTTTATTCTGCCTGAGAATGCATCCTCCAAGTAATGTTGTATTACCCTATAGCTGTGAGAGACAAGGGAGCCAGTTTGATGATTAAAAAAATACGAACTTAAATTAAAAAAAATCAACACCCCAACCAAACCCTGATACACAGCCAAACTTCTTTTTATCACCTAATACAAAGACAGAGAAGAGGTGGTATTTGCTTTGTTGGTTATAATGTCAGAATCCATGCAACAGCCCTCTTTATCTTTTCTCTTCTTTCTCTGTTTTTTTTTTTGAACTGCAGCCTATGTGGCCAAGAAGAATTGTAGTATTGATTTTTTTCTTATGATATTTTTTGTGAAGGAAGCTGAGAATAACTCCAGACTATCAGATTTGCTAACTATTCTGGGACTGTTATCAGGAAATAGGAGAAGTAGGAGATCTTTCACTTCTTGTCTACTTATTTAATGGATATTTTAAAAAAAATTGTAAAGGTTTAATTGCCCTCATGCCACAGGTGAGTCTGCTGTGTTCTGCTAGAATCTGTCTGCTCAATAAAGTACTTGTTCAAAATAATTTCTCAAAGGAAGATGCTGAGTGACTTTTGCAGCTGTGACTCATTGGATCTTCATTTTTTAGATGAAAAGATTCCCAAGACATATTAAGATCTCGTCTGTTAAATTCTTGATTAATAACAATAAGAGTATTTGTTTGACAGTGTGTTAAGGCTCGAGGGATTCATATAACCAGTGTTCTCTCTTCAGAGCAGGAGGGATAGTTCATTTTTTCACAGTGAAGGACTTGGCAAAGACCCTGGTTTGGAACTAGAATCCCTCAGCTGAGAGAATGGAAGCTTTCCAGTAGTTGTCTCCCTGTGAGGAGAGACAATTCCTGCAATCAGGGATCCAGCTCTCCCAAGTTAATTTGTCTTCCCTTTATCCAGAAGATGTGGAGCACCTGTGTGTTGCAGAGGAAGGGTCTGGAGTTTTCTGGAATAAAATCTGTACTGGCATCAGCAATTACTTCCTACTCCTAAAAAATGAGCTCTTCCTGAGTTTTACAGTACTTTCCAGCACAGGTGGCCCTTTAAATTTGAATGGGAGCAGTTTCTAGCAGGGCCTTCTGACCCCAGAGAAGCTCTCTTCCAGAGTCAGGAGTGTGTCCTGTGTCCTCTCTTGGGAGTCTTGGTTCCTTGGTTCTCAGCTTTGGCAGTCCCAAAGTGTCACTCAGCTCCCACAGGTAGTTTGCAAAATCCTGTAACTTTAACTTTGCTTTTATGATTGATCTCTTCATTCACTCTGAGTAATGAATGAGACAGAAAATTGTGTTTCTTTGTTTTATTGAGTAATGAAAGAGAAAACTGTGCTTCCTTTACTAAACAACTGTTGCCAAAAATAGCACCTGACTATATTTTATCTGTCTCTTCTCCCTTACTATTATTTTACTACATTAAATGCAATCTTTTTTTTCCCCCTTTGGATTTCTTTCCGTCTTTGTGCCCTGAAGCTGCAAACAGCAAATTTTGTGAGTCATAGAAATGTTCTGAGACATCAAATTAAGTAGAAACTGGAGAATGAGTTCTAAAAAGGTTGTGAATGCTGCTGACGTCAATCTCAGATTGAAATAAGAAAGAAGATATGGCTGGCAGATCCTGTGAGCAGGACTGTAAGCACACTTATGTTAATTCTGTTGTTGGAGGAGAAATTGTGTTTTTATAAATGAAGGCAATAGTCCCAACTGAAGACTTAACAGGCATTCATCTCAGTAACTAGATGATCTTGAGCTTTCATACTTTACACTGAAATTTGCCTTCAGCAGATTCAAACAAAATTGCTTGGAAGTGACTAAAATGAATGGCAGCATACTTTCTGCTTTTTCAGCTTGTAATATAATTCAGTTTTCCAGCTCTACTTCTGCAGAATTCCTCCTTCAAAGTATGAACAGAATTTCTAATTCTAATGAATCACAGAAGACTGTGATGAACCTATTTAGAGATTTTTCTTGATTGTCTCTGGCAGAGAACATAATTTTGAAAGTAGCAAGGAGTCATGAAAGTCAATATGTCTTATGAATTATTTTGATATCATGAAACATTTATCTTGTAGAGAGCTGTTAGTAATATTGTTTTTGAAGTTAAATGCATGCAGATTGCATATCCATATTAATTTGATGGTGCTATTGAAAGTTCCTATAGGTGCAGTGAGAAGAGTGCAAGAAATGACTAAAGGAAAGGGATACTTTTTTGTAGAAACTATAGGGAAGTTATTTGTTGTTAGCTTATCAGTGCAGAATGTTTTTGTGTGTGCATGTTTTGCCTTCAATGAGTGCAGCTGTTCAAAACTGACACATTACTGATGTACTTGTTAACTACTTTATCATTCAGGTGGTTCACTGGAAGCCTGCATCCAATTGTTAATTATTAATGCTGCAGTGATCACTCTGAGTCTAGATGTGTTTTGACCAAAGGTAAGTTTCCAGTGGTGAAATAGTAGTTAAAGATGTTTAGCCCTCTTTGAAATCAAGCTGTCTTTTGGAGAGGATCTTAAAATAGTGCTAGGTTCAGAGAGTCCAGAGTGAATTGAAGTGATCCCAGAGGTATTGAAGGAGCAAGGTAATGTGATTGCTGGTTAACTGGATCAGGGCAGCAGAGGGAATGCCTCCACCAGGTATCTGTATTGCTGTGCTCAGGTGCCTTCCTGATGCCTTGAAGAACTTTTGACAGATTTCTGTGGGAAGTCAGTTTTCAGATTGGTAGCACAGCAGGTGCCTGGGTATGAAATATTGCAGTCAAGACCAGAATGAAAATAAACAAGAAATATCCCTTCAAATTTAGAGATTAAATACAGGCTGGGTTTACCTGCAGGTAGTCAGCAGGAGCTCAGTGGGAAAGTAATGAAGTGGGACTGTCTAGCTGAGTACTTGGTGCAAAATGTGCTTTTACTTTGATGCTGAGGAGAGTGCAGAGGAAGAAGTTCTGGCTCTTGAAGAGCATGCACACTGTTTTGTGAGTAGAAATAACAAAGAAGAGCAGCCCCAGGGGTTGGTGCTGCTGCCAGCTCAGGGGCCACCAGAGTGAGCCTGTCTCAGGCTTCAGTCACAGGCTTCTTCTGGAAGGGGGACCAAAACCCACCAATTTGCAGTCCTTTTTCTGTCATAACTCCTTGGTGACCACTAAAAGGAAAAAATAGGCAGTGATGACAAATTATGTGGCTGAAAATCTATCAGCCACATTCATCTGGAAGTCGCAGTGTACAATTTAAGCAGTGAGGAATGGACCTATGAGGTCCTTTAAATTACACCCATAGGGTTATGGAAAAGTTTTAAATTGAGGATCTGTGGGGGATAAAAAAAGGTCAGGGGAATTTGCCTGATTCTGCATGGAGGAGGAAGAGATGTTTTAGTGTTTCAATTATAGGAATATTTTAGTATTGCAAAGGTAGTCCACCACGAGCTAGTTTATTGGCGATTGACTTCCAAGTTAGAAAAGTGTTTCCCCTGTTATGTTACTTATGTAAAGTTTACTTATGTAAACTTTGTATCTATTTGCAGAAACATCCATTTCTGATTGCTCTTTAGATCAGAAGCTTGTACTATTCAGGGCAGGATGCTGAAACACTTCAGCTGCTAATCTAAGCTGGCATGGTGATTTCTTTACCCCCTGCTGATTCCTCTACCCCGTGGTGGATGAGCACAGAGACAGAGAAGCATTTCTGTTTCCTGAATCTTCCTGTTTCTGATTAAGCAGCATAGAAATTAATATCTGCTGAATTGATGCTTATCAGGATTCCTAAACAACTCTTCTGCCTCCAGCAGTGACACTCGATTATGTTTCTCATTCCTAAGCCTCTTAGAGGTTTAGCAGTTATGAATCCCCTCTAATACTTTGCTTGACACATTTGGTTAGGCATATGACAGTGATCAGCTGAGAGAAAAACAAGTCATCTCATCAAGTACAAATTGAGGCTTCTAGTAAGGAGAGTGGAGAGGAAAGCAAAGGTTTCCTGCTGTTTGAAGTCAGAACAGAACAGGGTTGTTAAAATAACTAATGCATTTAATACAAAAACAGGCTATATGTCCACTTCCCAGCCAGCTTTAGACAGCCCACCACAGCTGGTTCTGGGAGCAGTTGTAGGAGGGAGGCTGAGGACTGGGTGCACTGAAGAGAGGTGGTTCAGCTCTCACCTGGTGCTTCAGGATGCCAAGCACGCTGTGGGCATTTGTCTTATGCTTGACACTGGTTCTGCAGCTGAACTGTGGGATAAAACCCAAACACAGGGCTCTGAAGGGCTGCCCACTCAGTGCCTCCTGGAATGCAGAGTGGGTGTCTAGTGAGGAGGAGGCAGCTCTGGTGCTGGTTGGGGTGGTGGCTCCTGCAGCCCCTTGCTGGTTCCTGACCCTCCTGCACAGAGGAATTCAGCAGTGGTGGAGGAGGTGCTGCTCAGCCAGCCTGGGTAACCTTTCAGCAGCAGCTTCAGAATGAAGGCTCCTAAGCCTTCCTGCAATACCAATGATGTTCAGGAGTAGTTGGTATTGTAAGCAGGTGCATTCCAGCTCGGCATACCTTGACAATTTGTCAGCAGCTAGATGTTTAACGAGGTGGAGTAAGTGATGACTCGAAATACCATCTTATAAATCTTGCAAATGGTACCACAGCTGAGCCTCTGGGTATACCTGGTGAATTGTGATTTCTCAGAGGTCTTGTTTGATCAGAGAATGAGCTCTTCCTTTAACCTGTGATTGGACCCCACAGAGACAGCAGGTATTGTGATGCATCAGTAGTGACTAATTTCAACAAGTCAGTTAATTGCTCCTTTGGAGCTGCACAAAGCTGGTTGAAAATAGTTAAATATTGGTGTTTTAGTGGAAATTGCCCTAATATTGCTATGAAATGGAGCTGCAGAAAGAAGCTTCCTACAGCTGCAGAGTCTTGCTTTGGTATACATTTCAGCCAGCATATGGTATACATTTTAACTGAACACATGGAGAACTAATTTGATTTGAGTTGATTGATTTTGATTACTGACATGAGGATATGCTAATGGGAAACAATCCAGCATGCCTAAAAGCTTGTTTCAATTTCTAGCACAGCTGATACATGTTTGTATCATATGCATGAAAAGTAGGGGAGAAAATGTCTATTTTGAAATTTTGCTCAGCGGTTACTCTGTGGTGAACAGGAGGAGACACATTATTCTGATTGCAGCTTGACAACACATTCTCCTGTCAATACAAATGAGAACTGATTGAATATATCTAGCCAGGACAGGTGTAGTTTTGCATGAGGAAATGGGCAGTACTGGGAGGTGTAAGTAACCTCAGGCCATTTTTCAGGAAAACTTCTGCTGTGGATCAGGAGGGAAATCTAAAATGTTTCAGAAGGGTGTTGTTCACTAGAGGTGTGTGAGGTCTAGGACACCAACTCAGACCAATGTCTTTGAAATTGGTTTGTTAGTTTTTAATTTACTAGAGCTTGTTCAGTTTAGATGTTTGTGTACATGTTGCTTAGGGAGAAAAAAGCATAATATCATTGTGGAGAATTTCAGAGAAAGTGGATTATTGGATGCAGCATCTCAAACCTGAGGCTAAACACTTTTACTTGTGAGCATTCAGCTATAGGTAGGAAGCCTTGCTGTTGTTTTGTGTGGATGTAAACCAGCCAAGGTATGAAGTGCTGCTCTTTGAAAAGAAGCTGAACACCTTCCTTGATGTATTTATTCCTCCTGCACTCCCAGAAAGTCATATCAGCTTATGTATATTGGGATCCTGCAAATGCTGAGCAAACATGCATCACTCTAAATATGCAATTTAAGACCAGTGGAGCTGGTTGCTCTACCCTTAGGAATATGGATTGAAATAAGAATCTTTCCAAGTGGTCAGTAAATGAAGCTGGGTCATAGCAAGTCAGTTGTTCTCATGGGACATTCAGAATCATGGGTTAGGTTTGAAAAGACCTCTAAGATGGAGTCCAACTGTTCACCCTGCACTGCCAAGCTCACCACTAACCCATTTCCCCAGCTGCCACATCCACTTGTCTTTTAAATACCCCCAGGGATGGTGATTCCACCATTTCTGTGGACAGCCTGTTCCAGTGCCTGACCACCCTTCAGTGAAGAAATTTTTCCTAATATCCAATTGAAACCTCTGCTGGTGCCACTTGAAGCCATTTTGCCTTGTTCTGTCACTTTTTTACCTGGGAACAGAGCCTGATTCCCACCTGGCTACAGCCTCCTTTTAGGGAATTGTGGAGAATGGCAGGGTCCTCTCTGAGTCTCCTTTTCTTCAGGCTGAACACCCCCAGATCCCTCAACTGCTCCTCGTCACTTGTGCTCCTTCCCCAGCTCCATTGCTTTTCTCCAGACATGATTGTTATCTAAGCCCCAGAGTGATTTCTACCCAGCCAAAAATACCCACTTCATCAAGGAGGTATAAAATCTTATTTATATTAGAACATTAAATGATAATCCACCACGTAGTAATTGATAGCAACTGATTTGAGTGATTTATGCAAATAATCATTATAGACACAGCTGCTGCAGGACAAGAGAAAAGAGTAGGGTGCTTTACAGCTATCTCTGTGTGACATTTCTCATACAGGACTTGAATAATCACACTGCCTGTGTGCAGCTACCAAGGTGAGCCATATAAATAACATTTATTTAAGTAAACAGGAACCTCCTTCATTAAATCTAAGTTGGAGGAGGGGGGCTCTGCTTCTTTTTCCCCTGCTCTAAGATTCTGTATTGGGGTCAAACCTTCTGTGTGGGCACAAAACTATTGCTCAAGGAGACATTCACAGGTAAGATAAGCCCACAAATGTCAGAGCTGCAGTTGTTTTGTCTCAGAGCAGCTCCAGGGTGATCACAGTGCTTGTTGCACTGTAGGCAGCACAGCTGGCAGTACTGCCAGTGAGGCTGCTCTGGGACTCTGGAGTTCTCTTACCTTTAGGCACTGTGATGTGTCAGAGGAGGAGATGGCACCCCTGAGAAGCAGGAAGTCCCACTGACATATGACATGTTGCTCTGATGCTAAGTGGGGTGTTCTCCTTGGCTACACAACACAACCTGGCTTTTCTGCTTTTGCTGTATGTTTTGCAGGAGTGATTCATGGGATGTGAGCACAGTTGCCAAGATCAGGAAAAGGTTTGCTGGTATTTAATCTGCTCCTGTCAAGCAGCAGGGTGGTATCTCCTCCTGGATGTAGCAGGTGACAGCCTTGATGTGTCCATGAAGGTAGTATGTATATGATATCTGGAAGGTATAGCTTGTCATTTAACAGTTGTCTTCATTCAGATAGGCAGTAAAGGCAAATGAACTATACTCTATATATGAACCTGTGAAACCTAATTTTTTGTGGCCAAAACAATTTCAATGTAGTATCTCCAATCTGTATTTCAGTATAGATGAATAGCTACCTCCAGGCTGGCTTTTTTTTCTTCTTCCTTTTTTTCTCTTATGTATCAACTCTTCATTCCTTAAAGAGAACACTAACTAGTCCTGAAATGGCTTTGTCATGTCTGTCTGTAGATGCCTGTCTCTGACATGCCCCCAAAATTCAGGTCTTCTCTGTAAGGACAACTGGGGATAGAAGTAGATCCATGACACTGGAAGTGGCCAGAAGTAATCCATAGAGGTGGGGAGGTGTTTATGTAATTGGGAGGAAAATCCTTGCTTAGTCAAAGGTCTGTGAAGAGAGAAGTGCTCTCACAAAGACTCAGCAGGACTCCTAAAATGTCTTTGCATGTGCACTTGTCTCCCCTGCTTTAACACTCTGTGATGAGCTTTCTCTCCTTGTTTTCTGAGCTCCCCTTCCAGCATTGTCCATCTGGAGTGACAGGAGCCTGCTCTGTGATTGGCATGGCTTGTCACTGTTGAACAAGTGAAGAAATGGAAGATCAGTTGCTAATCTCAGCTGAGCTCAGACAAACCCAGAAAACCTCAGCTCCTACAGCAGCATACCTGGGAGCAAAATCTGGAAGAGATGCTCTCTCTGAAGTTACATTGGAAAACTCTGCCCAGAAATTATTTTACTTTCAAATTGTGGGAACTATAATGAATTATGAATAACAAGCTAGTGACTCCTATGAACAAAGAAATTCTGGAAAGTCCTGTGCTGGTTTATTGCAGCTTTTCACACAACAGGATGAATGAGTTTGCAGCAGGGAAAGTACAGGTCTGTGTTAAAGTATTCAATTTTGTGTTGAAAACCTGAAGCTGGAAGGAACAATGGTATCCTAGTAACTTGTGATCCTAATCTTCCTTACAAGATTGTAAAACTGTTTACCCTGGTAGTTATCAAGTTAATATAGCACATTCTTTCTGAATTTCTTACTTTCCCTTTTGTTACAACGAGTTTGCAAACTCTCTGATGTTATATACTGCTATTTGAAACTTGTGATCCCTTCAGCAAAACAAAGATGCTAATTAAAAGTATTTTTACCACTGTGCTTAGCTGATTTTTTCCTTTGTTTTAACAATCCTATCAGTACCTGAGAATTTTGACCTAAGCACAGTCTAATTGGGACACAATGTGAAGCCTATGATTGTGTTTCTCTTTTCATTAGAATATTTGATTAATTGTATTTCCCTCAATTCCTCCTGGAATCTGAGTATGTCTGCAAAATGGCTTTTTAGTAACCGTGTGGATATAGAGGTGGTGACAACTCTGCTTCTCCAGAGTGTGGTTATAATTCTCAGTGCAGTCTGTGCACTAAAATCTGCATTACTATGCTATGAAATTGTCCAGCATTCAGATTATGTCACAAGGTGACAGAATGGAAAAGCTACAAGGGGAGGATGCTGCTGCATTCTAGAAACATGTCACACAGCATCAAATCCTGACCTGAGTCTCTTGGATGCATGAACCAAATTGATCTTTGTCTTTGAAAGTCTTAATCTTTACCAGATTTCTTTATTATTCTGTAGCTGCTGAGATTGGCCAAACCCCTGGAAGTGACAGAAGAAACTTGACACAAAGATGTAAGAAACCACCCAAGCAAAAATCCCAACAACCAAAAAAAACCCCAGCTCACCAGCAGATGCAGAGGTCTATGATTACCAAAATAACTAACTGAAGTGTTTTCCCTCTCTTTTAAAAATTTAAACAGTGAAATGGGTACAAGTCCTAGACCTAGTGAGATCACCTGGGGTTCTTTGGTCTTAGTGTGTGACAAGGATAATATCACTTTATCATCTGCAGTTTCTAAGTACTTTGGGAATTGCAGATTTAGTCATTCTGGTTTAAAGGAGAGACTGCCTGAAGACTTGCTGCTCTCTTTCACAGAGGAAGAGACCTGACCCTTGCCCAAGGAAGCTGCTTGTTTTGCCTTTTCTGAAACAAGCCTTGTAACGTCCTGGAATGATTGTTGTACTTAACTCACCTGAATACAGCTCATCTTTCCAATGCTTTATGATAAGCCAGCCTTCCCATCATCTTTTTTGCTGTTCTTGTGGCTCATTTCAGTTTGTCCCTTGTTCCTCAATCACGACGTGTTATGACGTGTGTCCTTCCCTGAAGTGACAGATCCCATTCCCTCCAGAAAAGTCCCAGTCTGGTTCTAGTTTCATCTCTCCCATTTTCTTTCAAGGGCACAAAGATAAACCTTTTTGTCTGCCAGGTACACCTTGAATACCTGCTGTTTTTCTTCTTTCCTCATAAAAATGTCACCTCTTTCCTTTTGGAAGAGCAGAGCATGGATGTGGCACTGAAGCAAGTGTTGGATGCATGGTGGTTCCTGCAGCTCATGTCAATAAGCTGCTCTGAAAGAGGGGCATGTGGGGAGGTTGGTTATGTTTGCATCTCATTTCAGGAGATAGACTGCAGCTCGCCTGATCACTAATTAAAAGGAGGAAAACATGTTGCCTGTTCTTATCTGAGAGTTTTTATATAACATTTGCTGCCTGTTGATGTAACTTCCCTAATGAATGCAGGGTGATTTGATGTATCATTAGTGATGTGGAAGGACACTATGAGATTGGAACAGAGTGTTTATTCTTTATCATCTAATTCTTATTGCCTGAGTGTTTGGTTCCAGGAAGACTATATAACACAGATGAAACTTTGCTGCATATTTACTTTTGCCCTGTTTAATGAGGATAACTAGAATCCAGGAAATTTTCAGTCACTAAGCATCAGGAAGGCTGGCAGAAAGAACTGCTTGACTGTTGCAAAGACCTCCTTGTTGAGGATTAGATTTTAGGATTCCCTTCTCTCAGCTGGAGGTGTTGGCAAGAGATGAGCTTTAATGTTACCAGACTGTTTGCTAAAAGGCCTGGCTGAGGTTGAGAGTTATGGGAGCTCTCAGTTTGTCCTGGTAGGACAAGGATGAAGTCTTCCACTTCCCCTCCAGGCCCCATATGAAGAACTAGCAAAAGAACATATCTAAACAGTTTGGGATATTATTGTGGCTTCTATAATTTTTCAACTAACTCAGAAGATGTAAAGAAAAGCTGTGGTCAAGGGAAATTACTTACCTTGGGAAGAATAGATGGAGAAAGATCTTGGTGCTATGTGAAGAGAGACCTGTTTTTCCCTTTTAGTTATTTTTATAAAATATTATTAGTTCTTTATATGGGGATACATTTTGTTCTCTGAACTCTGTTTTTCTGATGGTGGTGTTTGTGATATGAGCATAGCAGTGAAACACGACTATTCACTGAAGGACCAGGAATCACTTTTTTTCTGCAGAACAGGCAGACACTGTCACTGCCTGAATCTTGGGATAAACATCAAGGTGAGCTCCAGACAGCCAACACCAAAGCTTCCCCTGTTGCTCTGAAGCCTCCAAAATTGTGTTGAGTTATAATTCTTTGATGTCAGAATAAGGCAAAATAACAGCAGGCAGAAAGTGCAATTAATCTAATTGTAGTTTCATAATGTTTTGAAGCAGTTATGCTGTTGCTGAAGCCATGTCCTCTTTAGTGAAAATGTCTTTAGCTCACTGCAGGTCTAATTCTGCTCACTTATGCTTTGCTCTAAAGTCTGCTTTTGCACCTTTTCAGTCCAAAGAAGTGATTTGAGCAGGGTGAGACAAAAAAAGTCCAAGAGCCCTTTTTTAGTCTCTGTCATAGTAAATAATGTGTGTTGCTCCAAACATCAAATTGTTGCATGTTCTCCAGACACATCACTCAGCTGCACATGAAAGCAGAGCACAGTCTGCCCAGAGGTTACTGCTTGCTAAGGAGGCTGCTTGCATTGGATAAATATTTCAGTGTGTATTTTTCTCAGTGTAACACTACTAATTCATTCCTAAGCTGGGAAGTGTTTCCAGAAGTGTGAGGTAATGGAGTGTAGTTCAGCTCCCTTTGCTAAACTGAGCCAGGGGTCCAGAGAGTCTGATTTCAATTTTCTGCTGGCAGAGGGCCTGGGTGGTTCAGGAAGCAGCATAATGCATGAACTTGTGCTTGTATTGTGCCTGATACTATGATTGCTTCAATTACAGATTGGCTGATAGACCTTTGCTGGGTAATGCTGTGCAGTTTCCCTATTTTATGAAGCTATATTAATTTAAAATTGCTAGAATATAATGAAGGCTGATGCCCCCGTATTTTTATTGATTTTGTAAAGCATTGCACACATTTAGTGTTCTGTACAAATATGATCTCATGCTGTCTCTGTTGCTCATAGGATTTTTATTAGCTTTGAATAAGACAGTTTGGAGTTGTCATTAACAGCTTTTTTACAGACTCCTTTCCTTGGGCTGAGGTCTGTGTTTTGAGAAACAGATCACATGGAAAATGCTATGTCTTGTGTCCCTCTTATCTAGACATTTAGTCTCATTTGAGAGAAGTTGGGATCCCTTCATATGCAGGATTCTTTGCTGAGGTCACTGGATGCAGACAGGACCTTACAATTCTTCAGAACTTATTTTATATCAATCCTCAAGTGGCATCTCCCCAAATTTGGGCTGTGTTTAAGTAAAAGCAGCAGGCTGTGCCTGGGAGCCTGACCAGAGCCCCACTGGTGTGCATGGCTGGGGACAGGTGAACCTGGAGACAGGGAGCAGCATGTTGCTTTTATATAATGCCAACAATATGTTTTCTTCTGCTGGGAAATCTCCTGTCATTTTCCTCTGTCTTTCTGAAAAGGTGAACATGAAGATGTGTTTTTATCAGGAAGGTTTGAGCCATTCAAGCCCTTGATGTGTCCACTGGTCAAAGGCAGTTTGGGGCTTAGCAAGAGCAGAGAGGTGGTGATGAATTGGTCAGTGAAAATAAAACAGTAAAAATACCAAACAGCAAAAGATTTCACGTCTGTGTCGAGGAGTATTTGGTCATGGCTGTGTTTCCAAATGGAAAAGAGAAGGGAGCATCCCAAGGGTGGGTGAACTTAAAATGGTGCTCAAAAGGACCTCACACCTAGAACTGCATCAGCTGTAGCCACTTCTGCCCCGAGGTGTTTCCTGGGCTGCCTTGGGAGCTGCCTGCACAACAAAATTTCTCTTTTAACATCTCATCCGTGTGGTTATAATAGAAAACATCACAGTAAATGGGGAGAAGATTATTTTCTTTGTCTTGTGCTATTACTGAGCATCATTATGCGTGTACTGTTGTGGCTGACAAAGCACTTCAATTCTAAGCTTCTATTTTAAGATGCTTAGGACTACTCCAAAATAGCTGTTCTTTAGCTGAAAGTCTTTATATTCTTAGCAGAGATGTGGGTTTACCTGGAGAGTTTCGATTCCATTTGATTTTTTTTTTAACTTTCTTGTGAATTTAAACTTGTCACCAATATATCAAATCTATTTATTACATTGTTTTTCAAAGTATGTGCACATTTCTGTCAAACAAAAACGCATGAGAGAGAGACCTGTGTTACTGCTAATTCTAGCATTTAGAAAATGTATTTCAAACTCCTCTGAAGTAAGATATGTAGTTGTTTCTTTTCCTTTTTATTTGCCTTCTGGTTTATGTGGTTCAGATTGCTCTTGGGTTTTGAAGCTTTATTTCTACCTTGAGTGCTAGAATCTTCTTTATGTTTTTTTTTAATGCTCACCTGAATACAATGGGCTTTTTTCCTAATTTGGGAGGTAATAAATTGAAAAATTGCCTGATCAACTCTTAATTTCCACCAAATCTTGAAAAATTACACATTAGCATTTTAAAGACATTAAAAGAATATAATATTTTCTTTTTATTGTTGTTAATATAAATTAAGCTTGATTATTTTATTTTTGTCTTGCTGCTTCCTTTCAGATTAAAGCACATGTTCTTGCCTCATGGTTGTAATTCAATTTGGTATTTTAATCTCAAAAATATCATGGATAGCTTCCCAGAATTTCTGAGCACTTTGTCTTAGAATTGATCCTCTTGACATAATATCTCTAGGGGATTCTTGTGAAGTATGATGCTCGTATTTAAACTTAATCCACTCTTAAAAAAGATGAAATCTTCCCCTGATAAGAACCAGCCCTTGGAGGGATGCTCCTAGCAGAGTACCAAGTATTTTTTTAACAATCAGGGGTTGCAACAGGTCTTCCAGCACAAATCCGCTGATTTTCGTAAACACCGAAAGAATTGCTTTGTAAATGAGTTCCGGAAGGTCCTGCCCAGGGCCGGGCAGCATCCCCGGGTACGGCGGCGATGCCCATCCCTGCGCCGAGCCGGCTCTGGAGCTGGTTTCCATGGCACTCGCTCACCCAGGAACCTCTGCCCGCCTCTCGTTCGGCTGCTCTCGCTGCGGGGATTTGCTCCGTTCGCCTGCGGGCGCTGGGGGAACCCAGCTGCGGGAGCCCCATGGAACCGCGATGCTAATTCTCTTCACCGGTCCTTGTTCCTTCAAAGAGCCAGGCTGCCGAGTCCAGGTAGATTTGTATGGCACATCACTTCCCTTCGTCCTCACAGACGGTGCTTTTGTTCTTTTGGCAGCCGATTTAGGTGTTGAGATGTCCCTTTGTGCTGCTGCACGCTCCGGGGTTAGCATGGAGCGGTGCCGACCCGCGGTGGCCCCGGGCTGGCTGGGGCACATCAAGCCCTTGCCCTGCAGGACCAGTTAGGATGTCCTCGCTGCCTCATTCTCAGCACTTCTGCTTCTGAAGTGCTCTGGCTGTGATTAATTTAGCAGCTTCTTAACAGCACCTAATTACTTGTGCTTATAGTGGCTAACCCTGCTCAGACATCTGTCCATTGTACAGCTGTTCTTACAGGGGCTGATTAAGAGAATTAAGGGGTATACGTGGGAAAACTAAGATCTAGCAAAACTGGCAACACATTCCATAATAATAATAATGCATCCACTGCCCAAAATGCTACTTAGTCTGGGATCTCAGCCTCTTAGATGTTTTTTGATTGTTTTTTTTTATCATATCAGTGATGGTTTTATCACTTGCCCACAGTGGATGGGCTTTCAAATATATCATATACCTCTTGAACTTTTGTTTGCTGCTTATTTGTAGCTAAAGAAATGGAATTTGAAGTAGGCATGTGGTGTGGAAGCTACAGATTTTTATCACTGCCATTTCTTTATTTTTCTATCAAGGTAGCTGGATTAGAAAGAATCAACAATATGAGACTGATCTTCATGTTAGTCTTAGGTAATGAAAAGTAAGACTTATTATTTCTATGAGTTTTAAGAAATGTGCACAATTAACTTAATCTTTGTGTGTATCTCTTTATGTGATTTCACCTTTGCAGCCACTGTCTTTTAAACACTTTAACAGAAAAACAGCCTACAAAAAGATGAGAAGAGCAGATAAGGTTCATAGGCAAGCCAGTCCTGTTCCAGTCCTCCTTACCCTCTGACAGATCAGGAAAGGCAACTGATGCTATCTTCACTACAATCTCAAGGCACCTGGGGAAATGGAAACATTTTTAACATGTTAGCAAGTCATGAGCAGTAGTGTCAATTATACCTTGGCCTGATTTCAGTGTGGGAATTAGTTCTGCTGAGCAAATGGACCTTGTTGCATTTTCAGTGATTCACTTTTTGTTTTATATGGTGTGGAGTTGCTGCGGAAAGTTAAAAGAGCAGGAGCTTCCTTACTGCCAGAAATATTTTAATGGTGGGTTAGGTCAATCTACAGTAGCTTTTCTTGCTTGTCCATAAGCTTATTTTACAGAAATACTTTGAAAAGTAAGTGCAGTGCCTCACCTGAGGAGATACTTAGCCACTGAGTTACAGTGAACAACTTCAAAAGCCTGTATGTTTGGCATGACCAAGGCCTCTGATGACTGAGCTCTTGAAGATTCTGCAGGCATTAAAAGTCTCTTTCAAAAAAATTTCCACCTCTCCATTGCGAGCAGTAAGTGTGGGAATGTTAGAGAGAGCAGTGTGGTAGAACTTTCTGTACAGGGTAAGTAAAATAGGATAGGAAAAGGGAAATTCCTGCAACTGGTAAGTACTGGTATATTATCCAAGGCTACTTCTCAAGAGTAGAATTAAGCTAGCCATAATGGGAATATGTTTAAAGAGCACTTAGCAAGGGTAGAGCATTTTATCAAAAAAGGCAGGGGTTTTGTGTTAGGTCTTTTTCACATCAGAAATGTTTTCCTGCATATTACTGAAATGAAATGTCTCTCAAGGTAGCTGAATATGTCTGAGTAGGTTCCAGTGGCTCTTGGACAATGGGAGCACTCAATAAGAAGAGAGAAAAAAAAAAAGAGAAAGCCTAATATGATCTGTTGAACTGGAGCATTTTGATCAGAGCTGAGTTCTAAAGGAACCAGGTGTTATTTTGCTCCTGGCAGCAATTGAATCTTCACAGGTTTTTCATGACATCACATCTTTTCCATGTCTTAACCAGTGACTCATCCTGCTTGCCTGTTTGTTCCTATTTCTAGCTGCCAGCAGGAAACACTAGCTTAATGTTAATATTCTCTTATTAATGACACATCCTAGTCTGCTCAAGGTCCCTTTCTCTTGTGATACCTGGTGGGTGGGTTGTCTTTTTCTCCTTTCCCAAGGTGACTTTTGTTTTTCTGATTCTTGGTGGCCTCCACTCCAAAGTCTACTTTTGCAAAGGAGATGCATGAGTGTGTGTGTGAATGTAACATCCCCGTATAACTACAGGGCTGGGAAGTGGATTATCCTGTCTCCAAGGCTGACCAAACCCCAAAGAAGGTGCAAAATGTGTAGGTGTTACAACGTGACATTTAACAGCAGGGAAGAAGAAGCCTTTCCTTCACCAGGTCTGATGAAGCCCCAGATTGCAGTGGGTGCCAAGTACATGCAGCTTGTAGATGTCACCAATATCTGTATGATAAGCAACTCTCATTCTTGGATACTATTCTTCTTTTAAAAAAAACAAAAACCATGGAAATCACACCATAATCCTTTAAAAAAATGGAACTGTTTATTTCTTTAGAGGTTATTTGTCACATACACTGCTAGAAAAGTCATGGTGCTAAGGGGATTAAATTCAGTACGGATTACATGTTTCAGTGACATTTTCTTTGGAACAAAGAACTTGGGGCTGGAAATCTTCACTTGAAGAAGGATTGCTTGGAACCAGGGATTGTGATTTTTCAGACCTGCAGCAAAGAGCATCTGTCATTATTTAAAAACTCAGATATGTTTCCAGTGTTAGTACCTTTAGCTTCTGCTGAGACAGCCGAGTAAATTTAAGAAAAGCTATTTGTACTCCTATTGTGAATGTTTGCATGATGGATCTTGAGACTAGAGGGCATCTGCACACAATGCAAATGCATTTAGGTATTTTTCTTCTCTGATAAACACTGAATTTTGATTGCTTATTAATGCAAAACCTTCAAATTTTTGTTTCAAACTACCCATTAATGGTCCTGTGGGTGTTTTTAATTGTTTGCATAAAGCACAGGCTGCAGGAGAACAGAGCTGGTAGCACACTGGTGTAAAGACACCTCAGAGAGACCCTCCTGTCCTGCTTACAACCAAGCTCTCTGATTCCTCCTCAGGGACAGCCTGGCAGGTTTCTGGATGCTGGGGGCTCAGGCTATTCCACCCAGGCATTTGGCTAGACTGTTAATTAGTGCTACATCACCTTTCTGCTGATCCCTGCCTGTGCCTCATGCACTTATCTCCTAATGAGTTTGTGGTCTGCCTGGAAATCTTGCAAACAACTTGGTGGGGTGGGAAGCAATTTCTGTCAGTTGTTTTTTCCTTCATTAGATAAACAACTTGAACTTAAAAACGTGAAATTACTAATTACTTGAGGCTTGTGGTGCTTTAAACTGAGGGAAGGACAACTGTTATAAATGCTGAAGAAAGCAAGCTCAGATTTTGCAGTTTGTTTTATTTTTATTTGTGCTGAGGCATCTGGGGGGGTTGCGCTTAAGCTCTCATGGTGTGAGTCAAGAAAAGTAAGCCAGCTTATCTCTGTCTAAGAAGGTAATGTAACCTGAGGAAAAAAGTAATTTCAGGGTGATAGTACAACAAACAATTCAGTTGGAGAAATGCCCCAATAAAGCTGTGAGGGGAGATGACATGCTCTATACCTGTACAGTAAAACAGAGTGAGGAAGCCATCAGTGGCTCAGGAAGAGATGAATCACATCTCTGCATTGTAGCACATGGCTGCCAGGGCAAGGGTATGAACAATCTTTATACACCATGAGATACAGGATGCATTTCTCACACACACACTCCCTCTGCTAATCTGAGAAGGCAGGCACACAAGTATATCCTAGTGAATATGCTACTTATCTTTCTGATGATTTAAGTGCACTGCCCACATAGGACAGGTTATGACTGAGCAAACACGTGTTATCCCTTGGGGTTCTGTACCTCCTGCAGCCCCATTTCTCACTAATACAGAAATTTGGGCTCATCCCCATACACAGGGGGATCACACACAGAATACTGAAATCAGGTTTGCTACATTCCAGAGCTTTCAGGCAATAGCACGATTTGGCTTTTTCAGTTCAGTTCCTCACTGAGGTGGTGTCAGGACAGATTTTGGAAGTCACCCTGTGTGTCCCTTGAGGCTGCTTCCCAGGACAGCCTGGATGTATGTCCCTAGGGCCGAGTCCTTGCTCTGAGCCATTGTCAAATTTAACTTCTTTCCAAATTATTCTGCATGTAACTTGACAATGTGTCTTGCATTCACTTACTGCCTAGTCACAGCCTTGTGCCCTAAGCCAGAGTGAGCACTGGTTAAACACAGAGGGGGAAATAGGAGATGAGATTTGGAAGGCAGATGAACCTGTGAATGCAGGTATCAAACAATGCTGTGAGCATGAGAAGTGGAGAAGCCTGATTTCCTATGGATTTGTTTGGTTTCATTGGTTGCAGAATCTCTGAAGTTGATTTAGGGCCTTCTGCTAGTGAGACACAAAGAAAGCCTTTCTCATATGAATCCTTTAGTGTTTTTCACAGCTAAAGTATGTTAAGGTCTCTCTTCACATTACCAACTACTTTTTGTGACATGTGTAAAAACATTTGAACACATTTTCCCTCAGCCAAATTTGATCAAGAGCACCTATGTGGAGACTGATGTTTTAATAAGCCTCATGTCTTTAGGAAATCAGGCTAAAACAAAGCAACAATAATATTACTGCTGAGACCTTCCTTGCTTGAAGAAATGTAGTTAGAATCTAGTTGTCATGGCTGGTTTAGCTGTTCAGCAGCTAAGGGAGGGGGGATGTGGTGTCAGTGAATATGAGAGTGCTCTGTGATGAATTTATCACTGGCAGGAAAAGAAATGGTCACTCAGGCTGCAGGGTGGAGCCCACCTCATTCTGATATTCCCACCTCTGACCTGTTATCAGGAGGGAACAGCAAAATTCTTCAGTGTGCAATGGTTCTTTGTCATCAGCCAACAGACTACCCTGTCTTGAAATAAATGCACAAGTTTAAGGAAAAAAAAAATCACATATTTTCCCAGAGAGCTGGTGAAGAAACAGCAAGTTTCCTGCTGCACAGCCTCTCCACTGGGAAAGTCACAGTATGTTACAGCTGTGGATAGTCTCACAGTGGTGCAATAGCAGAGCCTTTTTAGCAAGCTGTAGGGAGCTTATTTACAAGCGCTGTCCTCCTGCAGAGAGGCTCTGTGATGTTCTGGTGCAGAACAACAGGCAGCCACAGACTGGCTGCTCTGTGTTCTGCAAGGGCCAGCTCTGCCCCTTGCATGCAGCAAAAAAGAAGCTGCAAGTATGGGAATGATGGGCAGCATGATTTTAAAGCTGTTTCCCTCCCCCCCACTGTCTCCTGGGGGTGTGGTGATGTGCTGTGTCTGATCTCTACTCCTGCAAGAGTACCCTGTGTGGATTTATTTTACTCTTCCAACTAGTTACGTGGTTGTTAAATCCTTTAGGGTCTTTTTCTTTAGAACTTTAACCACATTTTAAACCAGTGCCAGCAATGCTTTCTTCAGTGTGGGTTTTGGGGGACTGAAGGATGATTTTAGAACTAACCCATCACAGTAACTATAAGTTGACGCCTCATACTGAGCACACACTTTAAAAGCAAAGCCTTTTGGCTCCCTGCAGCTCTTTGACAGAGCTGCCATTTGCCCAAAGAAGGATGAAATGTGTTCAGAAGATAGACACCTTCTGAGTGAGAGAGACAATCAGCACATTACTTCTCTCCTTAGTTCAGAAGGCATGTCCAGAGGGAATGGATTGGGCTGTAGGTTCTTATGTAGAAATGTTCCTCAGTTTAAAAATAGGCTTGCAAAATCTAAAGGAAAAGTGGCATCCAACAGATGGTAGTTGACGTGTTTTCTAGCTGTCACAAGTCTTTCAAAATTCTTCTATTGCATATGCCAGAGTTTCACCTTTGTGCTGCCCAGCTGAACACAGAAATGACAACTGCAGGTGGAGGAACTCTGCAGGAACTCTGTGGGTAAACAGAATTAAGATGAACCAACAGAAGAGGATTAATCGACCTCATATTAGTATGTGCACCTCAAACTTTGTGACTGAGATATTCCACATTAAATTCACTGTTAATAATAATGTTTATTGTATCAAATCTTTAATTTTTGTCTCTAACCTGAGACAAGAAAGGAGTTACCTTCAGCATCTATCTCAAGGACATTTTCCTGACTGTGACACTGAATTGCAACACATAAATGTTTTCTGCCTGGAACAGTCCCGAAGTCGTTATTTTGCCTTTGCTTTGAAGTGTCAGCTTTCAGTGAACTCTGCTAACATTTTATTATTGCACTGGGGCTGAGGCAGAGAAGAGCAATTAAAGGGTTGACATCTTTGGTATATTTTTAATAGTACATGTGTCAAAATGCATTTAACAAATCATGGTTGATGCAAAAGCCTAATTAATGCTAAAATGTAAGTAGAGTTCATTTCAGTTGGGAGCAACTGAGAATTTTAAAATGTATAATAACAAAAAGTGGTTTCCTTATTTTAGATACAGGACATAGTTACAGCTTTTATTTCTGAGAACTGAGATGTTAAAGCCTAAATGTTTGTTTCTGTTGCAGGACACAGCTGGACAAGAAAGATACAGGACCATCACTACAGCCTACTACCGAGGAGCCATGGGCTTTGTCCTCATGTATGATATCACCAGTGAAGACTCCTTCAATGCTGTACAGGACTGGTAGGAAAAATACTGTTAAACTGTTGTTAATGTTTGGTTTGTTTGGGTTTTAGGCACAATTGTTTGTTGAGAATGAGACATCCCCCCTCCATCACCATGTTCTTTCCTATTCACCTAAATAATTTGATTTATAAATGCTACTGAGTGAAAGTTCTACAGCTTCATTTTAATGAAAAGGTTGTAATTCAAATATTGGAGCATACTATAGTATTTGTTACTTTTAAAAATTTCAATTTATTGTGAAGAAATTAATCCTTTAATTCTTCTAGAATTTTTTTGGTTTATGAGATTTCTGGCTATGTTGCTAAAAAGACAGATTAGCAGTGATTGTTCAATTCACATCTCAGGAATTTGGGGAAAGGCTGTGTTTCTTCTCAGTAGTGCCCTGTGACTCCACTCAAATGTCTTGCAATCATTTCTGCTGGTTTCCTGGTTGCTCATTACTGCAGATAAGAATGGTCACTGTGCAGAGAAGGGCAGTGCAGTGGTTAATGTGATCTCCTGAGTCAGACTGATCTGCAGTGATCTCAGTGACCCACTGGGAGCATGTGACATCCTGGCTGTGGCACTGGCTCACAGCATCTGCCTCAGCTTGGCTTTCTGCTGAGCCCCTGTTCTTGTGTCCCCTAAGCCAGGCTGTAACTCCAAAGCTTCAACAATGTGGTTTGTTATTTCAAGTGATTTACCTTTCATCCAAAGCTGCCCAATTTTTGTTCTCTCTGTTCACTAAAGCAGTTGGTCATGAAGGTCACATCCAAGATACAGTCTCCACTTTCACCCCCCATCCCCAGTACCAAAATACCAAAAGAACTGCAGCCCCATCCTGAGCAGCCCTTCAGCAGCTTGTGGTTGAGGACTACATTCTTTTCTTGGCAGAAACACAAACCCAAAGGTTTTGCCAAAACAAGTTTTATCCATCGAGTTTTGCTCACCAAGCTCAGATGAAGCTTTTTCTGCAAGTGTCTGCACTGGGAGTTTTCCATAGGAGTGCAGGCATGTGAGCTAGGGCAAAATCTTTCACTAAACCAGAAATATTTCCAGCTTGTTTCCCTGATGAAACATGATCCATATATGACCACACAGTTCATCTATCTGCCTGTCTTGGTTCTGCTGTAATAAATTTTCCTTACCAGTCTTAAGTTAGCCAAAAATTACCCAATCTCCATCTCTAAGTTGATACTATTTTAAAGTTTGCACAGGTGAAATTTAACCTGAAGCTTTATATTGGAAGCAATCTAAGGTTTGTTCCATCAAAGGCACTGGTGTGAGAATAAGAACTGTCTTTTTGACAGTCTGTTTGACTTCATGTCTTCCTGTGCCATGGGAGCTGCAGGAACATCTTTGCTAAGAGCACCTTGTCAGCCAGAGGACAGAGGTGAACCATCAGGGTGTTTTTCCTCTGTATGTAAGGGATCTTTCCAACCAGCTTTAAGGTTCTGAGCCCAAATGAGGTAGTGGGATGGACAAAAAGGACAATTTCCTTCCTTCCTGAAGCTTGTCCCAGAGATGAGGGCTACAGCCAAGCCAGCATCTCTGGGCCAGCAGAGTCCTCTAGTGGCTATTGCAGCTGGGAGATGGTTTTTCCCCAGTCTGCAAAATTGTTTCCTAAACTTGAAAAGGCACAAGAAATGGAGAAAAAAGCTTCTGGCTGGTGCTGGTGCTGCTCTGTTTGTGTCTGCCATTTTCTAGCATAGCAAGTAGGGCTTTTTTGGTTTTTGTTTTATTTCCTCCCCACCATTCTGCATGATGCAGTTATGATTAAAAAAACTTATTATGCTGGATATGGTCTTCAGTCAGGACCTGTACTCTCCATAGAAAATTAAGGTGTCTGCTATTTGAGCTCCTTTATCTTCATCTCTGGTTCATTGGCATGTGACTGTTTTAACAGCCTCCTGATTGGGCCTCATCTATCCACAAGGGAAATGAGAATATTCCTCCCAGTCTGCCAAATGATTTCTTCCCTGGGAGACCTTTTACCCTCACTCTCCTTATGGGGGGATGTCCTGAAGAGGATCCTGGTTTGCTTTGTGTCACTCAGACCTCTCTTAAACCAAGTAAGGGCACTTTCTCTCCTGAGTGAGAGCATCATGGCTGTATATCAGGTATTCAGACAAACTCTCCAAGTAGAATATGAATGCAAAGCAGTGTTTTTCCTTCATTCACATGAATCACCCCAATTAATGACGATGATCTCAAAACTCCTGAGAAAGAGATACAATTTAAATGCATTTGGGAATATCTGGAACATGACTTGTTCTCTTTTTCACTTGAAAATGTGCAACACCTTAAGTCTGAGTGATTTTCCTTGAAAAAAATATAAACAGGCAAACACAAACATTTGTTTAAACTGATATTTGAATATAAGCAATTTCCTTTGAATATATCTTTCCTGTAGGGTGAGTGAAAGGGTTAAATGAGCTTTCATAGCTTTCAGCTCAGTTTCTTGAATTTTTTTTAGTAGTCTTTTTAGATAGCTGTTATTTATTGTTGAGTTGATAGTTTTGTGTGTGGATAAATCAGTTATTTATACCTCGCTTGAAACTGCAATGGAACTAAAATGTACTCAGTACTTGAAACTGTAAAGTAAATAGAAAATATTATGGAAGCACTGCTTTGGACAATCTAGACAATTTCATAGAAGGGAAATAAAAATTGGTAAAATTTAACATAGATACAAGTGTCAGCTGGGTTCACAAATCATCAGCATTATTTATCTTTAACCCAAACTGAGTTGTTGATACCTCCATGTAACTGTAAACCTGAGACTTATTTTTCTTCTAAGCAAAGCATAAGGTTTGTGCTTTATTGTTAATTTGGGGAATTCAGCACAAACAAGGCACAGCATTTTATTGTGTCACAGAAATATGTTTCTCCCAGTGTGTATATTAGGCTGCCCTGACAGTTGTTGAAACAGCCCCATCACACAAACCTTGCTATTTATTCATTTATCTTTCCAATAGCATCTGGAAATTTTCTGCCTTTCTTTTTGTATGGTTTCTTTTATATGTTCTTCATAACTTGGTTGGTTGGTTGTTTTTATTCCTAAGAAGAATAAAGATTCTGTAAGAGGTTTTCCACTGATTTGTTCAAAACAAGGAGAAGGATATGTTTCTTTGGGACATCCTTTTGGGAGAAGCTTTTTGCATCTTTTTAATTTTCTAAGTAATTCAGTTTAAATAGTTAAGATTTGGCAGTGTGTCCCCATATGATGCCAGGGACTGAAATGAATGCAGAGGCTGAACTGTGAGTCAGAAGAGAAGCCTACTTTTAGTTGTTTTAAATTGAACCTGGGGAGACTTTCTCTCTATTGCTTATGGAGGGAGAGGGGAGATTTAATCTTCCTGGGCTTTTGACTGATTTCTGCAGTCACCCCCTTGTCTGATGAGCCTTGAGAAACCCCAGAGTCCCACAAAACCTCATCCCAGATTCATATTAGTTCTCACAAGGCTTGTCTACATGGAGACCCTCAAAAAGGCAGAGGAGCTAAAATTGGGATTGGAGTGAATGCCTTTCCAGGAGGAAAGGCATTACTCTCCCTCAACAGGGAGAGTAAGAAGTTTCATTGCACACAGTATCTGTTTATTTTTGCATGGTGCACTATTGGTCTGGGCTTGGGTGAGGTTCCTGTTCTCCAGGGCAGTCCAAGCAGGCAGCCTCTTCAAGGCAAGTTGCACAGTGAAATGACCTCTTTTTCCCAGTTATCTGTAGAGTAACATAGCAGGCTTTTTTCCATGGAAAAAAGGCAAGTAAGCAACTCAGGCTAATTAAAAATTGTCATTAGTAGATCAGAGCTGGAGGCTGCTGCTAATTCAAAAGAGAAGGAATCAAATGCTTTATTGTTAAGGGAGTTCCAGGAAACTTACACAGAAGTAAAAGTTTGAGTGGACTCCTGGCTGTCCTGGGAAGTGGCAGATCTGCCTGACACTGTAGTGTCCTGCCTGGAGTGGTGGTGAGCTGGGGCAAGGAGTGGGACAGTGAGTTAGGGAGTGGAGGAGGATGGAGGAGAGGAGTCTATGGCTTCTGGCAGTGCAGCCTAATTACCCTTGGGGAGGACAGAGCCTTTAAAGAGAGAGCTGACTTGGTAAAGATAAAATAGGTTGTGTGGGTCTGAAAAGATGGATGAAAGTGAATGCTACCGAGCTAATAATGGTCTGCTGCTGGCTCTGGGACACCAAGGATGGTGGGAGAGCACTGGCCCCTCAGGATATACAAAACAATATTTTGTTTTGTCATGGAAAAATTCTAGAAAGTCTAAGTGTAAGGTCAGAGTCCTGGGATCCATAGTGAGCTCCACTCCAGTTTCAGATTGTGAACCAGAGAAAGCTTTAGAGGCTCCAAGTTCAGCTGAGTGCTCCTGCCCAAGCTCCCACACACTGCACCCCTGTGCCACTGAAGTTAGTGTTGGTCTGCCACTGCAGCTGCTCTTTGCTGCCTTAGGTTTCCTTTAGTCCTGCTGGGTTCAAGTATTAGCTCACAGAGCCTAGCTTTGATCTCATACCTTCCCAATTTGGTACATTTCTGTTTCTCCTTCACAGTTGTTTCCGTGTTTCCGTGTGATTTTCAGTCTCCATGAAGTTTTCCTGTTCGAGCAAAGACAACTTGATGGTTCCATCTGTTTTTATGGTGTTCCTAAAACTCTGCAGCAAAATGTGCTATAGAAAATGAGAGAATGATTGTTGTTCAGTCTTATATATGAAGTTGTAAATGAAGCATGATGTGTGCATCTCCTGTAGGGCTTTCTTTATGGGAAAATATTCTTAAAAGCTGTAATTGATTATTGTTCCTCTGACAGATGAGAGCTAAAGGAGAAGAAGTTTTACAAAAAGCCTTTTTTGTCCCTAAGCTTCAAAAATTACTCGTTTCAACTTTTTATCTGGATCCTTTGATATTTAAAAGACTTGCAAAGTCTTAACAAGAAAGTTTATTGCCACATAAAGTTAAGGAGTGGTAAAAGAGAGCAGTGCTGTGAATTACACAGGCTGCATCCTTGCTTTTTGTGTAAGCCTGGTCATTTGTCCTTGAAACAACATAGCCTGGGGATCTTGATAGTGTCATTAAAGGTACTTGTTTTTATATTTAATATAGGAATGTATTTTGGCACAGCTGATGGAATGTAACAATCTCTTTTGACCTGCTGCAGGGCCACACAAATAAAGACTTACTCCTGGGACAACGCACAAGTGATCCTGGTTGGAAACAAATGTGACATGGAGGATGACAGGATTGTTCCTGTGGAGAAGGGGAAACATCTGGCAGATCAGCTGGGTACATGGACAGCTTTTCTTTCTACCTTTTTTCCTCTGCTTCTTTATACTGTTCCTTTCCATTTGTACAGTAGTAAGTCCTTCCAGCAGTAATACTTGAATAATGGTCTCACAACTAAGAAGTGTAATATATTCTAAATTCATATTTGACTTGTTTTGTGCTCAGTAGGCCAAGAATACATGTAGTGTTGCTGTATTTGTAAAGGTGATGTCTAGAGGTGGAAGGAAGATAAAGTTTATCTGAAGAGAAAAGCTTTTATTAGCTCAGCAGGATGAAAAAGGTTTTCATAAACATAATTCTGTCTCCAGGTCTCCAAGTACCATGTACTCATTGCAAATCAATGCAAACATTGATTGTTGTTGAAGCATTACTTTTTAACTAAATGAAAAAGAAAGAAGTTTATATATCAGAACTGAAGAACTGAGTAAAATATATTTTAAAAATGTACTAGGTTTCTCTATCCAGGTAAGAAAATGACATGTTATTATTGTGCAATAGAAAAAGTAAAACATTTCCAATGAGAGAATGACATTAAGAGGAAGCTGGGATTGCTGTGAAAATTTCATAATGAAGAGCAAAGTAAACTCACACCACTTTGTAATTTATTTATCACTTTTCATTATCTATTATAGCATATAAGATATTTTTAATATGAAATCAGGGCTCTGTGTTAAAATTTAACTACGCTGTTGTCTTCTGTTAAAGAATTAAAAGTAACCAGTAAATCCTGTTAAAATTTCATTCAGGTAATGGTGGAGACCCTTACAGTGGGCATAAATGTTTAGCTTGTAAGAGTAGAGATTCTTACCAGAGCCAGGGGAATCACCATCATCCTCAGTTTATAAAATTCTGGTCTTCAAGTCTTAAACAGTTAATTGGAGAGTGAAACTGTTAAATGGTGGGTACTGGAGTTCCAGGACACACTGCATACACTGGTCTGGTTTAAAGTGTGACCTTGAAAGTGTAAATTCTACATTTGGCACACACAAAGGGGTCCCATTCATGGCTGGAGCCTTGAGGCACTGCCATCCTAAACAGATAACAAGCAAATATCAAATTAGACCCCATTGCTATTATTGTAAATCCTTACACGTAGGATTGGCAAAGCAAACAAAGATATGGATGGTTTGCAAAATCAGTTACAGGCTCTGTTTTGCCCATCAGAATTTAATTTGCTTTTGAAAATATGAATGTGAATAAACTTGGTTCCTGGCTTGCAGACTCTCAGAAAGGTTGTGGATGCATGTGAGTCCACCTATTTCACAGGAATAATTACACAGCTAGTAATTGAAATTTTGTCCAGACCAGTGTAGCAGCGAATGAAAAGTTTTATTTGAACTCCCACTCCAATTTGGACTTCCAGTGTTTTTTTTTTTCTCCTCGCAAAATTCATTGGCTTGTTTCAATACAAACTTGGCATCTAGAATCTGAATCTTTTACATGTGGGACACTTCAAAACACACACACACACACATATACACAGGGTTACCATAGCAACTGATTCCATCAATAGGAAACTGTTTTGCAGAAGAATCCCCAATGCTGCCCCAACCTGGTGCTTGTCCAGCTCACCCTGGAGAAACCAGCCCAGTGCAGAGCAGCCCAACAGCCAAGGGAAGTGCTGTCCTAGCTCTGCTCTGCTGTAACCTCCAGCTTCCTAAACACTCTTTTTTAAAAAGAGATGAAAAATAGATCTGATTTTGTCAGATCAGTTTTTCCTTATAGTAATTATGCTAATGTGTGCAGCATTATATGAAATTATTTTGTGAGTTAGGTGGGAGGAATCTAATTGGCTATTGACTGCTTAAAGTGCTAATGTTCATCATAATGATTCACATAAAGGCTATCCCTCAGCATATTCATCTAAGTTTTCATAGTGACATTAACATAATTGAAATAATTCCCTAATCAGATTAAGAAATTGTTATTAGCCTGAATGTGAGCTGAACCAAAACAGATTGGTTTAGCAGAACCTAAGCCAATGTTGCACTAACAGATATCTAAGAGCAGTTCTCTGATTTCCTGTGCTTTTTATATACATTTTTATTCATCATCAAAACAGCAAGTGGGTCAGACAGAACCCTCATCTGATGCAGGGCAGCCCTCCCTGTTTGCTAACAAGGCAAACATCACCAGCACTTCACCCCTTGTCCCATGACCCTTAAGAAGGGTCTGAATGGAGTGGGTACCTACCTAACCCACACACCAAGGTGACTCAGCCTGCCAGTGGTGGCAGACTAATCAGTTAATACAAATTTTCTCTTTCTTTGTGGCAGAATCAAAGGAAACTGATGCAATGCAGAGTATCCCCAGAATGAGGCACAACAGAACGGAGCTTATTGCAAAATGAACTCTCCGTGGTGCCTCAGCTCTTGCTGCTGGCAATTTAATAACCTGACAGAACAGAAGCAACAGCCTGGTTGGCCCTCGAGGCCCCTGGGGTGAGGGAGACAAGGAAATGTTTCACAGCTCAGGGCATTCCTGCTGCTGAGGCAGAGCCCAAGCTGTCTGTCAAAGGCTGCTTCTCCCCTAGCCCTGGGTAGCAGCGGGAAGCAACAGGAGGAGCTGGTGCCATGCCCTCGGTGTAACTCCAGCCTTGCTGGTCTGTTTTTTTTTAATCAGAAAGGGTCAGTGTTTAAAGAGTCAAGGAGTTTTGCTTTTGAGCACAGAAGTTGGAAGCAGAAGGAAAGCAACCCTGATCTTCCTTCTTGTTCTGGCCTCTGCCCTTGCCAGAGGGCAGCAGGGGTTGGTAGAGCCTGGCCCTGGCAGGGCTGTGGAGAGCCCAGGGAGGTTCCCCACACATTGCTGGTCACCAGCTGCAGCAGCCCAGGGGACCTGCACTGATGGAAGGGACAGAATTGACTCCCTTACCCTAGGTTTACCCTTATCTGCAGATGTGCTTACCATGGTAATAGAAAGGATCCATGTATCCTTTTCACTCTTAATGAAGCTTGATCACTTTTAAAAGTATTTCTGCTCACTGTTCTATGATTGTGGGAATCAACTGACTTTCAGGATTATATGATGTCTTGCTTTCTTAAGGTAAATCCTAAAAAAAAAGATATTTTAAAAATCATGATCATCTGTCTATAGATAATTTTTGTTCACTTTTTCCCCCAGGTTTTGACTATTTTGAAGCCAGTGCCAAAGAAAACATCAACGTGAGGCAGGTGTTTGAGCGTCTCGTGGATATAATCTGTGAAAAGATGTCGGAGAGCATAGAATCAGACAATTCCAGGGGCACTTCTGGAAGGAGCATGAGGCTCACAGACAACCCTCCCCCTTCACAGCAGAACTGCTCGTGCTAGTGGCCTTTCACACTGAGAAATGTCCTTTTTCCCTGATTAAATTTTGTCTTTTCATTTGTAGTGGTGCATTATCATGTAGTCCAGAGGCAGAAGTGTCTGTTGTAGGAGACTGGTATGTTTGTTTAATGTGCTGGAGTGTTAATATTATATATTTCCTCATTCAATAATTTAATAATCTGAAAAAATATTGTTAGTGCACCTCATGTGAATGTGAGTTACACTGAAGAATAATAATTGTGTAGTGATGCAAATGTTATTTCTACAGAGAATGTTGCATTTTTAAATTATAAATTTCTATATTGCAGAAAGAGTGTTTTTGTCAAGAACAGCAGGAAGCACAAAAACCAATTAGAAGGGATCAGGTCTAAGAGAAGAAAGGGGAAAATCTCTTATAAAGCAAGAATATGCTTTTTTAAAAACATAAACAAGTTAAAAAAAAAAATCAGCCCCGAGGTATTTTGATAATTGTTGCTATCCTCTAGACACAGAGCTCAGTTTTTCTGTTAGGATGGAGCAGAAAGCAGAGCATTTCTATCTGATAGTGTGAGGTCCTCCAGAGTGTGAAGAGGAACTGGGTTGGATTTTGTGTCAAGTCTCTAAACAAATGAAGAACACAGGGAGGAATCAAAGCTGCCAGGCTAGGGAAGAGGAGGAGGCCTTGCAGCCATCCCTGTATTTCCTCCCCTGTGCTTTGGCTGGTGCCAGTGAAGGAGTAAGAGCCCTTCCAGGGGCTGCCCTTGCCTCCAAACTTCTCCAGCACAGCTTGCAGAGTGCTGGGGGTGTTGCTGTGTTCAGCACATTCCTGTCACTAACCCTCTCTCACCAGAATCTGATTGTGCTGCAGCCTTTTTTTCCCTGTATCCTGTAGTTTTACCTCTCCAGGTCTGGGTCTTCTCTCGTCAGCTGCTTGCAGGTGGATGAAGGAAAATGGGAGTTGGTTGCTGAATGCTTAGTTGGAGGCAAAAACATGCAAGACATGGAATAGCACTGTCTCAGAGAGATAAAAAGCCAAAACGTGAGTGTTGGTGGGTGTTTGTGCCAATATTATTAGATTTTCTTTCTGCATTTTGTTGATTTATTTTTTTAATCTTGTTCTAGATGGGTGTGTCAGGGGGCTAGATTTTCTGGGTTCAGATTCAAGCACAAAATATAATTTGAGAAAAGTAAGAGTGACTAATAAAACACAACTGCAAATGAAAGATGGCAAAGACATCCGGTTATTCTGTGAACTTTTTGTGGCATCATGCTTTGAAGGGAGGCAAAATTTTTAAACTAAGTGGATATGGAGAGAAGTTGGCTGTCTTAAGGGTAAAAATTCTGGGAAGTTTTATGGCTTTACCTTTGATCTGTGATCTCCTCTGACTGAGGGGACTTCCTGATGTCAGGAATGGGAGTTGAGTGCCTGCCCACTGCCCTGTAACATGCTGGATCATGACAGTGAGTGCTTTTGCAATTTCCTTCTGTTGTGTCTCAAAGTGTAATAGCTCTAAGAAGACAAGCACAAAATTCTGGACAAAAAATGCAGCTCTTCTGGAGTGGTTTGAGCTCATTGTGCTAAAGGCTTGATCCCTCTGTTTGTCACTTTTGGGAATCTCTACTGTGACGTGTTCTGGGTGTGTGTGATCTCGTCCTGAGAGTGTGATTTGTGCAGTGCTGGGACTGTGGTTGTTGTATCTAAACCCCTGAAACTGCAAAATAAAGAGAAATGTACTCACTGGGCGTGGCCAGAGAGCTTCTGTCAGCTGCATTCTTGCATTAGGAATCCTACACCTGTGTGAAGGAGAAACATTTTTAATGCTTTAAAAATACATCAAACTACATTGATTTTTCTTTGACACAGCAATGGTCTTTGAACCCAGCAATCTGGAATCACTATGTAGTTTTAGAACAGTGAAGAGAAGGATTATTTGGCCAATAAATGCATAGTGTTGTGTTCTAATTGTAGAAGAACCAGGTTTTAGGGCAATTTGTAAAACTAGCAATAAAAAAAAATCCACATGAGATTTTGAGCTGTGCAGATGTAATTTAGTACTTTAGTTCAAATAATAATTTGTCAGCTCCGCAGCTCCCCGATAAAAGAAAATTGATTCAGCAGAAATGGAATTTCTTTCTTTCTTATTTTCTTTCACTTATTTTTTTTTCTTTCCTAGCAAAAAAAGACCTTTCCCTTTCCTACCAAATATACAATTGTGTTTTTTTGTGTTCTGGTCAAGTCAGATTGGCTTCTTTAAAGAATAAAAGTGCGTGCCCAGGCCCTTCAAGCTAGGATGGGCAGAACTGTTTTTCACAGGATAAGCCAGCAAGTAGCTACAAGGCAGTCTGAAGAAAAGAGATGTGAATTCTACCTTGCCTAATACTTCATATATGGAGAAGCCTAATACTTTTTGCAGAAATCCTGCAGAATTTATTTCAAATAATGAATCAAACTATCACAGGCAACTGATACCTCTCTGCATTAATATATATCATCTTACATTTGCTGTGAGGGAATACAGGGAAAGCCTTTTGGCTTAAATGGCCTGCAGCTGGTTTCAGTATCAGCAGTGAGTCACGAGTAATTGTTACTTGTATTAACTTGTAAAGGGAATGGCAGAACGTGAGACACTTTTGCTGGGACAAGGGAAATAAACCTGCTTGCACTGAAGGCAAACTCGAAATTTGTGGGATTGCAGAGAGCCCTGCGTTTGACCGGCAGCAGCGCAGGATAGTTGTGTTGATAACCCAGCCCGGTTACAAGGTGAAAAAGGGGCACTGGAGTGCGAAAAGAAAGAGGCGACAGCTCCTCACAAGCGTCTCCATGGCTTGTACCAAACAGCACCGAGCGTGCTGCGCTCAGCAAGAGCCATAGGGAAACCCTGGGATTGGAGACGGGTCTTGGCTTCCATCTGGTGGAGAACTAAAGCACTGGAATAGCAGGTGGACATCCAGGCTCAGTTACGGCCCCTGTACTTCAGGCTCGGCCCCTTGGCTTCCAGCACCTCCTCTGCGGCCAGCGCCGCCGGGAGCGCGGAGCGGGACAGAGGCAGAGAGGCTGCGATAACCGCGGGGGCAAGCGCCAGGGCATCTGAGCCCAGAGGCAGAGCAGCATTCCCGCTGCCACTCCATCGGCGCTGGAGTGTGATGGGAAAAAGGGTATCCACGAACCAGGAAGCGCAGAGAGCTGCCGAAGTGGCCACGTAAAGAAGAAAGAGTGGTTTCTGTCCAGCAGCCGTGGGTGCAGCCTTTCCGCGGTTCGGGACGTACCGCGTTCCCCCATCCCGGAACCGCGGCCCGCCATGCTACCGACAGCCAGCCCCGAGAGCTGATTGGTCCTTGCAGGCTTGAGCGACAGCCAGCGGGACCAATCGGTGAAGGAGCTGTGGGTAGGAGGCGGGATCCGCCAGCTGGCTGTTGGACTATTCCAAGGCGAGAGTAGGGGAGCTCAGCTTAGGCGGCGGGCGGACATACTCATGGACACGTGAAGGCGCATAGAGCAGTCCCCGGGATATGTATTCGTTCTTCCGTCTTCTCCTCATTCCTCTGATTTCTCTGCCCGCTCCGGCCGGTTCTTGAAAGGGGCCGTATCCCCCCTCTACCCCCATCTTGCTTTCCCCCACCCGCTCACGCCGGCAGCCTTGTCTCCACCAATGGGAACGCGGCGCAGCCATGCGCATGCGCAGTCTCGTGGCCGCCCTCGCTCGGAGCGGGCGGGCGGCGGCGGCCGGGGGTCCCCGCGGGCGGGCCGTGGCCGGGGGCTGGCGGCCGGGACCGGCCGTTGTCCGGCCGCTGTGGAGCGGCGGCACCACCGCCATGCCCGGCAGGAACAAAGCGACGTGCGGCTACGGCAGCCCGGAGCTTGCGGTGGGTCAGCAGGCCGCGGAGGGCGGCCGCGACGCCGGGGGCCGCTCTCCTCATGGGGACGAGGAGGAAGAGCGAGGGGGGCCCGGTCCCGAACACAACCTCGGTGATCCCGACATCGTCAAGTCCCCCAGCGACCCCAAGCAGTACCGGTGAGGGCGGGAGGACGAACTGCGCCGGGGCAGCCCAGCCGGTCGGTGGGGTGGGCCGGGCTCTGGTCGCCCCCTGTCCCGGCCACTGCTGGGACACCGGGGGATGGAAGTCGGGCTGGTCCCGGTGGCCGGGACAGTTGGGTCCTGTCTGTGATAAAAGGAGGCTGGCGATCCCGCGGGTGTGCTCGTCCTGAAGGTGCGCTGCCCGGTGTGTGTGCGGGCACAGGGCGGGAGGATCGGCCCTTGTGTCCAGGCTGGTCGGGGCTGGATGATCTCGGGGCGCTGCAATTCCCAATTCAGCGTTCGTTTGCAGCCCTCGGCCCCGCAGATCCTCTCCGAAAGCGCTAAGTGCGAAACGCGGCTTAAGTATTTCAGAGCCGATCCCAACTTAAGAACAGTTACTCTTCATGTTTTAGATAGCTTCTGAGTTTTAACACAAATGTATCTGTGAGTTGAGGCAAAATGTTTTTACGCTACCATTTTACTTCTGTTTTTATTTCAATATTTCTGAGTCATACCCCAAAAAGTGATGAAAAAGATCAACTTCTCTGAGCACAGCCCACAGTATCTGTGGCCCAGACCCAGTGAGAGATTCAGATGAGAACTCCAGCTGAGGTTGAGCTTGGTGGATGCTGTAAGGCAATCTGTTCTTGAAGGGACACTCTCATAACTTCTTCCTGTAAGAAGGAAGATTGTCCAGCCCTTGTTAGAGCTGCTTTTTCAAATTTATCTTTACTTTTCATGATGTCTAATCTGTGCAGTCAGTGGAAAATCTGCTGCCTGAGCCTGGAACTGAATTTTAGATTTGCAGTGACATTGGCTGACAGTGAGATTCCCTGCTGGCTGTCTGGAGAGGTCTGTGCCCATTGGCTCAGGGAGAAACTTGCTCCCTCCCTTCTTGCCCTACTTCCTTGCTGCTTCCTCTGGATCTCTGCCTGCCTCTCCTGATGGCATTCTTACTCATGCTGCTTTGTGCCAGGCTTGTCCTCCTGCAAAGCTCACAGCTGTGGATGCTGTTAGCTTAAGGAACTCCTGCTTTGCTGCCTGAAGCAGCACACTGGTGGCTGAAGTTTGGGAAATCCATTGAAGGCTGTCATTACCTATCTTGAAGCTCAGGAACCTCCTCTGCACGTGAGAATTGGAGAGAGTGTTTGCTTATAGCATAAACTAATACAGAAAACCTTGCAGAAATCCTACTGGCCATTCCTAACAGAATTTTTCAGTTGGAAGCAGAGACTTGCATCCTTTCAGACTGAATTCTGTGTGTGTGTGATGTGAGCCTGACACAGCACATTGTCCTTATGGGAGAGAAGTTCAGTGTGTCTGCAAGCAAAGCAACGCTCAACCTGTGTCTAGGTGTGATGTCCCAAACCTCCTGAGGGAGTGTCCTGGTAGGTGGTGTGATGATGCTGACACATTTTCTCCTCTTCACACTTCAGTGATGTGTGCTGCAGTCCAGTCACAGTGGACTTAGTGTCTGTGTCTGGTGACATCAGTCATAACTTAATGGAAAATGTCATATTTTGCCTTCTCAAATAATGATCACAAAACCAAAAGAGCTCTGATATAGATTGCAGGATGTATTTTCAGAAGTGGGTTTGTTGGGACAAAATATTTGTCATGATAAAAGTTTGCTCATTAGAGCTGTAACTGTGTAGTTATATTTACCAAAAATGTATATTTTATTTACATTCATCCATATATGGAATTTCATAGTCTTGTATTTCTTGTAATTTGGGAAATTAGAGCATTTCTCTCAGTGTTTACCATGCACTGAGATGTATTTTAATATTAGCTTCTAAACAATTGTGAAAGAAAAACTTTGTATGAGAACAATCCTGTTTAAACTTATTCAGGAGGTTTAAACAGTATTTTTAAGAATTTGAATTTTTTTTTATAATTTGGCCTTGCATCAGTGCTGTATAGTCCTTCAAAAAAGCAATTGGTCTGTGCTAGCTTCTATTTCTACCTTATGCAATTGCATTTTTTGTACTGTATTTTGCATACTAGTGGATATTAGTTACATTTGTCCTTTTCCATTGGACTGAAACATGGAAAAAGTAAAGAACACCTATCTCAGAGGTGCCTCTGCTCTGTATAACCTAAGCTGTTTAAGTCATCCTGGAGTGAAATCCGAGAGCCTCCACCAAGGCCGTGGTTCAGCCGTGTCCTCGCTGCCAGGTCCTGTGTGCAACACCCACGGGCCTCCAGATGAGCAATGTAAAATTAGTATAATCTGCTTCATTAGCTTCATGGGGCTGCGTGGAAAGGATCAACAAGAGCTGCTGGCTGCACCTGGCTCAGTTTTATGGCATATTGTTCTTTGGGAAGAATAGGTCCCTTCTCTCTTCTGCTTTCCAGCAGAGCCTGCTGTTCCCTGGGAAGCTGGGGTTCTCCAGGAGCTGTGCAAGCCTGCAGAGCAGAGTTGTGTGGGGAGGAGAAGGAGGTGCTGGATGGTGCTGTCTGGGGCTCTCAGCTGCCCAGAGGCTGAAGCACCACGTGTGCAGTGTGTGTTTTAGGATGTTCAGGAGTGCTGCAGCTGTGGAGTGGGACACATGTACCTGGTGGGAATGGTTAGCAAACATGCTTTCAGAATGCAGGGTTAACTTTGTTCACAGACATTCCAGCACTGTCTGTGCCTCCTGCAGTTCATCAGAGCATCCCTGCAAGTTACACACTGTGTGCTGGAATTTGAACGAGTCAGAATGCACTTGTGCTATTGATTGGAGCACGTTTGTCCTGCTCAGCAGTCTTGCAGCCAGGAAACTGGGTGTGATCACAAAATCCTGGCCCAGAGTAAGCACTGTCACTTCCCCTTGAGTCACTGGTCATAGTCATAACCTTAACACAACTATCAGACATTTGTTCACTGGCTTTTTTCATAGACTTAATAGTCCAAAAGCTGGGTCCACATTGCAAGGTTCTGACCTGGAACAAAACTCAGGGGTTGGAGTAGATGGCCTCTAAAGGCTCCTTTCACCAAAGACTGTTTTGAGATTTTGTGCTCTGTAACTCAGATTTTTCTGGGAGCGTGGGATGTGACCATGGGTTTGCTTTTTTGTGTGTTTTTGCTGGATCAGATACCACAGGTCTCCATCACACTAGTTCATAGGGTGAATGAAGTAATTTCTGGACCCAGCATTCCTAACTTTCTGCTGCTGGTGTATTAACCAGTGCAAGCTCCTGGCAGGGATGCTCTGGCTAATATGACAAATTGTGACTCTGTTCCAGATTTGATGGTAAATGAATACTGATGAGGGCTCTTGTAGTGCAGAGCATTGGTGCTTGTAGTCCTCAGAGTGAAAAGTTGTAGAAGGGCACTGCACAGAGGGCTGGTGGTGTTTTATTTACTTATATACATACATGTTTAAAAACCTCTGTGCCATGTATAGGCACACACACACAGAACTGTTTATTGCTTCTTGATAGGAGCCCAGCCAGTTCCTTGGGTCTGTGGAGCCTGCAGAGGAGCTCTCTCCTTTCTAACACTTGCCTGCTACATCTGCAGACCCCATTTATTAGAAGCCATTGATGAAAACAAATCAAATCAAATGCTCTGGGGCCTACTTAGAAGCAAGGACTAAGATCTGCATTCTTGTCACATCATGTCTGTTTCCAAGAGCCTGACAAGCCTAAAAGATGATTGAAGTTTGGGGTTGCCTGTTCTGAGTGCATGAAGTGAGTGCTAATAGCTTAAATGTTCACAAAGAGAGGAATAAAAGCCAAAATCAGCAAGCTTGACCTAATGGGGAGAAGGGCTTCTGCTACTGCCCTGAACTGCTTCTTACTCCTAGAGCTGTTGAATAGCAGAAGAATGTTTTACTTTCCTACTATAAAACTGCTCAGTCTTGGCTACCATTAGATTTTCATTAGGAAATCACTCTCAAAGTACTACACGAAACAATGAAATTTTTGCAGTTCTGAAAATTCAGATTTAGACAATTAATGTATTCATTGCACATAATTATTCTTTCAGGTATATCAAACTGCAGAATGGCTTATGTGCACTTTTGATTTCGGATTTGAACTACTTGGATGGTGCCCCAACATCTTCAGAGGAGGAGGAGGATAATGATGATGATGAGGAGGATTCTGAAGAGTGCAGTGATGAATATGATGACTCTGGAGCTGAGATCGAAGATGGCAGAGAAGATGATGATGAGTGTGATGAGGGGGATGAGAGTGAGGACAGTGATGGACATAATGAGGATTTCAATGATTCTGATGACAGTGAATTAGAAGAGCTGGCTGAAAAGGAAGAGACAAGAAAGAGAGGTTGCTCAGAAAAGCAGGTATGTACTTAAATCTGTAGGGTGCAAAAATACACAGTGAGCTTTATCAAGGTCTGAAACCTTGTGATTAGCTGTTCAGACAAGACCTTTTTATTGTGCCTGTCCCAATTGATTCATCTTGTGTCATTTTCCTGAAGTGTTTCTTGGAGCAGCTTTTACTGAGAATGTTGTGTTTTCTCTAGTCTGCAGCAGCCCTCTGTGTTGCTGTTGGCAGCTTCTCAGATCCTGAAGATCTACCTGGATTAGCACACTTCCTGGAACATAGTATGTATCTGCTCCTACTTCATCTTCTCCAGCTTTAGTGCAAAATGGGTGCTATGTAGCTCTGCATTTCTCAAGTATTTAGTATCATTTCCTTATTTGGCTATTTGAGAATTTATTTTCATGAGCTTATGATTTTATACAAATACTAATTTAGTAAGGAGTTCTTAATATGGGAGAAGGTGTCTGATTCACTTTGCCAAGCTGTGCATTAGTTCATATCAACTTTTTTTGTTACCCATTAAATTGAAGGGAATTATGTTACCTGTGGCTTTATACACCAGGTTGGAGCTTACAGACCTTTGTCTCCTGGTAAAGGGTGATGAATTAGTAATGTGGGCCAGAAACCACGTGAATTTTCTGACCAGGTGTGTTTTCAAATACTGTTTTTGCCTGGTTGAGGCCAGGCCTGCCTGGGAGGACACAGTCAGAGGCAAACTACAACAGTTACTGAGCAGATCACCCACCCAAGCTTTTGGTGTTCAGTAATTTCCTCTGCCTGTGAGCTGTGGGTCAGTTATAGAGGGATTGCTGTAGATACAGTCAGGATTAACAGATCTTGGCATCTTCTTGCCAATCTTGGTCATTCTTGCTAATCTTGGTGATTCTTGCTAATCATCTTGGCACTGTTGGTGGTTTTTTGTTGCAGTGGTTTTTATGGGCAGTTTGAAGTACCCAGATGAGAATGGGTTTGATGCATTCCTGAAGAAACACGGGGGCGGTGACAACGCCTCGACGGACTGTGAGAGGACAGTGTTCCAGTTTGATGTGCAGAGGAAGTACTTCAAAGAGGCCCTGGATAGGTAACTTTGTATGAATGGTGATTAGGTGTTAATTAATGTCTGCGTGTGCCTCAGGAGCTTGGGTGGGGTTGTCCAGTTCTTCATTTTGGGGTGATCAAAGCTGAGCTTTCACAGCAACCTGCACTACAGCAGTGATACTGAATATAGGAAAATGCTGTTTCCCTTTGGATATGATGCTTTTTTTTTATGAGATTATGTAGGACCTATGTTTAAGTCTTGACAGATGCAGCTCTTTGATTGTTTTGGAGAAATGTTGTGCAATGTGACAACTGATCAGAGGGGAAGTGCTCCCAGAATCCCAGTGACTCATGCTTTGAAATATCTGTCTTGGTAGAGTTACTGTTTTTTTCTAAACTCTTGTTAGTTTTTTCTAGGCAGCCTTCAAAGTTATGATACAATGTGTATCTCGGAAGGAGACATTTAACCCAGTGCAGGTTATTCACTGCTGAATGCAGTTTTGGCAGAAAGTACTTGCACTTTCCTGCTGTTGGAGCAGCAGTTCCACTGGCTGGCAGGGTTTCTTTTAGTGAGAGGAATTTCTCATTCATAGGGGCATTAGTGAATATTCTTGATGCCATAAAATATCTCAGGAGGAGAGTAGGCTCCATTGCAAATTTACTTTGACACGAGAGCAAGTGTTTGCACATTTTTCCAAGTATAACCTAAATTTTACTTTACTAGGCAAATTTCATCTTCCTTTTGCAGATTAATCCAGATTTTTTTTAGATTTTTGGAAGTGCAAAAGAATCAAAAAAATATAATTGCAATCTGTCACAGCAGCTTGGTTGGTGCAGAGGAAAACAGAAATTAGGAGTTCTGTAGAGCAGCTTCTCATACAAAGGAGATAAATGAGTGCTGGGATGAATTCTGCTCATTCAAGCACTTGTGGATCTGAAGAAATGGAAAGACATCACCTTCCACTTGTTTTCAGTATATTGGGTCTTCTAGCTGTAGAACTCCAGGGATATATTACTTTTAAGCTTTTATTGCCCTTAACCTTTTGCTTCAGCCAGTTCAGTTTTTCATTAAAAAACCTCAGCAAATAAAACAGAGCTACTAGATTCTGTGGCAGCTTTCTGCAGAGTCTCCATGCCCTGCAAATCTGCCCCTTTCTAATGCTCTGCTCTCTGTGGATAGAGAACAAATTTATTTGGATGACAACACTGACTTTTATAGTAGATGATAAAATTTTAATGGATGTAGAAGCTTGTGTTTCATGACAGTTTGTTTCATGGGGTTAGGAAGAAACTTCTCCTGTGGTCATGTTATTCCTGAGGAACAAGTGGGGATTTCCTCTGAAGCATCTGATACTGGTCCCTATTAGCTCCAGATTCCAGACTAGGTGGATTCCAGGCTTGCCTCATCTAGTGTGATCTTTTAAGATGTAATGCAGATGGTCCTGCACCATTAGTGCCATATCCTACTGCATCCAACCAATTTAGTCCCACTCTGGAGCTGGGAAGCCCTGCCCTTTGCTTTCTGATGGCTTGTCTCTTCCTTTAAGACATTAGAGTCAAGAATGACATAGCTTGTAGTAAGTCAAGCAACTTTGTAGATGAAAATAGTACGTTTGATTTAATGACTGAGGTTTTACCCTAGTTTAGTAGTCACTGAAGAAAAGTGTATGGATTTTTCTGTTCCACAGGTGGGCACAATTCTTTATTCATCCATTAATGATCAGGGATGCAATAGATCGAGAAGTGGAGGCTGTAGACAGTGGTAAGTAAGAGCATCTTTTCCTGTGTCTTTAGCCTATTTTCTTAAAACAAGACCTACTTTGTAACACTGTTTATTGGTTTCTGTGTTGAATTCCCCTTCTAAGCACTTCAGTCAACTTCACCTAACTTACCAGAGAGGTTAAACTCTGAATTGAAGCTTTGTGGCTGTTAGACATCAGTGTCTTTTAGAGGAAGAAAGACTGGATGTAGTGCCAGCACTGTGAGAGTTTACCCTCATGTTTTCATGAATGAGAAATTACTAATGTGAAGTGGTTTGGCAGTGACTGGCAGGGTAGTTACATGAGCTTGTGGATGCTCTGCAGTGAACAAAATGCCTTTTAGCTCCAGCACAGCCCCAGAGCTCTCTCCAGTCCTGTGCAGATACAGTAAGTTGAGGTGATTTTACTTGTCTCTTAGTTCTAACACCTGAATATCTAAAAAGTCACTTCCCAGAAGGAAATTAAACAAGGCACAGAAGTGAGTGGAGTGTTTATTTTCTAGTATGTAATGGATACTCCCAGACTGCCTCTAAAATGTCACTAGCTGTGTCAATAACTATGTTATTAGCAGATATCCCAACTGGTTCAAATATTTATTCCAAGTAATTTTCTTTATCTATCTTCTGGCAAGGAAAAGTGGGCCATTTGATCTTTGAATTTAGATAAAAGTCAGTGTAAACAAGGACCTGCCTTTGAGTTAAGGTGTGGTTCTTCAACAGCTTCAGCCATTTTACACCTTGGTGGTGCAGAACCAGTCCTTCCCTTGCAGTGACACCGTGGTAATGTGCTGCCCAGGAAATGGTGTCAGCTGACTGAGCTGGCTGCAGGAGAACCCAGCCACAGAGGAGTTATTTTACAGCTCTGTTGTACATGTTTATTATTACCAGCAAAACAGGAGCAGGAAAATGCAGTTCAGGAGGGTGAATTGATTTTGGCAGAGCTTCATATTTAGATTAGTGTAAAGTGGTTGTAAAACTGTATTTTTAGAAACTTATCTTGCTCACCTTTCAATTTTTTATTTCATGATTAGGCTAGTGGTTGTTCTGTGTGATATTTGGCAGAAACAGGTTTGTAATTGTTCTCTGGCTCTTACTGCAGGGCTTGATCCTCTATAATATTGATGGCCTTTTGTCCCCATTGAACTTAACATATTCAGAGCATTCAGTCAGGGCAATGGTGCTTTACATGCATTTCTTTCTTTAACCTTTCTTCTCAGCAATGAACTCCATTTTTCCTCTTGTATTCATTACTGCTATCAAGTCTTCTTCCTTATTTTACTACTTCATTCATATATTAAAACAAATTCCAGGCTATATCTGTGTGGTATGTCTCCTTTTCAGTTTGGCTGGGATTTGTGCTTTGTTTTGTGGGAACATGATGTCAAACTTTGATGCATGCCACTGCAAATTCTTACAATTAACAGAGTATCAGCTAGCAAGGCCCTCTGATGCAAACAGGAAGGAGATGTTATTTGGGAGTCTTGCCAGGCCTGGACATCCTATGAAGAAATTTTTTTGGGGTAAGTCCTGAGTTTCTGTTTTATAATGGTAATGATACTTAAACTTTTAACCACTTAGAAGTTTGAGTGGTTAGATGCACTAACATGAACTATATCATATCACAGCAACCATTAAACTTGTTCAGAAGAGTTCAAACAATTATCCATTTTACAGGAAAATGGTTGGGAATAAAAGCAGCTGTCTCCTTTTAAAGATACTTTTCTTTCTGTTACTGCTTTTTGCTGATGTTATAGCTGGGTTGCCCAAGGTGTATAATTATGGAACTTAACACTAAGGTGGTGCTCTCTGAGTCATCTCCATCTTGCTTAAGCTTGGATTTTTTGCTATTAGAATTTCCTGGAAAAATAAATAATTTCTGATTGTATGTCTAAGGAGGCTTTTCAAATAATTTGCTGTTGAACTTCCAGGAGTTAGACCTTCACAGCCATTTAAGGGGAACAGAATAGAGATTTGTCCTTCTCTTGAACAATCCAGTCCTCTCTCCCTCACCCTCAAGGTTCTGATGGGTGTGTAAATAGCAGTGTGACTGATGAGTGTTAGAGTTACCAGCTTTGAAGTGAAGCTTGTGTTTATAAATTGCTATGGTGACATACACTGAACTTCCTATTTCCTCCTCCTTTGTCCTCTGCTGTTCTGCAAGTTCCATTGGTGAGAGAATAGCTGGCAACACAGTGAACTGTGCAGCAGGACTCTGTCCTTCCTGGTCATAAAAATGTCAGCTGTCCTTTGCATAAGAACCAGAAATCTGAAAATACCCAGTTTCGCTTAACACTCCTTTCACTCCAAATCTCTTATTAGTTATTTTTAATGTACTTTACCACCATTAGACCTAGGGAGGAAAGTTAATTCTCATGGTATCTGGTTTTGTTGTAAGCACTGTGTGGATAACTAACCCTGCCTCCCCTTTGATGTTTGCAGGTAATGCAGATACACTCAAACACGAGCCCAAAATGAACAACATCGACACCTACACCAGGCTGAGGGAATTCTGGCAGCGCCATTACTCTGCTCACTACATGACTTTGGTTGTCCAGTCTAAAGGTAGTGTCAGTTGCTCCTTAAAAACAGCCTCATTGCTGCTCTTGGTGCTTTTGGAACCAGTCCAGCTGTAGCCCAAGCCAGTCTAGTGGCTTGTCCAGTCCTGCAGAGGGTATTTATATGTAGATTTTAGCCTGGTTTCCAAATGAAACAAGACCTGAGCGATTGTGCTGTGTTATTGTCATCCTGCTGCTTCTTTAGAAACCTTTTGAAGCTGTGGAATGGGCTCTATATTAACACAGAGGGGAAAATCTCAAAGGTAACATTTCAGAAATAATCTCCTAGCAGTGAAGAGTCAAACCACTTAAATGAATTAATGCTGCTGATTTCTCTGCCATCAGCAGTGGAACTAAGCAAATGATGGAGAGATTGAGGCTGAATCTCCCAGTTGTCTGGTTTGTCTAGGAGGAGTAAAGGTTCTATTTTTTACCCTCATAGCTTGAAAAATTTTATGCAAATGAATTTGTATTTTATTTCAGTGGAGAACTGCAGACCTGTGGGTTGTTTCTGCTGAGAACAGAAGAAACACATTTCTCAGAAGTTATTCAAGTTAGGCTTATGTTTAGGGAGGAGTTTTGTTGAATGCTAAAACTGATTGCAATTCTCATCTCTAAAATGGAGATAATAATAATAGAGGCATTCTTTCTTTTCTTCTCCTTTGCTTTTAATTTTGGTCTAGACAGTAAACTACTTAGAGTGCTGAATACCTCTTGAATAGTCATTAAGTCAGGGATGGATTGTAATATTTTCTGTGGTGATTGGGAAGAAAATGGTGGTAACTGATAGCCAGCCAAGTCACCTTTGTATTTCCTTCTCTTTTAAAACAATACCAACAGCAAATCCTCCCCTACCCCATCCAGAATTTTTTATTGCTGTTTACATATGCAGCATCACTTTTGGTGCTCAGAATGGTTGCTTAAACCAGCAAAGTTTTTATTTTAAAAACCCTTCTGGTTCATGACTTATTTCCCTCAGAAAAGAGGATGTGGAGAAGGAATCTTTAGGACTGCAGGGGCAAAACTCCTGTGTATAAGCTGGAGAGTCGTGGAATGAGTTGCAAGTACTGGTGATTTGTAGATCCCTAAGGCAGTAATTCCTTCTTCCAGTCACTCCAGACACTACTGAACTTTAAATCCCAGTTGTGTCAGCCTGGGATTTGAGCATCTACACAAACCCAGAGCTGTGACCATGGATATAGCTCAGCAATTGGTAAGAATTGGCTCAAACCAACAGCTTTGAAGTTTGTAATATAGAACTTTGCAGTTTTCAAATACACTGACTTGCAGCCTCTTTGAAATAACTGAACTGGTAAGATAAGGTGACTTGTCTTAGATCTTCAGAAAATTACATTTCTGTCTTTCTTCTCTCTTTTTTAGAAACACTGGATACATTGGAAAAGTGGGTGACAGAAATCTTCTCTGAGATCCCAAATAAGTAAGATACATTTGATGCTTGAGGATGTTGCAGATGATAAAATTATCTCTTCTTAAAATGTCATTAACAAAAATCCCTTACTGGAGAAACAAAGGAAATTACCATTTGCTAATTAACATTCTCATCTGGGAAAAAAAGGGCAATTTTTAAAATTGAAGACCACTGTTAATTGTTCCAGGAAGACTTTGTTTCTGCTTAACAATTATTTAGGCTATGAGCTGTGTGGTGCTAACTTGAAGCAGTCTTTGCTTAATATATGCTGATGCCTTGAGTTTATGATGTCATTCAAACCTAGATTATCATTTCAAATTGCTTATCTTTGTGTCAAAAATAATTAGAAGCAGAATTAATTAACACTGTATCTGGAATTTAAGTGTCATCCTTAGGATGGCAATGGGTTAGAAATTTGTTTTTTAATGGTTCATTCCAACATGCCCTCTAAAATGGGGGTTCTGCAAAAGCTTTGCTAACTTGAAAAATATTTCATTTCCCTTTTGCAAGTTGCTTGTTTCTGTGGTGCTTGGAAATGCTCTTGTGAGAGCCTAATGCCATTCAGAGACATTATTTGTGTGTCCTGGCCAACCCCCTCCTCATTCCTCCAGCCACACAAGATAATCCATCAGGATTCCTTGGGTCCAAGGTGAACTCAGGCTGGTTTTTTCTGTTCTTGGCTGTACAGAAGCAAATTTTGTGCTGTTACTGCCTTGTACAGAAGGAAGGGGAAGTGTTGGGGTGGTAACCACATCTCAGTTAATTACTCAGCTGTGTGGGGAGGCTTCCCTGGGGCTGGGGGTGCTGGGCTGCACCCTTGGCAAAGGGCCCTTTCCAGGCTCTCTGGTGTCCTGCAGAGCTGTGGTCCTGATGCCTTTGATATCTCAGTGTAGCCTTGAACCCCTGCCAGTAACATCACACTTCCATTTTGCTTTTTAGTGGTTTACCCAAACCCAGCTTTGGCCATCTGACTCAGCCTTTCGACACACCAGAGTTTCACAAGCTTTACAGAGGTAAGTGAAGTGGATTTAAATGGTTTGAATACCTGAATACTGAAAGGAATTTTCTCTAGGTTATCCAGATACTTTGTAGTGTAATTCTATATGGTTTTAAATAGCTTTTAACTATTCTTTCTGCATTATATAAATTTTCTTATCTCTTTTTTCTTCACGTATATTTAAAATTAATCAATTTATTTGTGTCCAGTTGTTCCAATCAGGAAAGTTCATTCACTGACCATCACTTGGGCACTTCCCCCACAAGAACAGTATTACAGGTACACTATGCTGCATTTTACATATACCATGTTTATCCTGTGAATAATTTATTGACTTTCACAACAAACCAAAGAATCTCATTTACTTGTCTAACAGATTACTTTGGTTCAGCTAGGGGAGCACTTAAAAATGAATTTAAACTGCTGCAGATATGATTCCCTTTCTCACTGACTCAGGTCATTGTGTTCTGAATTCATGCACTTTCAGCTTATTATCTTAATTCTGCCTGAAAATGCAAAACTTGCCCTGAAGAAAGAGACAAGTGCATACTTTAGTCATTAGTCCAGTGATTTGAATTCTTTCTGTGAAATGTGTTACCTCCTGGCATCTAATCTCTTCCAAAATTTCTCTTAGGGTGAAGCCTCTTCATTATATTTCCTGGCTGGTGGGACATGAAGGCAAAGGCAGTGTTCTTTCTTTCCTTAGGAAAAAGTATGTGGTTTTTAAGCATGGTTATTAAATGCTTTAATCTCATTCAAATACAGATAACCTCTATTTTGTGTATTTATATTTTCTTTAGATGTAAAAGCAGGCCGAGCCTGCCTTTTTGTATCAGTGTTTTGTAGGGATATTCTGTATGGTGATGATAAACCCAAGTAAGAAATAAATGGGCTTTTTGTCTGTGATTCATGGATCAGCAGTATCTCTGACTGATCTTTGAGATTTCCAAAAGGTTACTTAGCTTTTTTACTGTTTTTCTTGAATTCTGTATCCTGAGATCACATCCTTAAACTGGAAAAGATTTGTGTAAACTGTAAATGAATCGAAAGCCTCTGAAATAAAGATACACTTTGATGATACTGCTTGTAACTAAGCTCAAGCAAAGCTGAAATGATGAATTAATAAGTACCTTTCACCCTTCCATAGGTTTTGGGCCCTTGCATTGTATGGAGGAAATGGAGAGACAGGATTTGAGCAGAACTCCACTTACTCCATCTTCAGCATTTCTGTGACTTTGACTGATGAAGGTTACAAGCACTTCTATGAGGTACAGTGTCCTGCAGCTTGTTTTTCCTGCTGTTTCCCCTAATGTCTGGAAAAATGAATCTGTTCCTTTCTGTCTGCAGGTGGCCCACGTTGTGTTTCAGTATGTGAAGATGCTGCAGAAAAGGGGGCCAGATCAAAGGCAAGTGTTTGCCACTCCAGCAGATATTTGTGGTGGTGTCCTTCTCCATTATCCTGTTATTTGTAGTGTTTGCACTTTCTGTGGAGTTCCTGGAGCATAAACAGGGGGTCACTAGTAAAGCTTGTCTATGTGAAAAACATGACAGTTTAAAAAAGATTGAAAAGGAATTTTCTAAATGACTATGCATATTATGTGGTGTTTTTAGTTTCACTTATTGTGATGTGATTCCTTTAGTTTAGTAAGCTGAACTAGTGCAGAGGTCAGGTGCAGTTTTGTGTTCATTTCCACAGGTCTGTGGAAGTCAGGACTGGGTGCTCTGGTGTTAGCCTTTATGTTCTTTTGATATCAGATTTTGACTCTTAGTTAACTCTACTTCCCTTTGGCAAATAGAAGAACTTTCTGCCAGTTCTGAGAAATGCCATTTTAGGAAGTGCATTTAATAATGGCTTTTTTGTCTTGTACCTGAATGAATCATCGACCTCACCATTGATGCCTTTCCTAGAAGACTCCTTTTTTCAGATTCTTGGTAAATGTTGTGGAATAATGGAGCAAGTCCACTTTTATTGTCTTTTTCCTTCTTTGCAGAATATGGGAAGAAATACAGAAGATTGAAGCTAATGAATTTCACTACCAGGAACAGGTATTTATCCACTATTTGACATAGATAAACCGTGAAAAGTATTCCTTTTTTATTTTGAAACACATTTTCAAAGTTCTATTTGAGAAGAAATACATTGTGCACTTAATGAGGCTGTATTTAGCAGAAAGGAGATGTATTCCAGGCAGAGAAATACTGAGATTTTTTTTCCCTAAAGAATTGAATTTTGATTTTTCATTCCTTACCTGACAGTTAGGCTTTTTTTCAGTTTAGACTTCTTACACTTCCTACATTTAGCCATGTTCTGTTTGTTTCTTACTATGTAACTTGTTTGTTTGTTTTGTTTTTTTTCTTTGAATGGCACTGAAATTTCCTTTTGGGAAAACAAATCCATCCATATAAATAGTACATACAGCAGGAGCATAGACTCGTGTGTGCTTTTGTGACAGGATTGTGAATTCCAGGGGCAGAAGAATGACTTAGTCATGGCACCCCAGTTTTCTGCTTGGTGGATGGAGCTGTGCTAAGGAATGATGATGTCAGAGGCAGGACTTGGCATAAACAGTTAGGGGATGCCCAGGAGAGGTTTAATGTTTCCTCAGGGCTTTGGGATCTTAAGAAATCCTTGGGCATGTTTCCCACCACATTTACAAGACACAGATGTGCCCAGCTGGGCTCTTTCAGGTGTGCTGTGCTCTCTGGCTGACCCAGGATCTGTGCAGTCTGCTGCTGCCTGCTGCAAACACCCCAAAAGCACTCAGCAAGGAGCTGAGCAGCCTGCTCCTCTAGGCAGCCTTACCCTGCTAAAAGGCAGCATGTGTTTCCTGTTCAAACAGGAGAACCTCCTCCTCCTCACCCCACACACCGTGGCAGGGAGCTGGGGAGAGGAGCAGAGCCAGAGGTGCTCATGCTGCAGCAGAAGTTCCCTGCCTTGTGCTTTGCAGGTCACTTTAAATCTGGAATGGTTGCATCTGGACTCTGCTTATTGTCCCCTGGAGGCAAGGAGTGCATTCTGCCGGGTCTTTAAGTTGGTAGATTCCATGGCTGTAAACTGCATAATCAAGGTTTCTTCTACAAAGATGATGTGTCTGAAAAGTCAGGATTCTCAGAGTAGACTGAACATTAGATATGGTTATGAAATAAATTTAATTTAGTAACTGAAACTAAATGCTGTAACAAGCACAGCATCCAACTCATGCTCAACATACCTGACTAGTCAAGCTCTTCTCAGAACAGAAAATTGATATCTTAGGTTTCTAATTATGTGACAAATAGCTTTATTTCTTTGCTTGCAGACAGATCCAGTTGACTATGTGGAAAACCTTTGTGAGAACATGCAGTTGTTTCAGAAGGAAGATTTTCTGACAGGAGACCAGCTCTTGTTTGAATACAAGCCCGAGGTAAACGTTCTTTGAACTCTGATTATATGTTTTGGTGTAAGGAAAACATGTGCATACTGTGTAATACAGGATGTGTATAGGCATTTGTAATTAAACATGATGCAGGCAGAGGTTTTGTATTAATTTAAATACTTGTTGTATTCAGAAAGCAAATCTGTTTTGTAAGCTTGTTTTGTCTTGTTCTTCCTACATTCCACCTGAGAAGTCTTTGCTGGGTCAGGCAGTCAGAACTGCATTTGAACTGAAATATTCTCTGCAACTTGCAGATCATTGCTGATGCCCTGAACCAGCTCAGCCCTCAGAGAGCCAACCTGGTTTTGCTGTCTGCTGCCAACGAAGGCCAGTGTCACCTCAAAGAGAAGTGGTTTGGAACTCAGTACAGCATGGAAGGTAAAACAGCAGGAGCAGCTGAGAATGTCTCATTCCTGCATTAGAAAAAGTGAAAGGGTGACAACACAAAATACAAGTGCATGGAAGCAGGGAAATGAATCCTCAGTGCTTTGCTGAGCTCACCATCAGTCTCTGTGCCACCCAAAACTGCTCTTTGTTTGGGAGGCAGAGGTCCCAGAGAGCTCCACTTGGCTGCCATTCAGGGGAAGGAACACCAACAATGGAGGACAGGGTGTAGGGGGAGCTGGGTTACTAAGGCAGACTTGATTTGCTTTTTAATAGGACTGCTTCAGAAGATTTTGTAGGAAGGGATTTAGAAAGAGTCCTGAGGAATTGGGATAATGTTAAGAAACTCCTGTGATACTGCAAATCTTTCTGGAGATTGGGAAAAGAGGTCTGGAAAATGGCATGGCTTTCCCTTCCTTTTGAACTAATGCATTTCATGGTTTTTACAGATATTGATAAGTACTGGAGTGATTTGTGGGACAGTGACTTTGAGTTAAATCAGGATTTACACCTTCCAGAAGAAAACAAATACATAGGTAAGGCACCCAGGCATGAGTGAAATCTTCCCCAGTGATTTATTAGAGAATTTGCTGTGGTTGAGAAACAACCTAAACTGGCATCAGCTGGTTTTTGCAAATTAAAAAAACATGAGCGCTCTCTGTTCAGCTGGATTTTATTTACTATTCTTTTATGTATAAGACTAAGAACTGAGTTATTTTAAGGCATATAAACTAACAGATGATAATGCCATAGCAGAGCAAGCTTCACAGCCAGTGAGAGCTAACACAGAGTTCCAGACATGTTATTAGAGAATTTTATTTGCTTAATCCCCCTTTTTCAGAAGGTATCTAAATACCGTCTGCCTTTGTAGCCAAAAGCAAATGAACTGAAAGCCAGGACTTGTGTCCTGGATGGGAATGTGATGCCACCACTTCTGCTCTGCTTCTGAGCCACTGTTCTGGTGTGGAAGTGAAAAAGAGATGTTCTTTGGGTCCAGGAAAGTACTGTCACAAATAATTTAGAAAACTATAGTGGAAAAATGTATTTTTTGATACTTTTGAAGACTTAGATGAATTGAGCCTGATTGTGTCTGTGAAACACACTAACTTGTGGTTTTGGTGTGGTTTTTCTCTTTGTTAGCCACTGACTTTGCTTTGAAAGTTGCTGACTGCCCTGAGACAGAATATCCAGTCAAAACACTCAGCACACAACAAGGCTGTCTCTGGTACAGGAAGGATGATAAATTCAAAATCCCAAAAGGTAAATGCCTGAGGGCTTTCTGAATAGCAAGACCCTGTTCTTACCAGCTGGAATTTATTTGAAGGCAAATACATGCCATGTTACTGTTCACCATTTAAACTGAAGTGCCTGCTGTCAGCTCTTCAGTGGTCCTTTTGATATGATTATTAGCTACAATAAAAGAGAAGCAGGTGATCTAAGGCAACAAAAGACACCCTGCTGATACCTCAGGTTGAAGAGTGGAATCACTGGAATTTACTGACTTCTGAACAGTCTGTGTGGGGACAGGATTGGGCAGACAGAAAATGCTGCTGAGACAGGGGTTTGGGAAGGAAGGAGCACATTAATTAGAGGGAACATAGTCTCCTACAGAAAGAGAAAAATACAGCCAGGATCTGAGACAAGGGTGTAAAATACATTGCTACTTTGAAGCAGAATGTCACAGCTTTTAGTGTCTCTTAAACAGAAGTTCTGTGGAGTTTTCATTTTCTATTTAGTCACGCCATGGGAGTATTGTGCAAAGCACAGCCTTGTTTTCTATTATTTGGTACTTCAAAGGAAGATGTTTGGAGGAAGAAGGAGAAGATGTTTAATGATGACTTAAAATAAGGGAAAAAAGTATTGTAGATGAATGACCATTTTCATTAAACTCAAATTGTCACCAAAGAGCAACTTGGAAATATATTTGAGTTCAGACAGTTGTCACTTCCTATACAATTGCTCATTTAAATTTCCTTTTCCTCACCAGGTTATGTTCGATTCCATCTGATCTCTCCATTGATACAGCAGTCTGCAGAGAAGTGAGAATTGTGTTCTTTATGCTTAGCTTGCAGAGTAACTAAATTACTATACCTAGTGAAAAACTGGGAAGAGACTTTAATTTTAAGCAGGAATAGAATGAGGTGTCCTTTTCTCATGTCCTTCCACCTTCCTTGTGGTTTTATCTGCAGTTTGGTGATGGTGGTTCTACAGCAGGTCCTGCCTGTAGCCATCAGATGTGTAAGGAGTTCCATGGTGTGGTATTCCCCAGGGCAAGTGTGGGAAAAAGTCATGTAACAGCAGCAGTGCTCAGAGAAGGAACTGCTCCTGAAAAGAGCAGTCCACAGTCATTTCCTGAGCATGTCCCAGCATCCTGGGAGCCTGCAGGAACAGAAGAGGCTGCAGCAGCCTTGAGAAACCAACTCTGGGTTGGGCAGAGCTGTGGCTGTAGTTCTGGGTCTGCTGCACTTGCCTTGCCTCAGGCTGCCATTGCCACTTGTAACCAGTGTCACAGTGCTGTTGTCAAACCTGCCAAGACCTGCACAAGTCATGTTTTGGGAAAGCCTTTGTAAGTCTGTTTTCATGAGGGATGTTAGTTTAATCTTTCACTTGGAATCCAGGCAATAATAAAAACCTGAAAGCAGGGACTGCAATTTCCAGGTCGTGTAGCCTGCTTTGCTCTAGCTTATTGTTTGTTTTTTGCCTTGGTAGATAAATAATCATCTCATTACTCAAGTGTTAATCATAACTGAGTCCATCTGTCCCCCATGCCTTTACACAAAGTAAAATAATTTCATTTGCTGTGATTTTTCCAGGTTTTGAGCATTGTCCTGTTAAAACATGCATTCTTACCTTAAATCTTGTGAAGCTGGAATCTTTCACATTGCAAGGAATAGCTGAATGTTCAGATAATTTTTAAGTAGTGTTATGTGCTTTCTGCACAAAAGAAAACTGCCTTCTCTATTTCTGCTTTTTTTGGGAAAATTTCTTTTTGAATCTCATTTTACACAAATTCCATTTCTGTTGCAATTCACTGCATGTACCATCAAGCTCATCTGGCTTAACTTTCATATTAAGCCAATCCTTTTTTTTTTTCTTTCTTTTTAACCCCTTGCCCTTTTCTCTTTCCAGCATAGTCTTGTTTGATACATTTGTAAACATCCTTTCCCACAACCTGGGGGAGCCAGCCTATGAAGCAGACGTGGCTCAGCTGGAGTACAAGCTGGTGGCTGGAGAGTACGGCCTAATCATCCGAGTGAAAGGATTCAATCACAAACTACCTGTAAGCTCTGCTCTTCTCCTCACTGCTTTTATGCCTGTAGCTTGGCTCTGTGTGTGTGTGTGTGTGTGCTCTTCTGGAGCTTTTGAGTGGTTAGATGAAGTGTTTTAAATAGAAAAATTGGTCTCTGGCAGGGTAATGCAGCACATGTGCTGGTTTTTCTTGTGCTTACATGTATAAAGATGGAGTTGTGTGAACTTACACATGCTCAAATTACTGACTTCGGGCTGACTTAAATCTTCCCTTAAGTAATAACAGTGTCTCCATTAAAATTTTAACAGCTTTTCCTATAAAAAGAGCTTTGTGTCTCCCATGGCCATAAAGGGGATTGGAGCCTTTCCATCTCTAAGTTGTGGCTGAGTGGAAAAGGGTGTCTGAAAAGAGATTTTGGTTTCAATTTGACTTTGGAAATCCAGCTTCTGAACATGCACATTTTGGGTGCAGATTTTCTGTGTTGGCTTGCTGAGAGGATTGGGGGATCCCTGTTCCCATTCTCTAAATGCTGGCCATGTAAGACATGGCAGGCACTGAAAAGGAGACAACCATTAACTTCCATTGCAAGAGCTTTGCTGGAGCTTGAAGACCATTAATCACCTGTCTGGCTTACTAATAGGAGTTTTAACAGAAAAAGCCAAATATGCAGGCAGTAGGGTCTGCTTAAATAAGGTCTCTTAATTAAGATCTTTTAATCCTGAATGATGTCTCTGTTGTGATGTCATTGTGCTGGTCAGCTGTAAAAGGAAAAAGTGGAATATTGAATACAGAAATATTGGGTGTTCCAGGCTAGATTTGTTTCAATAGAATGTGGAAACACTTATTGATTTGGGATATTGAGCTTACTCACTGTGTAAAAACATTGCCCTTCTGAAATGGTCACTTGGATAGAACTGTTTAGTGAAGAATTGTTTAGTCAGAATGGAGGAATTTAAGTAATGCTCCATGTCTCAATGATTATAATTTTATTAATTATAATTTTATATTATTGTAGAGCATTAAATTGAAATTTGTTCTCAAACCAACAAAAACCCAAACTTAAAACTGTTCTCTTTACAGCTTCTATTTCAGCTCATCATCGATTACCTGTCTGACTTCAGCTTTACTCCAGCAGTTTTTGAAATGATAACAGAGCAGCTGAAGAAAACATACTACAACATCCTCATTAAACCCGAGACTCTGGCCAAGTGAGTTCTGGGGGAGGGCAGCAGTGGCTGAGCAGCAGGTGCTGAGGCTGAGCTGAAGAGCTCAGGGATTCCTGTGCTCACAGGGCTTGTTCCAGGCTTTGCTGGTAGCCGAGGGAGCCCCAGCAGCTCCGCAGGCAGCGGGTCAGACTCGTGGCCAGACCCAGCGCCCAGGGAGCCGCGGTCCAGCAGTGACCTGGAGCCAGCAGCAGCTGCTGGGGGAGGGCACAGTGGGCTCCTGGGAATCCTCTCCCTGTCTGCAGTCAGGAGTGGCATCAAGCAGCTCCTGATGTGCTGTGGTTGTGTTCCCGTGGGCCTGCAGGGACGTGCGGCTGCTGATCCTGGAGCACGGCCGCTGGTCCATGATCGACAAGTACCAGACGCTGATGAAGGGGCTCTCCATCGACGCCCTCTCCGCCTTCGTCACCGCCTTCAAGTCCCAGCTCTTCGTGGAGGGTCTGGTGCAGGGCAACTTCACCAGCAGGGTGAGTGCAGCCTTGGCAGCTGCAGTGCTCACACTGCTGCTTCAAATGGGCTCCAGCACACCAAGCTCGGCTGCCAGCTGCTGCTGCCTCTGGAGTCTCGTGGGTACTGGGCAGCTTCACCTCCAACACCTCAGGAGTGCTCCTGGGGATAAGCCAATGGCAGCCCACAGTTGTCAGTTTGAACAGAAGTTTCCAGGAGTTTGGATTTAAACTGCACATGCCTGTAATCTGTTTCTCCTGCTGTCACCATTTTTTTTTTTGGTGTATTGATATATTTGATATACAGAAATTCCTGCAGTGGTGCCACAGGAAGAGGCTTCCCTCAGAGCACATTTTTCCTGGGAATTTACCCGCATTGTTTGGTTAAACCTCATTGAGTGCCAAACACATGGAGTAAGGATAACTGGTGCTATTTCTTTGGCTCATGCCTTTTTCTAGAGGCATTACAGTGCAAAAATAAGACTCTGCAGTGTGGTGCAGAGGAGGCTGGAGGGACTGGGAACAATGTGAGGAAGCAGGGATGTAGGGAGCAGGACAGCTCAGCTCTTCTTTGCTTGGGGCTCACTCTCTCAAGTGCTGCACTGAGGTGTGTGGTTGTGAATTGGGGTAATAATTCTCTTCTAAATAAAACTGATGTCTTTGTTTTCTTCCTTAGGAAGCAAAGGATTTCCTGAATTATGTTGTTCAGTGAGTATCTCTTAACTCCTTAATTGCTTATTATATGGAAACTATAATCAGGGTAAGATTCTTTTCTGGAGGGAGTCAGAGTGGGAGTGCTCAGAAATTCCCTGCTTCCCTCTGGTGTTTGCAGGAGGTGGCAGTTGATGGTGGCAGTTGAGGCAGATGTAGTTCTAGTTTGGGGAAGGGGAAAATAACATCAGACCAAGTGTGTAAATGTCTGGGTGTTACTCTGGTTTTGCCAGGGTGTAAGCAGGTGTTTGATGTTGTGCTCTTTGTGCTCCCCTCAGAAAGCTCCAGTTTGCTCCCTTGGCCCATCCCTGCCCTGTGCAGTTCCGAGTGGTGGATTTGCCAAACACCCACCTGCTCTGTAAGGTGAAAACTCTCAACAAGGGCGATGCCAACTCCGAGGTGACCGTCTATTACCAGGTAATGTGTGCTGGGGCCGTGCTGGCCTGGCACTCTGGCACCTGCCCACGCTCCTTGAGAGCAGCCTTTGCACAGGGATGGCACAGAGGGGACACAGACACCTCATGTGAGCACAGGCCCTGTGCCCAAGGCTGAACCCAAGTGGAATTCCCTGTGGGGGGCTCCCTGAAACCATCACCTTCCCTTCCTAGGCTGGTGCTAGGAGCTGGGTTAGAGCTGTGGTGGCTTCCTGCTGTCCCTAGCTCTGGTCTGTCCCTGCTGTGAATTGTCCCTCAGTGCTGCAGTCCAGGCTGAGGTGTGTGCCACAAGCAATCACATTAAACCCACCCTAAATTCTTCATTCTCTTTCCAGTCAGGTGCCAGGAACCTGAGGGAATACACCCTGATGGAGCTCCTTGTGGTAAGTTTGTGTTTGTGCCTCAGCAGTGTCTCCCCTGAAAGCAGGGCTTGGAGCTGAGGCCCCCAGTGTGTTCCTTTTGCTGCCCCTGGCTGAAATCCTTGGGTGGGCATCCCCAAATGCTGCAGTCAGTGATGGACACTACAGAAGACTTCTTGTAGCTCCCAACCCACAGGACTGAGCCCTCTTAGGGCAGTGGCTGTGGCTGCCCAGGGGCACTGGAGTGTCCCCAGGCTGTTGTGTGGAGCCCATGAGGGGCTGCAGGGCAGTGTCACTTCTGCTGTAAATTTATGCTGTTTCAGATGCACATGGAGGAGCCTTGCTTTGACTTCCTAAGGACCAAGCAGACCCTTGGGTGAGTTCACTGGGGAGGAATTCTCCTGCACCTGCTCCTACACTCCTGCTCTGACTGTCCTCTGGTGTTTTTTACTCTGGGAATACTTCCTGCTCAGTGGTTAATCCTCAGTTATTGTAATTGTATTGGAAACAGCAGCATCCAACACTTCAAGATCAAAAGCACCCATCATTACAAGCTTAAGCCAAGTTGCTTTTGACTTCTATAAGAATTTTATCTATTACCAGTGTGTTAACTTGGAATGATTCAGCATAAAGTTGTTCCTTCCACTTCCACACTCAGCCCCCCTTCCCCAGGGCTGTTTTCACAGCAGCTCTGAGGTGCAGAGCAGCCTCCCTCAGAGGCACCCTGCTACCTCAGGAAACTGGAGCAGGCTTTTTACAGCTCTGGGTCTCTCACTCTGCTTGGATTAGTTTGCAGGAACACAAATACGAACACTCCCAAGTTTAAAAGGATTTCCTAAAGCTGAGAAAACACTTGAAAAGCAGCAATGCAGAAAATAAGACAGTTGCAAATTTAGATCTCAGATTTTTCTGTCTAAAGTACCAACACTATTTTAACTTGCAGCATGTCCTGTAAATGAAAAGTTAATTGTGCCTGTGGAATGAGTTTATTGTTTTGTCCTTTTTTCTTTTAAGCTACCACGTGTACCCCACCTGCAGGAACACTTCTGGGATTCTTGGCTTCTCAGTCACAGTAGCAACCCAGGCAACTAAATACAAGTAAGTGCTCTGTGGGAGAAGTTCTTCACCACTCCCAGCCTTGGCTGTGAGAGTCTCCTGCTCCCAGCTGAGAGTTCACTCCTGTTTAAGGCCAGAGAGGGATTTTTAAATTCAAGGGAATGTCAGAAGGGACACTGCTGACAGTCACAACATCCTGACTCAAAGGCAACACCTGCATAAAACAGTAGCCTTAGGCTTCTTAAAACTGCAGTGGTCCTGACTTGAATAGTGAAAAGTAATCTCAAGACTAAGTAAAACATCTGCCTGCCTTTTTGAAGCTATTCTGCCAGGAGAGTTGAAATCCTGTAAATCCTGCCTAGATGTTCTTGTGGCTCATGTTCAACAGGCACAGCACTGCTATGGTTTTGTTCAAAACTGGCCCTTTGAACTACAAGCATTTGACCTGTCAGAGTTGAAGGGTTATTTGAAAAATTTTCCACTTGCGAAAAATAACACTCTGTCAGTGAAAGCTTAATTAGCACAGTGCTGCTGCCTCTAATTTTTGCATTTGGACACTTCCATTACTGAGGGTTTTAATGTGTCAGAAACCTCAGGATCCACCACATTTTCTTTCAGTCCTGATCCTTCAGCCCTAACTCTGCAGGGCCCAGGGCTGCAGCTGGGGATTCCAAAAAAGGTCCCCAGCACCATCCCAGCACTGGCTCCTGGGCTGCCTGGAGGTCCCTGTGTACAGCTAAAATTGAGAGCACTGGCTTTATGCCCTGATACCAGGAAAAACTGACCACCAGGTGTTCTCAGATGAGTAAAGAACTTTTCAGGGGATGAGAGAAGTGAGCCTGTCCCAAACCTTCCAAGCCTGTCTCTTCCTCATCATTTGGGGGCTGCTACTTTACTCCTTAATATTTTGGGGATTTTAAAAAAATTTTTTATCCTGCCTAATTTAATTGTTTTTCTTTTAGTTCTGAATTGGTTGACAGGAAAATAGAAGAGTTTCTTTCTTGCTTTGAAGAGAAAATCAAGGATTTAAGTGAAGAGGCTTTTAGCACCCAGGTAAAACTTCATCTTGAAAAGCTCTTCTTTGAACTGCATGATTCATTTACAGCTCTCTGGTGATTTTCTGAGGTTTTCTGGACAAAGGCTTCACTTTTTAAAACCTGCCTCTTGCTCTGTTCTGCTTTTCTCTCAATATTCATTCTCTGGCCATTTGCAGTTAAGTTCAAAAAGCAAGGAGCTACATCATTAATGTAATTTAGCTTTTCTTTCAAATGCAATGACTGTGATGGTACAGCTAATGTAGTTTTAAACCCATTAGAACTAATTGTCTTTTTCCCATGTAGGTAACAGCTTTGATAAAACTGAAAGAATGCGAAGATTCCCACCTTGGAGAAGAAGTGGACAGGAACTGGAATGAAGTGGTGACCCAGCAGTACCTGTTTGACAGGCTGGCACGGGAGGTGGGTGTCCTGCAGCTCTGGGACACAAAAACCACACTGCTTTTGCAGCAGTTTCAAAAGCATAAATGGGATTTAGGCTACTAGTGACACACTGGGTCTAAAATTACATGTTATTTTAAAAAGGTTCTTTTAGCCAATGGAGAGTAGGGGTTGCAAAGAAAATATTTTTGTGTTTAAAATGAGTTGAATCACAGCTGTGCTGCTCAAACCTCCTTCCTGTGGGTTTCAGATTGAAGCTCTCAAGTCTATTACACAAGCAGACCTGGTCAACTGGTTCCAAGCTCACAGAAGCAACCAGAGGAAAGTGCTCAGTGTACACGTGAGTGTCTGTCAGCTCGTGCTGCCAGCTGCAATAAGCAGAGTGCAGTAAGGGTGTGGGAGAGAAGATCTGTGCTCTTTTACTGTGGTTACCCACATTTTACTGTGCTTATCTACATTTTCTGCATTTATAAGTAGTGTTATTGCTAGACTTACCCTTCAGTATCTCAAGTTAATTGTCGGGGCAGAGAAACACTGAATGAGATCCCAATTTCTCTTCTGGTACCTTTTTTCCAGGTGATTGGCTATGGGAAGCATGAAGGGGACTCAGAGGTGACAGCTGTCTCAGGACAGAACTCTTCATCTGGTGAAATACCTCATCTTGTTTTATTGCCCCCCTCCTCTTTGATGAGTGACATTACTTCCATCAAGGACATCAAAGCCTACACATCAACTCTGAATGTTCTCCCTTACCATAAAATATTGAAATAAAACTGATATCTTGCCCTGCCCTGCTGTGTAATACAGGTGCTTTCTGCAACATCAACATTACAAACCTATTTTTATTAAGCCAGAGCTGTAGTGGTAGCTGGGATGAAGATGCCCATTCACTGAGGAAGCTTTCCTCAAGTTTCCAGCCAACCTCTCATCACCTTCCCAAGTCCATTAAGAAGAGGCACAGCTCTGACTACCCCACAGGTGCCACGCTCTCCTCTCCAGCTGTCTGGAGCTGTGGGCTCTGCCTTGGTGTTCAGCCTGGCTTGTACCATCCCTGCAGTGCTGCAGCAGCTCCTCACCAGCAGTAAGGAAAGGATCTATGAACAGCTCCTCAGGAAAGGATCTGCAGCACTCCCAGAGCAGTGACGGTGGGTGGGAGGGGGAGAAAAGCCCAAGGCTTCCATCTCACACTGCTTTTTTAGTTTTTCTGTATGTGCAACATAGACAAAATTAAGATGAAATCGAATAAAAGCTAGACTTAACTGTGGAGAGAAAAGTAGTTTGATTGCTACCTCTAGCTACATACCTGTCATTATTAACTGTAGCAAAAGCACACAATGCAGAGGTTCCTGAAGTGTTGGCAAGGCTGGATGTAGAGTCTAGAAAACTTCTCTTGTGGATGCTGTAATTGCTCATTTTGCTTGTTCATTAACTACATTAAGAAGTGGGTTTAGCTGCAAGGATTATTCCAGTGGAAAAAGAAATACTGCTAATATATTTCACATAATCAATTTATCATGACTCAACTGAAAAATAGTCTTCCTGCAAAGGTTTATTATGAAATAAATAAAAAGTCCATAAGAGAAGTTTGAAAAATCTATTTTATGAAGCTTTAAGATGCATTGGGTAGAATTATCTATGGTTACATTTCAATTTCAAAATAACAAAGTTATTTTGGGCAAGACACTGAAATGCCAAAAGATTTGATTATCATACAGGTGGAAGATAACATTTATGTAGCATTTCTAACAAATTGTCCCATCAGAGGAATCCTCATATTTACACATTGCAAACATCAGCGAGATTTAAATGACATCTTGCATTTTGTTTCTTGCTTTTTAAATATGTAGGACCCAGGATTATTATACGTCTGCTCCCACCGCCATGGCCTTCACAGTGGTTTTCCAGTGTCTGTGCCCCAGGGCCCAGCCTCCCCCTGCCCCAGAGGCAGCAGGAGCAGGGCCTGAGCCTGGGCACTGTCACCAGAGCCAGTCCCTGCCCGGAGCTGCTCAGCCAGGACGCTCAGCCTCTCGTGAATTGCTTTGTCTGTCTCAGTAAGTCCAGTATCCCTGAGATAGGAACCACTGCAGCTGGAGGGTGGGGCTGGGCTGTGTAGGTACGTGATCACTGGGGGTGTCTGGGCTCAGCTGCAAACTCTGCTCAGCCAAAGCTCCAAGGCTCTGTGGCCTCAGGACCCCTCAGTGCTTGCTGGCAGCGAGGCGCTTCAGCAGCGGCTCATCGTACACCCAGCACTCCCCATCCTCATGGAATAACTGCAAAGGAATAACCATGTGTAAGCTTTTCATGGCTCAGCCAGGAAGGAACAAAGGCTACAGGCTGAACTTCATCCTGCTGGAACAAAGCTCACCCTTGTTTCCCATGAGGTCTCGTTCTCCTTCCTGGCCCTGGCCTCGGCTCTCTGCCGCTCCTCAAGCGCGTGCTTGGCAGCCGTGGCTGCGTCGATGTCTCTGATCTTCAGGTTGTAGGTTACATCCTTCCATAAGCTTGAAAGAGAAAGGGCAAGGGAGGCTTTTATGGGAGCAGAGTGCTAGAGGTTGCAGACAGCAGTGAATAAAGGTAGATCTCAGGTCAGAGAAAGGGCAGAAAAGCCCTCAGGATATTTGATATTTGTGCTGTTATGGCAGGAGGGAGGAAACTGTGGTGGAGCTCTCCAGACCTCCCTGAACATTTGATCCCAGTTGAGATGTGACTGAGAACTCCAAGTCTCCTCTTCCCCCTTAAATCCCCAGCCTGTCTGTACCTGGGCTCAGGGAGAGCAGAGCATGCAGTGCTTGGATCAGTGCAGCCTTAGTCCCTGTACTGCAAGTCTAACTAAAATAAAATCTTAATGTTCCCAGTTAACTGAAGTTCTTACCAGCGAGACTCAAAGTCGTCTTGGTCCTCCAATTTCCTTACCTTCTTCTTTATTGTAGGCATTTTCTTGGTATCTATAAAGACAGCATTCTCCTGGAGTGGAAGATAAAAAAGAAATAAACCTATTCAGTTCTTTAGCTAGACTTCAAATTTTTACACCCTCACTCTAGTACACTGGTTAGCAGGAATTACATGAAACATGGTAATTCTTCAGATTCTCTTGTATAGAAATCAAGCTTCCTTAAGAATAAATGAACAAGTTTTATCCCCAGATCAGCATTCTCTTGGGCAGTTTCATAGGAAGTTCCAACTATTAATGTTTGTTTAAAATAAAATACCAAACCTACAAAACCACCCCAAACCCCCTTTCTAAGTACAGTCTTATATTTCTGATGAAAAGAGAAAAAAAAAAAAGCAAGCTGTGTTACCCCTGTGGAGTACTTTGCATACATGACCCCATTCCATTCTCCTTCAATGGAGCAGAAGGGTTTCTTGTCATTTGGAGAACTAAAGAGAAACAAACAATCATTTCTCAGCTGTATTACAGCAACTGAAAAATCCTAAAGGATCAAAACTTGGTCCTTCTTTCTCTAAAGCCTGGTTTATATCAGCCAAAGTGTCCATGCCCAGCACAGAAGAGAGGAGGGTTCTGTTTACAAGGGGGCAGCTTGGCATGAATGAGTTACATAAACCTTAACAGGGAGCTGATCAGGGTAAAACAGGCCTTGCCTGAGGGCTGGATCTGCATTTAGAGTTTAGGAAAGCAGTCACAGGCCTTCCACACAGATCTAGGGATGTGGGTTTAAGCTTAAAAAGGTTTCACAATCTGCTCCCCCAGACTACTGGAAACACAGGACACCAGTTTTTAAATGGCATCTATCAATGTGTCAGTGATTTAAAACCAAGTTAAATCTCATTTTGTCAGCATCCACTTGCTGACATCACAATACAATAGGAATCTCCACTGAATTCTCTGTGCTGGGTATGTGCACAGGGTTTAACCAAAATCCACCAAACCACAGGTAAAAATACGTGAAGTTTGCAGCAGAGCTTTAACTGACACACCATGAACAGTATCCCAAGGCTTGCTGCAGTATTTTTAGGAGAGGTAATGATGGAGACACTTTTGATAACTCAGGAGAGCAAAGTTCCCTTCGGGAATCTGTTGAGAATGTTTTCAAGCAGGATAAAGTAGGACACAGGCACGTGCAGCTTCCTCTCACAAATTTGGCTATAAAATGGCCAATTCCAGGACAGGTAATCATGAGCTAAGTTCTTTTGGGTGTTGCTGCTTCAGCATTTTACACTCTTTACTGTCTTGTTAAAACTGCTGGAAGGAGAAAGTGAGATGAAGGAAGCTGCTTACAAAATTTCAGCTGTAATTCTGTGCTTCTTTCCTCCATAAAATGGTTTTGTGTGGAAGACGATGGAAGCATTGTAACCTGTCTTTGAGCAACTAATGCTGCACTCCCCACCAAGCTCTATCCATGGCACAGTGAGAATAGACCTGCAATTAGGAATATATAAATGCACTTAATTATAAGCTTTTGACCAATAAATACTAAGCATGAAAAGTTACAAGGCATTAAAAAGGAAAATACCAATTAGAGCATTTACTTGCCTTCCATAGCCATTAGGAAAAGTCAAAATATAGTGTTCATCATGATCTAGGCATGTAACACACCCTGTTAAAGAAAAATAAAAATAGATTTTAAAAAATGAAGAAAAACCTCTACAGAACTTTTCATAATGATCTCATTAAATATGCCATGAAAAGGAAAGGGGTGGAGCTTCATTTTTAATGGATGCTGAGAATGCCCAGCTTCTGGAGGAGGCAAGGAAGGCTGTATTTTTGGGAAAAACTGGGCCCCCAGGTGTTTTCAGCACACAGAGTTTGTGGAAAGAATCTCTGATTCCCAGATACATAAGTTATATAAATTCAACCACTGCTTACATTTAGTATGATGGCTTTAAATAATTTATGTAAATTATTCTATGCAAAATCCTAATTGCAGAATTTAATTTCTCCTCTGCTGTTCAATTTATACACACACACACACACACACATACCTTGCCCTATGTTATGGACCCCAATAGACATTCCTAGGAATTTGGACTTGGTCCATATGTGAGCATTGAACTGTATCCTCTTGCTAAAACACTCTGCATAAAATGCTGAAACTGAAGAAAGAGGCAGGTATTAAAAACAGCAGAACAAGACATTGATACCTTTGTTTCCAAATTCATTCATTAGGAAATATCCCCAGGTACCTCACACTTATGTGGCAACAGAGTTTGCATTTAGTTTCTCACAAAAGCAGTTTATAATTTTTCAGCTTTTATAAATAAGCAGCTTTTAAATCTGGAGAGAAAGTGTAAATCCAAGAGCTGATTTCACTGTCACCCCTCTCCAGCTGCCACCTCTCCTGGCAAAGGTACTGTCACAACTTACTTGGAGGATGGTGAGAGACCTGCTCTGCCACAAAGGTGACGTTGCTTTTACTGACCCAGGGGACTGGTCCTTCTGAGACTGGCTCCTGTGGGACAGGGGAGAGGATTCCATCACTCAGTGCCTGCAAACACTGGAAGCTCCCCAGAGAAGCTGCCTCCATCTTTAAAGGCTTCTAAAAATGTATTGCAGGACTCCTTAGTCCTGGAACTATGATCTTGTCTAAAGGATAGAGTTTGTACTCTCTTATTTTTAGGTATAAATGCTTTTGTTTTAATTGTCTCCAGAAAAAGAAAAACAGTTAAATCGAAAGACTCACATATAAACCAAATTACAAAATAATATTTAAGTGGCAGAAACAGTTTTTGGTTTTGCTTCTGAAAAAGTCTGATCTGCGTATTAATAATGTTCAGATTTCATGTACCACAAAACCATAAACTAATATTCATTTCCTGTGGCAAAGAATGCAAAGTGCAATTAATTCGTGGTTAGAAGCAATGGACGCCCAAATACAACACTGCCTTTATATCAGCAAATTGGAATGCAAATATTCACCTCAGAAAAAAGATTTGAGCAAACAAATTGGTAGGAAGAAAATGAAATGGGAAAAATACATGGTTTATACCCAAATAATCACATTGACTTAGATGTACTACACTGAGGCTACATGAAGCATCTCACAACAGCACTTCCCACACCATCATGGGCAACTTCGTAAGGCAAGAAGCCCAAAGGAGGTGCCAAAAAAGAAAAACAACAAAAAAAACCCCACTGGGCTGCATTGGTTTAAAAAAAAACAAAAAATCAGAACCTTGGGAATAAACAAATTCATAATTAGTGCTATGAAACAGTTCAGGGAAATAGGACATTTTCAACACCTCAAGTAGTTCTTTAAAAATTAATAAGTTTTGTTATGCAAGATATTTTATACTTCTGTCCAAAGAAAACAAAGAAGGAAGGGGGAGAATTGGTTAAGAAATTGCTACAGTTTGTTGATTTGCTACATAAGCACAGCATAATCCATTTCAGTCAGTGACTTTACAAAGCTTTGGGCTGCATCTCTGCATTCTGGGTTCCAAAAAAACACCACAAGAAACTCACCATGTCATCCTCAGTGCCAGGCAACACCCAGTGGCATCGAAAGATCTCCCCCAGAATGGGATTGTAAGGCTTTTTAGCAACTGACCCCTTCCTTCCTGCATGGAAAGCTGAGAGGTACCATTTAACCACCTGAACCATCCTCTCCTTGGGATCCTTCTGGTCACTAATGCTACAGAGAGAGAGAAGGACAGGCAGAGTGAAATATAAGCAGGGACTTTGGATACAGGCAAGTTTTATGGGTGCTTGGTTGTTTTACAACTCTTAAGTTTGACTGATTTGATGTTTAAACCAAAATCCAAGCAATGTTCTTCAAAACCACCAACTTCTGGCAGCCCACAAGGGCCATAACCAGTATGAGAATCAGTGAATGCTCCTGTTCCAAAGTCAAATACCTGACAAACAAGTCTGGATGTGCAAAGAAGTCAGCATACATTTCCAACAGCGACCTTCTTTCCAGGATAAACGTTGGAAGAACAACCTGAGTGAAGAAAAACGACTCATCTAGCTGAAGGTATTTGAATATCCTGTACAAAAGCCAACTGTAAACAGCAAACAGAGCACCCACAACATCGAGGGCTCTAAGCTGATTGTGAGCTCGAGCTCACCAATGAGTTCTGACATATGCAGGTTAGTTGGCATCTTCTATAAACCCTAAGGTTTAACATGAAGAGTCTCATCCTGCATGGATTCTAGTCCCACTCAGAGCACATCAAAAGCTGTTCTGAATTACAGAATCACTGCTGATTTAATTTCCTCTCTGTGAACACTGTCAGTTTTCAGTTACAGGCACTCACTTGCAGTCCCATCCTGCTACCTGTCTCTATCAAGATGAAGGTTAAGCTCTTCCCTACTACATCCCAAAGGTCCATTCTTATGGATCTTAGTGTGATCCACTGTCAAATACTGTTGCTGACAAGGTACATGCTCATAAAGATTCCTGGTAGCCTAATTTTCAGCTATCCCAGGAATTCCCAGAACAGACACAGTTTGGATCAATTCCTATTCACAACTGCCAGAAACCATGAACATTTTGCTTGTGAGCTGCTGGCTGCTTTCCACAGAAAAGTGTTATTTTATTATCTACTGTTCATTCCAGGCTGGGCAGTTCAATTCACCCACTTAAGGAAACTTAAGGATAAGGACTGATCTCTCCTGCCCTTTCTCACTCTAGAATTACTTGCTTAAATTTACCCAAGCTGCCTGGAAAGATCAACACCTTCAGAATGCTGTTCATTCTGCCTTCAGACAGACATCAGCATGAATCTCATTCATGAAAAGCCCAACCCCTTCCTAGCCAGACCTAAATGTAGTATTTCAAAATACTGAGGTAACTTATTTACTTAGTAAAAGCTTTTCACTATATGGTTAACTAAGCAAAGTTTTTCACAAAATGGTTACTTTCTCTCTTTTACTTTATACTTTATTGAATTCCACCATACCTTGGGATCTTGTAGCACTTTGTTCTAGGAAGCTAAAGACATTTCAGCATTCCCCTTATATTCACAAGCATTCCAAGAATTAGGTTCAAAGAGAACAAACAGCTACTTCCCATAGCAAACTACTTTCCCAAACAGATTTTAGCATCTGGATACACTTATTCTAAAGTTACTTTTCCCCTTCCAGTAAGAACTCCAATTCAAAAATACCATGCTAAAGAGATTACAGCTTAACTAACTCTTAGAACAAATATGTAGTTAAATTATGTAACCTCTTTTTCACACAGAACTCTGGGTTTACTGCCCCTCCCAAAACCTTGAACACCAGCAAGTTTACCTTGGTTAGGTCCATGCCTAATCTCACTTGTGACAAGAGATGCATGATAACACTTTTGTGCTCCTCCACCGACTCTCCTTCCCCATCATCTTCTCGATCGTCGGGAGGATCAAAGAGATCTGAAAGACCAAATGGCTTTTGTTTTCCTCTAAACCTTCAAAAGCAGACTGCATTTAATCAGCAGATATGTAATTGCCAAAAAACACAGGCTTTAAATCCTACAATTCAGCAACCTTCCATTAGTAAAGAAACAGTAGATAAACCACTTCCCATAAGTACTTTGCCATATATATATATGGTCCTGCATATATTGACCCAGTTTACACACAGATTAACAATCAATAAGTCCTTACAAGTTCACACAGGCCACTTACCAGCATCATTTGTGCCATTAGACATGGAAGAATTGAGGGACTCCGTGGTATCCGGACGTTTCAGGCTGCTCCCTGTGCTGCTCCGAGTCAGGACTGCAGCAGACCCTGAAGAACTAAAGAAGAGTAATTAAATTCTCACAGTTCAAATTAAGTAGTTCAGATCAAATTATTGTCATTTGATATTCACAGACAAGGAATTTAGTGATAGACATCAAGATATGTGCAGTGGCAGACATTAATATACATGGTGCATGCTAATTCACTGAAAGCTCAGAATGGATTGTAGCTGAAGGAATGGGACAGCCTGCAGCCTCAGGTAACACATGAAAGCAGAAAACAGCTGACTAATCCCTCTTTGGAATGTGTAGCATCTCTTAAAATTAGTTTTCTGATTAATAAAAAATGAAGAGCAAACAGAGATTTTGAGGAAAGGGTGCCAATTCCAAAGAATGTCTTTTAGCAAACATGTGAGAGAATTGGCCATTTACCAAAGGCTGCAGCAAATGCAGGTGAAATGCACCATGGTCTCAGATTACAGCTCTGAGCTGGGGACTTCCAAAGTTTGGTTTGAGTTTGTCAACATGTATCTGATGGAATGGAAAGGAGCAGAGGAAGAAACTGCCTCCCTCAAAGACACCTGTCTGTGGCTGAGGGCAGGGGTAATTTCACTGTTACACAGAGTGGCTTTTTTACCTCCCCCACCTTTTCTAACCAATTTCTGCAAGCAGACAAGCCATGCCCTTGCAGCTACAAACTGCATTCAGCACACACTGCACACTGTCAGCTACTTACTCCATACATCGCTTTGGGGAAGAACTGCTCTGGTAGAACTCATCAGCATCATAGAACTCATCCTCACTGCTTGAGTAAGAAAAATCTGGGACTGTATTTGGAGACAGGTTGACATGGCTTGGAGAGGTAAGACTGCTGCTAGGTGCTGACTGTCCACTCCCTGTGGAGTATTAAAAATTACAGACTCAATAAATCCTTTCAAAATCTACTTAAACAAGAATTGTTCAAATCAAAAAAGACTGACGTGAACTGAGAAGAGGAAGGTACAAAATTAAAAGTAATAATTAGGCAGGTTCATACTGAGTTTAAGAGATAAAAAAGGAAAGTCACAAGGAAAATGCAGAGCACAGGACACCAATAAAGTTTAAGGGACATGTTTTCTCCAATTACTGCAAGACTGCAATCCTGGGGAAACAAGCTGGTAAAACTCGTCCATATTGTGCATACATGGTGGGGAGAAAGAGCAGCATTACTGGTCTTAAAAAAACCCTTGAAACTGGTGCTGATTAAAAACAAGATGTAGACCAATATATTGCTGTCTTAATGACTAATTACAGGGTTGCTTGTATTTCAATGAAAGTTACCCAGAACTGTACCTGTACTATTTGGCGTTGGAGTCTGATTCCCGAGCGATGCTACTACAGGTCCCACTGGCAAAGAGGAGGGTCGCTGCTCTGACTTGCACAACTGAGCAGGTTCTAGGGGATATTTTGGTATGTTAACCCCAAAATTCAGATTCCACATTATTTCACCTCACCTCCAAAAATGAAATAATTTTTTATAAAAGCCATTCAGACAGAAAATCGCGTAGTCATCACTTTTACCTAGGTACTTTTTTTTTTATTAAGCAAAGACAGCATTTAAAACAAAATGCAGTTGTTTAGCTAGAAAACATTTGCCTTTTCTAATAGTTTAATTTTTAAAGACAGTGTTAGAAATGCATGCCAGTAACTGAGAGCAAGTCAAACACGTCAGCTTATCCCCAGAAGCAAAGGCAGGTTGGTGAGAATGCTCTGTGCCTCCTGCTCCTGCCGTTGCTCAGCCCCTCTGAGCTGGGTGTGCAGTCCTGTGTGACACAGAGCTGTCCCCTCCCCACTGCACTGCAGTCACTGCTCTGCTCTGTTCCCAGCCCACCTGGAAGTGTGACAGCTTGGGAAGGCATGGTGCTGATCCCCGATGGCTCCAAGGGGCTGGGCTGATACACGGCGTCCACGGGGTTGATGGTGCTCTAGGCAAGAGAAGGAAAAGCATTTTTTGTTTTTTTCCTCAATTAAAACAAAATAAAGCACAGATAGACAGAACATTGTGAGCACGAGAAATGCCCAAATGCAAGAAAGCAAATTCCTGAGAGAGGAAGTAAAACATGAACTGACAGTTGAGGACATGAGAAATACTTGCAAAGTGGTGATATTTTGATTGTTTACACAGCCTGCACACTAAACTGAATTTGATGCAGATTTGAAGCGTCCTATAAAGAATTCTTATTCAGGTTCTTGCTTCTGGTATGCCATCCAATGTCCATTCATTAATAATGCATGCAAAGAGTGGAAAGTTAGATGCAAATTACCTGGCCAGAATTAGGATATAGGTAATCTGTATTTTCAATTTTTTTTTCCCCAACAATTCATTTGTCCAGACCACAGCAGATCAACCCATAAATCAAAACAAGAATCATCAGAATGCTTAGAGAGGCACGAAGCAGCTTTGTTGCCAAAATTCTTCCCAAAGCAAGCTGACAAGTGTTCAGTGCAGCTCAGTAGAGGACATCTCAACCTACTTCTGCATGTGGGTGCTTGGAAAATGAAGCACCAGGTCAATTCAGTGCTCCCAAAAGTCACTGACTTCAGTGTATGTCCTTGCTTTTTATGCATCAAGACTCTTGAAAATCTAAAGTGTCATGCCTTTTAATTCTAACTATAATCTGCACACTGTTTGTTATTTATGTTTACACACAACCACCAAAGCTTCTTGCTTGTAGTTGAGTAAATGGCAAATAAAACCTTTTTCCAAACACCTCGCAATTTAAACGCCTGATCTATCAGAGCTAAGAAAATTTTTGCTCAGTGTGCTCAGAAATTCAGTCAGGATGTTCATCCCTATCCTCTTTTTTACACCAGTATTTAAAAGAAGTGGCTACAACTCCTTTGAGTCCATAAATTTCTATTTGCATTCAGACTGAGGGAAACAGGCTCATTTTAATGTTTCTCCCATTTTCCTACGCAAGGCAGGTTTCTTTCTTGTCTCCTTTCCTGGTTACCTGAAATTCTGAACTTTATCCTAGAACTGGATGTTTGGACAATGCTCTCAGACACATGGTGCAATTTTTGGGGCTGTCCTGTGCAGAGCCAGGAGTTGGAACATTATGACCCCAGTGGATCCCTTTCAACTCAGGACATGGAATGATTAGAAATCAGTGAAGAGTTCTACTATTTTTTTATAGCACAAGGATTTATTTAACTGAAAACAGAACTACTATTCTCTGTTTATCACTAAAAAAAAAATCTCCATTAAAAACAGCCATAAAAGTAGCTTTTTACATTTTCATTGGTGCTACTAACCAATATACAAATATTCCAGTATAGGTACTGTTACTCCACTGTATTCCAACATAAAGGGAATGTCCCTTATCCAGTATTTCACCTCCTTGTGGAATTATGTATTCAACACAGTAAGGCCCCCGTTCCACAGAATTCACAGTTTAAAATTATGATCCCATCTTAATAGTTAAAACCCAAGATGGTTCTGTGATACACAGGATGCTATTGCTATCTATGTCTCTTTTATTTTTTAAGGAAACTAATAATCCACATGATACAGAACACTGGTATGATAAAGAAGAAAGTAACTCTGATTTTCTATTTAGGATTGTAACCTCATCCTTAAACAATTCCCAATAATGCAACGTGAACTGGAGTTTGTTGCTGGATATTTTGAGGTATGCCTTCATGGGCTAGAAACAGATGAAGGCAGATCTGAAAGTCTCCTACTCTGAGTTTAATAAGAATTGAATAACAATTGTACAGAAACAAGATTCATGCCACCATGGCAACAAACAGTGATTATTTTTCTGCCTAAAAAGAATGACTATTTTTCTGCCTTTAAATCCTGACCTTTAGCCCAAGGTGATGCTGACCTCCACAGCATCACAATTTTAGACTTCACTATCACTGATCCATAGGTAATATATTCTGCCAGAAATATTTTTTCCTCTCCAGTACAAGGCAGCCCACAGATAATGAGATCAGTGGCTAATCAAATTCAGACTATATCAAGCTGCAATATCTCTATGAAATTTCTGAGATCAGATCAGATGTGCAGGTCACCTGTGTCTGTGGAAGTGTCTACCTGCACAGCTTCTCTCTTCCAGGAGGCACACAAACCATGTTCCCTCACAATAAGACCTGAATTATGTTACATCTGCAGGGCACATAATAATTCACCTTACTTATAAACATGAAACTGAAATATGTACATGCATCTTCAAGGTTCACATCAGAAAATCCTCCTGCTAAAGCTGTTTGTAGTGGAAAAACAACTAAGGCCTGGGAATTACTGTCAGCTCTAACGAAAATACATTAGGATTTTTAGAGTTTTTACTGAAATCAATCTCCTATTAAAAGTATCTGAAATGTATTCAAGTGACAAAAAAAGAACAAAGAAAGAGAAATCACATGTGACCAAAACCAAAAATGACAGAAGTTACATTAAAAATGCAGAAGTTCTATTAAAAAAAGAAACATTGCTTAGACAGACATTACACAACTCTGCATCAAAGGAGCAGCACTGTAGAAAAGACAAACTACTTGAAGCACACGGAGAGCAGATCTATTTCCTACACAAAGATACTTCAGATGGAACACAGAACTATTTCTATCCCAGTAATTTCCCTTTCATCTGTTCACATGGCAGATTTTTATCTAAGTGATCAGTCACAACACTGCTGTTCAAGACACTCCATGTAAAAAAATGACCACTCTATTTTCTAAAGACAAGGGTGTTAGCCAACCTCAGGAGCTAAGGACTCAACAGGAATTATAACAAGACACTGGAAGCAGTAAATTAGAGAAAGGAAGAAGCATGTTGCAAAGTGAGTGGAAATTCAGGTCTCTGCTCACATGTTCTGCAGAATTAAAAGAAGATAAAGATTAGATGTAAACTTACTATAAGTCCATCTGCGTGCTTCTCCTCATTATTTTGGTCCTTAAGGAAAAAATGTTAAAAATATCAACATAACAATCTTGCATGACTTATCAGTTCTGTGCTAAACTAGAACAGCGAGTGTCCCTCAGGAATGTTTACATTTTCAGCCATAAAATGTTCCTCATGATGTGAGTAACTAAGCTTGAAGACACAATTGCACACACAGTCACTGCACCTCTGAAGATCAGCATTTTCTGAGGGCCTGTCCACATGAGAGCAGACAATTTAAAAAATATCCTTTCTGTACTGCAGAGTACAATTCTGCTTTACAATGTGGGTGGTTCCCAAATACCTAAGAGATCCTCAAAATATGCTCTGCAGCTCCTATAAGCCCCTGAAAAATGAAGTTCTCCATTTCTGTGAATAACACACAAGAAAGGCAGAAGTAAAAGTAAGTTGAAAGGGTTTAACTTTTGCTTTTTGGTACCCACTATGTTTTCAAATGCTTTTAGACTATTCACTATCTCAGATTTTGGGTTTTTTGCCTAGAAGCATAAGTGAAAGGTAATGTATGGAACATATCTGTCCTCAGGGTAAAAATGACATGAGCAGCAGAGCAGTTAATGCTACTCCACAGCCAGCAGAGTTTTAGCACTGTACAGCAACAGTAACAACTTTACTGAACACTAAGCCAAATCTCTTCCCTTCTGCTGCAAAATTCATATTAGATAGTAAATCAATCCATAACTTTATCCAGTGTGAACCTCAAGACTTATCTGCAGAGTATTCCCCCAGATTTCCAATTACATTTTAAATGAATAAGGAAAAAAATAAGCTGTAACAAGTATAAAGAAATCTGGCACATATTTATGTTTTGATACTTAATATATCCTTCCTTAGCTTATACAGGTGACAACAGGTTGTCCAAATTTTGTGTCTGCTAGTCAACATTTTTGAAGCTTGGCTTTCCATGATAAAAAGAACACCAAGGACAAGAAGTTCCACAAATTTACAAAATAAATCATTTTTTCACAACACATAAAACCCCCATGTTGTGTCCATCATCTCTAAGACCCAAGAAATAAACCACAAAGATGCTGCATGAGTACTGATGCTTGCTATCCCACCTCAATAATGCAGCAGTAGCAGCATCAATAAGGTAAGGAAGGCAGAAATTCCACAAAACTGGGCAGGCAAGAACGTAGGAAATGAAGTGAAAAAGAGAAGGGAAGGATGCAAAACTAAATATCTGAATCATAAAAGGTACTTCATAACACACATATATTTCTAAGACTGAGGGTTACCATATCACTGGCAGAACATTTCATATATTTTACATCACACACATCAGCAAAGCTGGACATCTTCAACTGGCACACACACAAAGAGGACAACACAGGCCAAATGCTCCACCTGCCCATCCCACTTTGTTTATTTCGACTACTTTTTGATAAGCAATGGATCTATTATAACATATTCCTGTGTAGCTGGTATTTACTTCATTATTTTGAAAATGTCATGAGTTACCTCAGTACCAGCAGCAAATTACACACTTGATTTACCAGCAGGTTTAATGAAAATTTAACTGTCCAAATAATAAGACAGGTAAAAATCCACAAAACAGAACAACTGAACACACAAATAAAAAAAGAAACAAAACAAAACTCAAACAACCGAAAATCCAGGTTTGCTTCAATGTTCAAAAATAATCCACATAATAAATGGCTGTGTGTTGGAAACAGAGTTCCAAGTATTTAAGTGGTAACACTATCAAGAACACAGATTGGCAAGTCTGTCTCTTAACGAGAAAGGCACTGTAGAAGTAAAAATGGGGTGAGGGTGGTGTTAAGATGATTTATTTTCAGCAGTGTCAGTCAGCAGTCATACTTGCCCTGCAGATTTGGGAAAAAAACCTGCAGAATCTTAAAAGGTCTGTAATGGAGAGCACAAAGCTACAAGTCAGGCACAACACATTTTTACACAGAGATTGTACCATACACAAGCAACTCTCAGAACTGTGGGGAAAAAAATCCAAACCCCTCTGTACTATAAATTTTCTATAGCAGTAGGAAATCGGGATACGAACAAAGTTAATGGAAAAGAAAGTGGAGGAATAAAGACAGAATTCCCTTGTGGTCAACAAATACAGTTGCCTGAGAGAGAAAGAAGGTGAAGAGATGAAGCAGAAAAAAGGTTATTGAAGTACTGGGAAATTTTTTTCACTATATATGATCAACATCTTCCAATTAGCTGTGCATAAGGCACCCCTTTAACCCACCTTGTCTTCAACAGCTCCAAAATAGATTTAGATATGGTTTAGCAAAAAACTAAACAATAACCCCCCATTCCTTAGTGGATAAGCTCACCTATTTACACTGGTTAATATTTAGTGGTACTGAAAGGTCTTCAAGGTCTGATTTAGTACAACAAAAAGCAAGTGTTAGCACCTTCTGGGGACTCAAATTCCACCTGCCTTTCCACTCACATGGCAGCTGGAGCAGTAAAGTCTAAATGACTGCATCTGCCACTACCAGTTTTGTCCATCATCAGCAAACCACCTAAAGAACTTCAAAATATGCTTAGCATCAGCATAAGTGGTCATGTTTGTCTAACTCCCAAAAAACTCTCACAGAGCAGAAATAGGATTTGATATCCAACAGAAACAAGAAAGATAACTCAGCCACCTATTACCAGCTCTGATAACAACCTGAAAAGCAGATTATAACTCTGCAGTTTCACATTTGCTAATTACATAGCAGAGCTTTTTTAAAAAGAGTAAAATTTCACAGGAATTAAACCCCTGTGAAAATAAGAACTATTAAATACATTTATACAATAATTAAGAAAAAAGGAGCTTTGCAGTTCCTCCAACTTCCTTGCAGTTTCTCCAACAGTTTCCTTAATACAGCAAATCAAATATAGATAAGAAAATCAGCATATTACCATCTAATCTATCTACAATTGACTCGAACAAATCCCTAAAAAATGACATATAGTCTACTGACTTCACTGTACTAAAACACCTCTAAATATACCCAGGACTAAATAACAGCATATTAAATACTGGAAGGCTTTTCTTGCTGGCACTGCAGCGAAGGATTGAAGTAGCATCACTGCATGTTAAATGTGGCACAACTATTTCAATGTCTCAACCCTAGTGCTTGTTAAAGTTTTGGTTTTGTGCAAACCTGTTAATTAGCAAATATTTTCTTCACCAATTCATAAGAAACAGATATTAAAACTGAATTTTACAAAACATGCACTGATCCTTTCAGTGAATGACTTTTGATCCTGTAAGATTCTAAATACTTCAATTTTCACTGCATTCAAAATTTTGTACAACATATCTGGCATCTAAAATGAAGACCAGCAGCAGTCTTGCATTCCAAAGCCACAAAAAGGAGTTGATCTAGATTACAGAAAAAAAAACCACTGAAGAGCTAACACCTATTTCTGGATAAATCAGAATGTGTTCTGAGTAAATCAGCCTGAAATTCTGAAAATACACTTATTTCTTTGCAAAATATCACCTCTCTCCACTATATCACAAGATATAAATCAGCAGTTCAAAATTAACATATCCTAAATATAGAATGTTAAACCTCTAAGGGCAGAGTTTGACAAAAAGTAAATCCAAAACTCCCTAAATTTTAAAATCTAATTAAACATGTAGGTGAAAAGCATAAGTGCATTACCCACACCATATTCTCAAATAATACAATTCTAACTTCAAGAAGTTCCAGCATCATCATGAACTTCAGACCTGTGACAGACCTTGCCAAATCAGTTTCATTATTGACATCATCTTTCTCCCCCTTTTTATTTGTTAGCCACACTCTCAAATGAAGCAGAAAGAAAAGTTTTGTTAAATTCCTGTTCTGTCAACCTGACATTTGTCTAAGTTCTCCTTAAGTGTAACAGTAAACTCTGCAAAATAAAGTTTATCTGAAAGAAAACTCGAACCAATGTGACTGCTACTGTGTGTATTAACAGGATTGTCTGCTATGGAACTCAGAATTTCAGAAACTTCATTAGACTAAAAGCATAAATCAACCTATAATTGTTTTCTTGTTCCTCGATCATACAGAAGGCACTTTTAGGTTTCAATTGGATTAATGCTGTATCACTAAAATTCAGAAGAGTTTGCAGTGTACTTACTTTAGCAATCTGTAGCAACACAATGCAGTGTTTTATTGATTCTACCATGCTCTAGGAAAAGAAAAATATCAGAAAAAACATCTGTTACTATCCCTTAGTATTTTGTATTAGTTGCATAGAATATTGGGTGTGAATTACATGGACACTCACTTCTGTAGAACTTCTGCAATTTTTGGCCCTGCTTTTTTTTCCCCAGAGATAAAAAGCACAGCAGCAGAAAACTGAAGTTTCCAAAGCCACACACAAGCCAGGCTGTCAGGGTGAAATGGAGGTCAGCTCCAAACTCCCAGAGTGCTGCATGCAGGTAAATTATCATAGAAGAGAGGCTCAGGGAGCTGGGCTTGTTTAATCTGGAGAGGAAAAGGCTCAGGAAGACCTTATCAATGGGGATCAATATCTGACTGGGAACGCAGGGAAAGACAGAGCAAGATTCTTCTGAGTGGTGCCCAGTGACAGGACAAGCAATGGCCACCAACAGAAATACAGGAAAATCACCTTAAACAGAAGAAAACATAATTTATTCTTTAATGGATGATAAAACATTGGAACAGATTGTCCAGAGAAGCTGTAAAGCCTCCAGCCTTGGAGTTCCTTGAAACCCAAACTAGATTTGGTCCTGAGAAACCTGCTCCAGCTGATGGTGCTCTGAGCACAGGGTTGGACTACAGACCTTCAGAGGCCCCTTCCAACCTCAACTATTCATGATTCCAAGGTGCTGGATAGAAACCTGAACACAGCACAAGAACCAGGCTGCCTCTGCCATCATAATGTTTGATCTAATATGGATTCTCATTTTTCTGCAAAAAGGCTTAAAAAACTTTACAAAGAAAATATAGTGAATTACAGAATCAATATATAATAGTTACAAAAATTAAAGAAACTTACACTAGTTGTTTCTTTGAGACCTTCAATTTTCTGTAAAAGAAAAATCAAAATAACGTGATTAAAGACAGAATTTCTAGGATTTGATTTGACCTAAATACTGTACAAACACAATATTTTAATTTTAAATTGGGGTAGCAAAACAAGCCCTTAACCAACATGATAAAGACTATTTCCATATGTAGACAATTTCCAAGACAAGACTAAAGATAAACTGATAACTAAAGCTTAAAAATGAAAAGTTTATGAATTTCTTAACAGTCCCATTATACACATTTCCCCATTAAAATCTATACTTCATTTTTGCATAACATCAACAAAAATGAAATGCAGAATGAAGATTCTACGTTCATTTTGTATCCTTATAAAGTGTACTGAATGGTGGCACATTTCAACACTATTACATGAAGTGACCACTATTCATGTACAATAAACATCTGCAGTTAAGCACAGCTTGAAGCAAATCACAGAAATTAAAAGTGCACACATGTTCTTGCTCCTTCCACGCCTCCAGTAAAAGTGCATCTGGAAATCTGCCTACTTAATTTTATCTAGAAACACTGGTTCATAAAGATTTCCTGTGTTGAACTGCACCTCAGGCATGCAAAAGGCATCTGCATGCCATGTTCCACATCAGCATGACCAGGGTCAGGAGCAGATGCTTCCTGTTGATGTTCTTGGCTCTGCCTGCAGAAGGCAAAATCACTAAGCTGGACTCAGCACTGAACCTCTACTAATGTAATTATAGGACCTCCTTGTTTTGATTAATTTGAGTGTCTCATGTGACTTGAGTCACAATCTTGTTGATTCTTGAATAACCCAAGTGTGTTAAGGATCCTTTTCCCCCACCACCAGGCATTGCAAGCAAACCCCTACAGCATAAGAGAAGAACATACAGCTATAAAACCACAGAAATGAACAGTCCCAACCTGTGGATTAAAAAGAAAACAAATACAGTGACAGACTCTCAGACAATTCCTGGGGGGGAAATTTTCAGCTATGGTCTAGATATTACTCAAAGGATGCTGTATATTTTCTTCAGGATTAATTGGCAAGAAGTGGCCAAACAGAACCCAGACTCAGCCATCCCTACTGAAAAGCCTGGACCATGTTTATCTAGGATATATCATATGAGGGATGTTATATCATGAAGCTATGTTATATTTACTCCTGATGCTTGCAGAAAAACATGCCAACAGCTAAAAATTCCTTGGCTTTCTTTCTGTTTGTTTTTCACTACGAGACTTCTAGTCTCAACTTTATCAACACATATCGAAAAAAGCACTTTAAATGTGACAGCATAGAAGTTTTGAGCCTTTTAGCACCAAAATAGAATAGGCAGTGCACCCAAACACACAAATCTTGTCGGATGAAAGATGATGCAGCTGAAGGACATCATGCAGTCTCAAGGCTGCACAGCCAGCTGGAGGCAGCCATCACTAGCTTTGCTCATTCTTTACCCTTTTTTAATCCCCCATCTTGTTATAGAGTATTTACACACTAAATAAACTGAGATCTCAGTCCCTTCAGTGACATCACCTTTGCTGAAAACAAGAAAGTGACCTCAGGCCATGTGATGCAATTCAGTGATGTTGGTTTCTCCCCACCCATCTGTAATTTTCCAAACAGTTCACGGAGACATTGCTATTCTTACACACAGGTACAGACAAAAGGACAATTTTGTCAAAGGCCACATGGAAGACTGAGAGGGGAAAAAAACCTCACGACAAGCAAATTTCTAAGGCCTTTCAACAAATTACAGAACCACAGTTTTTTTCCTCTATGGAAATGAATCCTTTGCAAGCTGACCAAATTAAGCAGTGAGAATTTTGCATAGATCCACTCTTTTTCACATTTGTACTCTATAACCACCTTGCAAGAACACAACACACAAAACTTTTTTTAATTTAGACATTATAAAATTGTAAGGAAAACCATAAACAAGTACGTTGAAGATAAAAAAACCCAAATCCCCAAACATTTACTACTAACATTTATCACAACTTTCTCTTTTTATCATCCCTAGTCTTTGAAAACTGATGAAGATAAAATCTGAGTAAGACAGTTCCCCTAGTTTTAAGTAATGAATATACATATTTTCATCTGAAACACCAATTTCCTGCAGATCTACATTTGCAGAATGCAGATTTACAATTGCAGAGTGGTTATTTGCTATATTTAATCTAATCAAACTGCAGGCTGCTGCTGAAACCACTCCCTCTACTTGCTGCTCATTACATCTCCTTGACATCTGATTTTTTAGGAAATCACTGAGAAAGCTAATTTTATCTCATCCAACATGATTTTTGCCTCATTCAACAATCATGTGACTATAGAGGAATCAGTTAATCCAGCACAGAGAGACAGCAGAGGCACGTAGCAGGAGCTGACTCATGGTTGAAATCTGTAAGATGCAACCCAAATCTGTATGCTCAGCTTTGGATTTACTTCACAAAAAGCACTTGTTTTGAACCAAACAGCTTAAGCAGGCTGCACTTGCCTCTCAAATCCTGTCAAGTAATGTCAGCTTTGCTCCAGCCTGCAAACATGCACACCTCTTTGCTGTTCTGATGCCTTGGAGTGCTTCAGTTTTCTTCTCCCTGACGTGTGGTCAAGATAACTACACAAAACTGAACAGAAAAGCTGCCTTGGAGTTCCTACCAGTAATATTGGTAACACTGAAAGAAAGCAAGGTCCCGTCTTGTCTTCACCTTGAAACACAGATCAGATCACACCTGCTCCTTCCTTTCTGCAATCAGATACAAACGTTGTACCCATCAGGAGATTCAGAAGAACTGGCAGCACTGCTGGTTGTGCATGATCCCACCACACTCTGCTAGCTGCACTTCTGCCAGAACAACAATGCAGCACAAGGAATTCATGACAATCCCTGTGTTTTCTACATCTGCACTGTCTTTGTCCAAATTCAAGAGGCTACCACATCTCAGAAGGAAGATATCCAGAAGGTCTTGAGGTATGTCAGAATACCCATAACCTATGCCATCATCTTCAAAATATCAAATATTCTGTAACTAAAAGCCAGCTCATCCAATGCTCTGTGAACTTGCAAAAAATAACAGCTCAGGTTTGAAATCCCTGGCCATAAACAGTTGCAGAACAGCACTCAGCTGGTTGGGAAGCACTTAAAACTCAGATACCCAAAACTTGTTTCCTCAGAAAGAACTTTGGGTTTGATGGAAATACCCTGCAGATTACACTCAGCTCATAATCTGATGATGGAAGCTGAACCATACTTCCACAAACAAATAGGGAAACTGCTGAACACTGTATCAAAAAACTTCTCAGTACAGGAAGAGATGTGATCAAAAGAGTGCTTTGTCAAGTCTTTATCATTTTTAACAGAGAATAAATGGAATCTGTAGTAATTGCAATCCTCATCAAGACTTCAAACCAGAGGATGCCAACCTCTTCTAAATGAGCTTCCTCCTTTCTCTGTAAAGTCAATCCATCTGTTCCATAGATACCTTGCATAGATAAATAAAGAAGTCAGGACAACATGTGGAAAGTCTCTAGGGATTAGGAGCCCTGCCACAGGAAAAAAGAAAGTACTGCCTGATCTGCAAAGTAGCATCTGGAGGGAGGTCAAACTTGAAGGACAACTCTTCCCAGTAAGACACACTGAAGGAGAAATACAAAATCCTTAGCCCTTACTCTAGTGGCCAGTTGTCTACAGATTAAACACACAGACAGAGATGTACATCAAAGTTCTTTTAAAAGAACATGAGAAAAAACACCCCAAGACACCACCTAACACATCAGGCAAGATGAATAACACTTGGAAGGTCACAACCATTACAAAGAAGTAAAACTAATCACAGAAAGCATCAAAGAGTTTTTTAAACAAGAATCAAACACCAAGAGAACACAGCTTGTTTTCCACAAGAGACATTGAGGGAGGGAACAAGGATGAAATACACCACTGCTTCATGATATCCAAATTACTGCATTTGCTGAAGAGAAGCAACTTCTCTGTAATAAACCTTTCATAAAGAATTGTTAAATCCCTCCTCCACACACACAAATTAATAAATGAAACCAGCATGACACTTAATGCCAAGCCCACCCCACCAAAGGTATGTGCCAGCCTTAAACAGCGCTTGAAGTCAGACCTGCAGAGCTGACTTTGGGATGGAACAGGAGGGGATGCAAAGATCACAAACCATTTAATTGAATGACACCTTTGTTTAAAGAGCAGTGCTCCCCAATACTACATTTCTGGCACCCTCACTTAAGTGAATGAATTGTGGCATTCACAGACTTCCAATGTGTCACAGACCTACACAGGATGCAGATTGATTACGTGAAATACATGATTAGGGGGTATTTTTTTTTCCTTTGGAATAGCTTTGTAATTCCTACCAACATTAAACACTCACCATTGTTAAAGATTTAAAAATAGAAAATTTAGGTTAAAATGCTTTCAACACTGTTAGAAACATTTCAATATATTGGACAATAGAGGAGCAATTATTTCTGACAGACTGAAACCTTTTTTAATATTATGACACTCATTATTACTAAAATTTTTTTGGGTAACAGTCACAACACAACTGCTTTACATTATTCAAATAGCTTGAAGTGATTTTGACAACTCAATAAACGTGTACTTAGCATTTCTACTATAGCAAACAGATGCACAACACCACCTGATAAACAAGCAATTTTTAAGATAAAATGTACTTGCTTTTCTCTGTTCATCATCTTTGCAGTTCTGGAGTTTTTCATCAAAGAGCTAAAAGAAAGAGATACTTGTGAAAATACTGAAAGTGTTATTTTTCCATATAAAAACAGACAAAAACCACCAACATTTCAAAACCAAAACCACTTAATAAGTATGAAGTCATACAACCCTGGTATTAGGATCCGAAGGAGTTTTGGCCTAATATTTCTTTACATTTGTGATATAACAGATTTGTAAGTAATTTCTCACATTATCCCATCCTGCAAGAGACTAAATCTCACAGCTAAGCCTGAGAATTCTACCATGATTTGAACAAAAAGGCGAGGTTAAGTAACATCATTGAACTCATCAGAATACTTCCAGCTGCCTTTTTTCTATTTCAGCAAAAACCTTTGGGGCATATGAAGCATTTAACCAAAAGAACTTTAACTCTCATCAACCCTTCCAGGTACTTTGATTCAGGTACATGATCCAAATCATGTAAGATTTCTAAGTGCATTTTTTGGGGAAGATATTACTTCCTAGCATTAATTTTTGTTTATTTTCTTAAAAGTGGGATATGAGATGCAACAAAACAAAATGAAACAAACCCTCACTGAAAAGCCTGCATGTGCATGTAACACAAGCTGAGCCAAAAGAGTTAACAGAGGCCTCCCAGGGCACTTTAAGGTGCACACACAACCATGAAGTTATTTAAGGAAGAGAAAAGATTACAGGTAATGCTAAAAGTTCATCACATGCACCCTTGTAGCTTAGAGAAGAGGATGTAAGTTTTAGGAAGTGAACTGCAGCTCTTCACTCAATTGCCTGCCTCAAACCTACTCATGTGTTCCCTTTCCCTTGAGGGCTGATTTCTAGTTCTAAAAATAGACTGTGATCTTGGTCTCTGTCCATCCTCAAACTGACTCATCTTTCATTATTAATTAATTTCTATTCCCCTCCCCCCAGCTGGCTAGAAATCACAATTAGAAGGTGTAAAGATTCAAGTACCTTCTGTCAGTGAAGTGATGGCTCCAGAGTGGCAGACAAATACAGCTCCTGATCAAGTCTATGTAGGGAGCTCTAAATTCTGTTTGCATCTCTTCTGCCTACCTTCATTTTTGTTGCTGTGCTCATCCCTCTCCCCACCCCATCCTCCAACTGAATTTTTGCTGAATATTCCACATGCAATACCTGCACATTTTATCAGGGAAAAAAGTCCAACCCAGCAGAACTGAAGCAATTTAACAGCAGCTTTAACTTGCTGAGTAATGGGAAAAAGGTGTCCTAAGCATCAACAAAAAGTGTTTTTCTCAAAAAGGTGAGTACTGAGATATGACCTCACTGTCCCTCACATTCCCATCTATTCTTAAAATACAAAGTTTAAAAGAGCTGTATTGTACAACATTCCTCAGAATGTTTTCACTCAAGGACAAATCATGGATTATCTACCACCACTGCAACAAAGTCTGAAACTATCTGCAACTGTAATTGCACATCACTTGACTAAATCTTCTCAAGATAGATTCTAAAATGCTATGAGCAGCACAATGATTTAATTGTGTTTTAAAATTAAACTTAAGGTATTTAACCTTGCCATTTCCATAAGGGTTTTATATAAAACAGAACCTTTCAGCCAGTGTAAACCATTTTATATAAATCTGCTTGAGATATTCTAATTTTTACCTCCATTTTAAGAATTCCAAGCGAAAGGCATTTTTATCTTGACTGACTCTCTCTACTGAGTTTCCTTTCAAGCTGGTCTTGAAATCCAGCTTGACAAACAGATCCCCAACACAGTAAATGCAGCATTTAGGTACCATACCTTCAACTGGTCTATCAAGATCTGTAAGTAAGCATCAGCCTCAGTAAGTTTCTTGTCAAAATCATGAACGCTGGGAACAAATCCCGAATCCACACCCTAGAAATAAATAAACAAATAAAAATCAAGTATTTAATTGGTGTTTCAGAGGAGAAAAAGCCACAACAACAATATGGTTTTGCCTGCCATCTGACTAAGAAAATGCTGCCTTGCCTCTCATCTTGCCACGTGCAAACACAGGCACACAGCTGAACACATTTGGCTTCTATTTGCTGCTAAATCAGTAGCAGTAAATTGCTCCACATTTTCAGAGGGGGTATAATCATCACACACCAGAGTATTTCATTACTTATGATTGAACAAATCCTCTTAAATTATACTGATTAAAGTTTCTTTATAAAATATAAAGGAGAATTCACATTTTTTTCTGAAGACTGTCTTGTGATTCCATGTCCTTACATTTCAGCTAGGGAAGCCCAAATCATACCCAATGGGATAACTGCACTTTTCACACTTCAGAATAAATACAATACAGAATAAACAAATACAAAAACACTATTGCTCAACTCACAGCTCCCTAGCTGAGAACTGCTAAATCTTTTCTTAAATACCTTTGTTCTGAAAAGTTCATAATTATTAGTCCTGGTTGCCCTAGTTCCTTTACAACTATAATGATTTGCATCCTTGTCACTGTATCTGAATTTTGACATTTTGTTGCACATACACCACCAAGGACAATGTATCAGTGCAATGATAAAGATTGCTTTCATATTTTCTTGCTTGGAAACTTGTTTCTCCTAATAATATAACACTCAGAGCACACTTCTGTATATAACACAATCCCTATCTTTAAACTGATACACCATTGATTTCAAGACTCAAACAAATTCCCACTGATACCACAGTGAAGATGTGATACCACATCTTCAATTAAAGGAAAGAAAAGAGAGTATTTTTAATTATTTCTGCCCTCATGCACATCTGCTATGTAAACACATTAAAAGTTTATTTATATGATACATTTAATGCAAATGGAACTGTGAAACAAATACTGAAGCACACTTAGAAAAGACTGTACACTGTAAGATAAACACACAGAGGAGGAAAAACCCATGAAGGATGAAGAAGCAAACATCAGTTAGAACATAATCCTGAGAACATCACAGCAATGACAGCTTTTTACAAGGCTCAGTATTTTCACCTTTATTCACACTGATCTCAAACAGGACAACTTCAAACTCTCACAAAACCATCAACTGCTGTTTGAACTGCTGAGGATCTCAAGAGTCTGAGCATGTAAAAATCAACCAGTGGGGAAAAACATTTCACAGGAAGGAAGATGGGCAATCTGTATTTGTGAAATTCCACATTAGTGCAACATTTTCTTTGGCATTGTTTGCTCTGTCAGAAGAGATAATTTTTCTTGTTTTTATATGATATTGGGCCATCATATTAAGAGTTTTATTGGTGGCTCTTTAGAGGTGTGAGCATTTTCTGCAGTAGTGGAATGACTTGCACAGTATCACACACAGCCTAAAAAACAAACCCACCCACTGACTGTTGAAAATACTATTCTTTATTAATTTGCTACAGATGGGCATGAAGATCTTGACAAGCACTCTACAGGAGTAAATCTATCCATACAGATGGATTTGTAATAAAAAAAGATACTTCACCTGTATTAGACAGTGGACACCAGTCCAATTTAGAAATAGCGTTGTGAAACAAAGAGGAGGGAGGAAAAGATGAGAAGAAAATTTTGACTATGACAAAAAATAAATACAAAAAGCACTGAGTGTAACAAGTTATCAAAAAGACTGATAGTCAGAACAGAGAGTATTCTCAACTGAGCAACTTTTGATACTCTCTCAAACTAGCTTACATTACACTGAAACTACATCCAAAATCATGTGAAATTAGTGTTCCATTTCCTCATTGAAAAAGGAATTGTCTGTACAGGTAGCAGCTAACCTCATCAGTTCAGCAAACGGTCCTGCAAGCTCAGTTAAAAATTCTGGAGATCAGGTTTCATATACCAAACCATGTGAACGATACAGGAAATTTCTGCTGAAGATACTATACACAGAAATATAGTTTACAGTACATGTTATCTGTGTGCTGCATCAAAATACTGATTTTTATTTCAGTCCTCACTCTATGACTACAAATATGTAACTATCTGGTATTTTTAGTAGTGGCTTAAAGATAAAATGACATTCTTAAATTTCAGGCTCTTAAAACTAAGGGAAAAGCTGATCAAAACATTCAGTGTTACAACTGAGCAGACACCCACACAAAACACAGAGTGAAAATTGTAACCTAAGAAGTTCTATTAGAAAATTAAAACTTCAAACAATGTAAGGAGGAAGCAATAAAACCAGGTAAAGTGTGAACACAACAGATGAAACATGAGAATAATTTTGCAAAGCACAGGTACTTAAAGCTGCAGCACCTCAATAGTTTGCTCTTGGGTAGTTAAGATGAAAATTGATAATCTTCTCAGCAAATTTATTAGTCTGTGTTATATGAGATTAGGTTAATTTAAATTCTTGCATAGTTTTAGAACTGAAAAACTCGGAAAAGTTGAGCAATACCATCGAAAAAACAGCCTGCGTAAACAGCAACAAAATCAATCAGTATTTCAAACTCAGCAATAGTTTAAAAAGAGGAGATATACAAAGTGCAGATTTGCACAACAAATGCTTATTTCTTGCTTTTCTGGTCACTCAAAGCCATAGTAAAAGTAAAATGGGGACCTCTTCTCTCCTTCCCTGCCATGAAGGAAATGAGGATTCAAAAGAAACAGGCGACAGTCATTAGAATGGCATTTAACAGCTTGGTAAACTTGTTCATTAGGAATCTGCACACCTCAATGTGCAATTAAATTTTTATGAGGAACTTGTAAAATACACTGCTCACCTATTCAGAGGCTGGCAAAACAAGTTGCCTGCAAACATTGTTGAACCTCCACCCCTGGAGGGCAGAGTTCCAAACTCAGGATTTGACCTATGACAACCTGATCTAAAGTACAAGTTTGCCTTGCAGTGAGAAGGTGCTTGGAATAGGTGATTTCCAGAGATCTTCTCCAGCTCAAGTCATCCTGTGATTCTGAAATAAGTATCTACAAATTATGGAAAAGAACAGGAATCCAGACTATTTCTGATCTTCAGAAATACATTGACTCTATCCTACTGTCAGTATCTATCTAAAGTAGAATAACTTCTTTTTCCATTGAGTAACTACATCTATTTGTAAGTAGACTTTATTAACCTCAAATAAAGACTCTGTTCATGTAAGTTTAAAAGAATTAACAGATGAAATAGCCACAGAAGCAAGTAATTAAAAAAAAATTTAGTCTGCCCACCACCTCCTAAACCAAGAAGTTTGGTGTCAAAACAAGTTGTTTGATGTCTGACTGCTCCTCACCAAGAAAACCATACTGATAAGAACTCTAAATAAAAGAGCAGAAGGTACCATAGCATTCTTTCCCTCATCCTCCCTCCCTCTCACAACTTGTGGAATGTCCCTCCCCTTCAGGACCCAGCAAAAGCTTAAGGCCCAGACTCTCCAGGGCACATCTCAATGCCAGGAGGAGGCAGAACCCAGCAGCATTGACCAGTCTGAGGTGTCCCAGCGGGACCTCTGTGATCCCCAGTGATGTGGGGTGACCAGACAGGATAGTTTTCCTAGGAAAGAGTTTCCATGTTGGTCTCAAGTTGAGTAAACAATTCACATGCCAATAGTCTTGTAAAATTATTCCCCTCATATGCAACCCTTTTTTTGGAGGAAGCAAACAGGAGGGCAACAACAAAACATAACCTAATTAAAAATTTATATTATGAGTCTTATTTTCACTACAGAACTGCTAGCATCAAAAAAGTTTCATGTTGTTTCCTTGTCCTCCAAATTAGAAGTCACACATATCTCTAATGCATTTGTATTCAAAACTTGTCCATGCTGAGATGTAATTCAGCCTAATTTAAACCAGTTATTTCAAACTCGGACAGGATGAAAAGATTGCATCATCCTTAGAAGAAGCATACCAGAAAAATTCAACTATATTTCTCAAATAAAAGCATTACAATAATAGCTTTCCTGGGGGAGGAAGACAGCTGTAAGAGTGGAATTTCTTATCTTTTTGAAGAGACTTCTTCTACATTCTTCATCTAATTAAGATTCCAAATCCAACAAAAAATTCCTGTGTAACTTAGTTTGAAGAAGTGAATAAGAATTATTTCCTTTCATCCACAATATCTCATCAGAAATATATCCCCTGCCTACATCATGCTTGATTTGGACAAGCTGGACATTGCCTGTAAGGACCACTGATAAAAAATTGAAGAAAAACAAGAAATCAACTTGTAAGCCACTAAACAACGGCACTTTTGTGGCAAAAACAACTCTACTTTTTCCTGTGCTAGATTTTTATGCAATATTTGAAGCTCAGAATGTGTTTAAAAACAAATATATGGGTTGTGGAAAGAATATGACCCTTCCAAACAGAATATAGCATTTCTTACAGGAAAAAAAAAGGTTCTACCCAGCAAAACACAAAATGCTTAGCAAAGACCGTGCAGCTGTAGATACTATCAGATCTCCAAGGAGAACAGAAAGTTCAGAAGACAGAAACATTTACACAATGATGTAAAATTCTGTCTTTAAAGCATAGGTTACAATTCTGAAACCTGACAAATACTAAGTATATCTTAAGAGTCCCATTCCATTGCCTTTATAATCTATAATCACTGCAGATACACATGTTCTGAGGTACTCAGGCACTATCCTGATTATTTTGTTACCAAAATCTAAAAAGGGCAGCATGGCTGCCAACCCCATGTCTTCCCACCAGCACTTGAAAAACATCTACACTGGATATAGTCTTAATACAAAAGAGCCTCGTTTTAGTTTTATGCAAGAATTCTTGACTCACACTAGAAGCAGCACTGAAAAGCCAGTTATTAACAATACAATATCCTTTAGAATGCAACATACTTAACATATAAGAAAGTTTTACTCTAACTTGTGTTCTTGCTCGCAGCTTTAGAAAGGTCAGAAAATATCCTGGTTAATGGGATACTAAGTGAACTGCTACTATCAACATTTCATAAACACTTTGCACCAGCATAGTGTTTATGAAATAAACACTATGAATAAGCAGAATGGGAAACAAATCAGCTCCCCATGTGTTTACTCTAGCCTTTACTCTGCTCTTTCTTTTGAGTCAGCATAAACATTTACCTTGTCACATAAACAACTCAATGTGGAAATTAAGCAGAGTTAAAAATAAACTCAGAAAGAGAGAGCAGCAGGAAAAGCAATTTAAGTTCCAAATTCTGCCCCTCTTGCCACACTGCCTCTTCCCTTTTGCTAGGACAAGTGAGACTGGACTGCTTCCAGAGCAGCACCAGCTCCCACATTTTGGTGTAGCCACAGTGTAACTCAGTGTTTAAGCCATTGGATCTACTCTTCACAGCAGCCAGCATGCACCCAACATACTAGAATCACATTTTCTTATAATTTGCTACTTAGGAAGTAAACATCTTGTTCAAATTATGGAATTATCAACCTACAAAGCAATTAATTTTCACTTAATTCCTTTCACTTTTAAGGAGGTTAGAAATGGCCCACCTTCCTCATTTCAGTTCCTTTGTCTCTACAGAGTCCATTTAGAAGCTGAAGTAGTTTAGTGTAGGTCAAATAAGCAAGTTACAGTGTTACCGAGGTCCTAAAAGACATGAGCTATCCAGTAGAACTCACAAGACAATTCCAGAGCCAAATTCCACTGCCCAAAAGTACTTGTAGCACTAGGGTGCTGCCAGGGTGTACTTGACAGGCAGCAAGGAAAGCAGGACAATCACAAGCATGTCCTGTTTGAATGCGACTGCTGGTTGACATAAGATGTTGCTGAGGAACTGAAGAAAATGTGAGATAACTTATCTCCCCACACAGACATGAAACTCCAGCCACAATATGCATTCACCTCACGTACACTCTCCCCTCTAGGTCCTGTGGGTATGAGGCACTGCAAAGCCACAGGCTTGCTAATGCCACAATAGCAACAATTTCAGGGGATAAGGAGAAAAATGCTGGTGGGTTCAGAATGGCATTTCCAGTAGAATAACACCACTTGACTTTTCCATAGACAAAGCTAATACCAGAACTACTACAAGTATATTTAGCAATAGCTTTAAGACAAGTGTATACAAAAACAGCACACCTCAGCTTCAAAATTCAAACAAATCAGGCATCAAGTGTATCTGAAACGTTTCCTCTCTATTGTTCCCTTTGGATACAACATTACTAATTGTCAGCCCTCTAGACAGTTTGGGTCCCTTTACACATTCTTTGTATTTATGACTCAGTTCCTTGACTGTAGCTCTTTTTAGGCTTGGGGGGAGGGGAATAGAAGTGCGTTTTATTCTGTGTCTCAAAAACACTGCCATTATAAATAGGGATGGACAACACAGCAAAACACTTAGGCAAAAATAAAACCAGCAAGATTAATCAGACTAGAGAACACAAAGACACCACTTCACCTCTCAACCTTGCATTAACTCGTAATCCTTCCTAATTTGATTCACACAACACACAAACCACCTGGTGGGTTTGGTACGGTTTCTCACAGTTCAAGTGGGTTTTTGGTACAGTGAACTCAACTCTAAGTCTGACTTTCCAACTTGAATACTCCTGTACAAACACAGGCAGACTGAAAGCAGCACGGAAATATGAAAAAAAAGAGACTCTGAAAAGATACAACGTTTTCGGCAAAACCAGATGCCTAAAGGTTTTAAGTGACTGTCAACCACATGTTTAGTTAGCGACAGAAACTAAGAACCTAAGAAAATGCCTTTACAGAAAATAATCCCTACCGCGGCACTCAGACTCCGCTATCCCGCTGAGCCAATAATCCCCCAAAGAACCCGTTTGACTGTTTTGCCCGAAGGAAAAGGAAAGCGAAAGAACACCAATTGCATGAAGCGCCGTTTTGTTCAAAGGCTACTGAGGCCAAGGCTTGTCTGTGTTTGCTGGTAGCAGCTTCCCTGCGGGCGCACAGGACCTGGGGGCACCCGCTGCTGCTGCCCCGCTGCCCCGCGGCCCCGCTCCCGTCCCCGCGGAGCCCGGGCGGGGCAGGGCAGCGCCAGCGCCGCTCGGCCGCCAATGGCTGGGGCTCGCTGCCCGCCCGGGAGGAGCCGGGGCTGCTCCGAGGGGCACCCACAGACCCGACCTGGGCCCCCTGCCCCTCCCGTCCCGTACTCACACCGGCCATCCCTCGGTGCTACGAGCGGAGCGCAGGAGCGGGGCTGGCCGCCCGCCCGCCGGGACCCGGCAGCGCCGCCTCCAGCGGGGCGGGAAGGGGCGGGATGGGAAGGGCAGGACCCCCCGGCCACGGCCCCGCGTCACGAACAAGGCGNGAACGGAGATGGGAGCGGGGGCGGCCCGGCCCCGAGAGCCGCGGCCGGGGGAGGAAGGGGTGAAGGCCGGCAGGGCACGGCCGGCCATGGAGGCGCGGGGATGGTTCTGCCTGGATTCACCCCGCGCTCGGCCCTGCGAGCATCCCCCGAAACTTCGGCCCCTGCTCGTTCCGCCCGCACGTCCCACCGGTGAGGGGGAACAGAATGAAGACCACACTTCCTAAGCCATGAAAGAAAGAGGTTTGGTAAGGAGGTGCAGTCGCGTTTCATTCTTAAATCAGTGCCTGCTCCCGTGGCAAGCCCTGGCAGTTCCTGAATGGGAGTGTACGTGAACATCACTCCACAAACAAGGACCAGAGGCTAAAAGGTTACATGACCCATACACCCATAAACAGGACAATTCACATTAAGCTATTCACTTTCTAAGCAGAGGATGGGGAAAGGCATCCTTTGGGAGGGAGCTCAGCCCTTCTACATCCACATATTGTTCCCTAGGTAATCCCTGTCTCCTCACATCCACTGCAGAGTGGGGTTCTTCAGCCCTTGGTCAGCTGCTGTGTCCAGATGGAGAGATTACTTCTAACACCCATGATATGGTAGGAGGGGTAAAAAGCTGATTGTCAAATGGGAATTTTTTTATCCAGGGATCTGCTATTATCTAGAATATTTGTAGTGGTCTGCAATAGATGAAAGAAGGTTGAAACTCACTGTCTACCAGGTAAATTGACTGAGATAGTACAAGTGCCTAAAGTCAGACGGGTCAAATTCAGGCTGATTCTAACTCTTTAGATTGGGCAAATGTCATCTAAATCAGTCTTCATAAGCTTCTCTTTATGGGATACTGGATATTTTACTCTTATCTTTCTTCACTTTGAATCAAATGTTAGGAGACTTAACTCTCTTGCCATAGTACACAAGCACAACCAAAGCTTTATTCAACACAAATAATGAACACCTGCTTTAAGATTTCTACACTGGCACCAGATATCTATATGGTAGCCAAAGACCTTTCATGAGAGTCTGGGTTTCTCTCCAGGTCAAAAATAAATGTTCAGAAAGTCTTATAGACATGTCCAGCTCTAGAGTATCACCAGAAATTATCTTAGATCACAAAACCACAAAGTATCCAGAGCTGGAAGTGATCCGCAAGGATGACAGAGTTCAACTCCTGGAACTAGGTAACTAAAGCTAAGAACCATCCTCAATACAACCATCTGTCTTCAGAAACAGAAAACCACTGGTTTCCCCAGCTTACACAGTGATATCCAGCTTCAAACAAGTTATTTACCATTTTTGTCATCCAAAGAGATTCAATACTGCTGTCTCATTTTACTTTCCAAGTTAGGTGGCCTCCAAGCACACAAGAGGCTTGACCCAAAAAGGACTAACTCCTAGTTTTAAACAAAAAACCAACAAAAAAACCCCAACCAAAACCCAAATTAAATGTACAACAAAGAATCCAGAACCTTACCATAAATATACATTATAAATAAATATGAATTAATGATAACTATATATATTATAAATATGAGTTCATAAAGGAAAGTCTCATTCTGACTTTTCATCGTGGGTAGGACAAGAAAAATGCGACAGACTCAAACCTAAACAGATGTTTTACTATATCCAATTGTACAGGCTATTTAACAGCCAGATATTATACAAGATATGCTGGATATTAGCAATTATGCCACTGTATTTCATTGCTTAAAAAAAGAAAAGTAAAACAAGTGAAAACTGAAAGTGAAACTTGCCTGAAGCTGGAGGGTATGGCGGAGGATGGTGTCCTCTAAAGCATGGATCCACTTCTCCCTCTCATCTGCATCTCGAGCTGAAAAAGTATTCAAAAGCTATTGTTAAATTACAGGCAGTCTTATATACTAAAAGGCATAGGCAAACATATCTGATGGACACACTAAATATGGAAATTAACCATACTGTCTTTGTTAATCACCAACCACGTAATTCCACAGTTATCTTAATATCCTGTTTCTTCTTGTGTGGTTACAGCTCTGTCCCTTGTCCAGCTTTGGGGGAACACATGCAAAGAGAACTTGCACAGGCATTCCTCACTTAATCCATTCAATAATTTTTAAATTTTCTTATTTATAAGAAAGTAACCTGTAAGAAATGATCCAGTAATTCTACATCAGTGTAGACATAGTAACTTTCAGGAATGCATTCATAATGCAGGACAAACACCCCTACCAGGTCACTGGTGTGAATAATATAGCATAAAGAATTATCTTAAATATACAATAAACATTAAATTGAAGAAACTCCTACTCCAAAACTGCTTTCTTTCCCCACTATACCCAGCATAGACATGCCACCTTTTGTTCACTAGTCTGAAAGAATTCCTTGCTGCGCTCTAGGAGTGCTTTAAAAACAAAGGAGCAGAGTCATTGGACTCCAGGTAAAGAAAAAAGGGAAAATTCCAGAGGCATTAAATAGACTGTAAACAAACTGGTCTGTAAATGGATTGAGAATAATTATTAACAATTGTTTCTAGCTCCTCATTCAAATAGAAGATATTAAAAAAACAGGAAGCCTGCTAAAAGCAAGGAAAGCTTAAGTGAGCTAGCACCTATTATGAATCAGTGAACTGAGATTTCTATCTCACTTATTTTTAAGTAGTTTAGAGGAAATATCCTTAGGTTATACTGAAATGTACTCTCCAGCTCAAAACTCTTTGTTTCAATGTTCCCTTCCTCACCCTTTTGTTTTCATTGCTTTTATTTTTTTTTAAATTTTGTAGCTAAAACCTATTAGTACTTAAAAATGCCCCAAGTCTTCTGAATATGTAGATTTTTCTAAACTCCCCAAAGATAACCCTACCAATTTAAAGATAACCATACTGCACTGTTTACTTCAGCATATATACAGTAATTATGTCAAGTTAACAAAGCCATCAGAAAAGAATTGACAATGTATGTGTTTGTGAGAATTATGAATGTTTTTTTAATACATAAACTTGCTCAGAGCCTTACTGTTGAGGTGGCCTCACAAAATAGTGGGGCAAAACTTTCACTACATGTAAGGCAAAAGATTGAAATCTATCTAGTTTTTTCTTAAAAATACACATTTTTCCAATCTACTGCAAGTCAATCCTTACTCACTGTTCTTTTAATATAGAAGTACAGAAACAGGAATACATAGAAAATAGAGTATGAGTTGCCACAGATACTTTGGCCACAATACCATTAACCTGAACAAATTAAAGCTAGACATAAGGGAAAGTGGCTACCAAAGTGCTTTCAGGTGCACAGAGAAAGAGGAAGAAGTAAAAGTAATTAAATGTTACTCAGAACAGCAGGTGACCTTCCTGCAGGAAATGCAGCAAGTATTAAAAACCTGGATATGCCATTGTGATACACTCAAGAGCTCATTAGAAAGAACTTTTAACTTACAGGACTCTTCTTACTGATGATCTATATTTTAGCTGAGAAGCTGAAGTAGGCACTGAGGACAAGTTTGTAATGCAGTGAAAGCAGACAGGATGGAGGGACAGAGGCCCTGTGAACTCTGTCCAGTGACTGCATTACACTAAATACATTTTGCAAGATGCAAATTATTGGTTTTCTTTTCATATTCTATACATACGTGGACACACAAACATTGTTCTTTTTGCATAGCTGACACCTCAACACTAATTTTAATTACTGAACTAGTCAACTAAAACCAGTTTTAATGCTTCTTAGTTTCTTTGGTTCTGCTTACCAAAACCAGGCCCCTTGGCCTAGTCCTGCCAGACATATCAATCAAGTTTATTCTTCCTATACCAATCACCACTAAACATATATAGTTATCTGTGTCATTAATCTACCAGTATCTGAAATGTATCAGTGCTTTAAATTTTCAAAGATGTGTCCAAAACAGTAGTGGTCAGCATTATTTCAATGCATGCAAGGTTTCTCAGGTTTGTTTTCTGTTTTTCTGTAGTGGTTTTTTTTTTTAATCACCATCTCCCAGTCCCAAAAAACCATCTTACTGGGGAACTGGGGTACAAGCCACTGACGAGCTATTAAGTAATTAATGGATACAAATATCCTATGTTGAAGGATTTTTTCCCACGATTATTTAAACTAAAAAGGAAACAATTAAGCTGCAGACCAGTGAATTAATCCTTGTATTGCAGCAGTATTCCTGTGATCTTCCATACTGCCAGCAAAAAGAGGTCATAGTATTATTAAATACTAATCCCAATATAGAGTGGCCCATTAACAAAGGTTATCACATTCTGACTTGTAACTGAACCCCCACCAGAACAGAGAGGCCTTACAGCAGCAGGGAAGACCTGGAAACCAACCAGTCCATACAGTTCCAAAATGAAGCTGACTTTCCCATGCTCAATAATGAACTAAATTTTTGAACCTTCCACTTCTCAAAAGACCCCTTTATAGCTCTCTTTACCAGGGCTCAGCAGAGGGGTGGAAAAGCTGTATTTTTTCCTCATATATTAGACATTGCAATCTCCTGGCATAGCATGATCGATCCTTAGGGAGCACACATGAACCTCATCAATCCTGCTACTTGGAGAAAGTCTTGGGCATGATAAATCCAGGAACATAGCCATGAGAAGACTGCTTACTGCATGGAAACACAGCATCAAAACCTTTTAAGCACTCTATCCAGGACTCTGGTTTAATTTCAGACCATCTATCATCAATAGCAGATCCTTCTGGCTCTCCTCCATAGACTCTTCAGAAAACCATGGAGAAAACCAGCAGGATACAGTTTTTAGTAAAGCAAGATGCAAGAAAAGTTATACTAAATCTAATCAAAATGGCTGCTGTGAAATTAGGTGCAAATAAAAGCTCCCTGATGGTAAAAGCAATTTACAACTGAACAGCTGCCAAAAGATCACTGATGGAAAGAAAAAAAAAGAAAAAAAAATCAATGGCAACATTCAAAAAAGAGATTAGTCGACAAACTCAGAGAGAATTTATGGGAAAAATCTACACACAAAGGGCAGAGATCATTATCTACCCATCTGTAGGGAAAGCTAAATATCCAAGCTGTTTTTCATTTAAAGAAGGCTACTTTGGGCAAAGAAAAAGCTCCAATACCTTTGCACCTAAGAAGTTTGTGAAGCACACTACCTAATATCCACTCTGTGTCTGCAGATGCTTTCTTCAGCAGGTAGGGACAAGAATGCCCTGCTCATTAGTCCTGTGCTTCAAGTACCCTGAAATCTCTCAAATTTTTCCATTATTTGATCAGGCTCCATTTTAAAGTTAATCCCCTCCTGTGTGAAAGCTACTCCAGAATTTGTTTCTGACAAAACATTTGGGATAAGGCAATTCTTATCTAGTCCAAAGAATTACAGTGGTGTTGTGCTTATACAGAAATAGAGGAGCATTATCTGGTCCCTCCTGGCACAAAACTTCTAAAAAGAGAGTAAGGACAAGAGAGATAAAAAAGTTGTTTTTCCCTAGGCTGATTCTAGAATAACAGTATTACAAAAAACAAACAGGAAACAGTGAAGGACACGTGGACATGAGAAATACCTGACACTTAAAAACATAAAGGTGATTCTTAGTCTGTGGGGTTAATGCAAGAGTTACCTGGTCAGCTGAAATTCAATTAACAATCCACAAAAGTAGCCATGCTATGTCTGCAGTTGAGAGGGCACTAACAGTGCCTATCTTTTTCTCTTATTTTAAAAGCTAGAATTCTAATTCAGTTTTTACTGCAATTTAACAATGACCATTAGCACGTGAAAGCAGCTAAATCCACACAGAGCTGCATAACCACTGCAATCATTAATGGCTGAAACATTGCAATTTGCTGTGATTATGTCAGTTAAGCTATTTCTACTTTTTTTTCCCCTAGTAGAATTAGTATTTATGAGCTAGATTACAGTTTGTTCCCATATGCCTAAGCCTCCCTCCTCGGTGTCTATGGTGCACCCTTTGAAAGACACCTGTATAATTTACTGTGACATCTCAGGCATATCTAAGACAACCACAGGGTACTTAACATGATCACAGTCCTATTTATGACTAGTTCAGAGAAACACACTTGAAAAGTATGTCATTCATTACTGTGAATTTTAATACGATTTTTTAATGTCTATTTTTTGTGATCTGTCTGGTTGAGCTTACTCCCAAGATATGTTAACATCAATCTTAAAAAGAAAAATCTGAAATCTTTCTAGGGAAGGTCCAAAGAAAAAGCAATTATTTGAACAAAGAGAAAATTATAGTATGAAAAAAAGTACTAAACACAAGAATTACTGCTTCTACTGAAGAATTTCTGTAATTCCAAAAAATTGTGGTTTAAAACTCTTTTTTGTTTTATGAAATAATCCTTTATCTCTGAACTTCCCAAACTGCCAAATCAGACATGCCAGGGATTTTAAAAAGTTCTGTTCGATGAGGATAAGAAGGCAAATGAAATGCAACTACATTAGATGCTCTCAGCCTCTATTAATTTCCCAAATAAAGAATAAATTTTATAATTTAGAGTTACTATAATATTTACTTTGCTGTGGAGAGATTATATGTGTTTATATAACATACACCAAATGTTAAAGTACAGCATAAAACAGATTACTTTTTCCAGCCTAAGCTTGATAGCATCTAAAGATTAGATATAAACAAGTTTAACAACTCTGCTCCACAATACAGCATTTACCACCAGCATTTCTAGGTCATGCACAGCAGTACTTGGAAGACAGAACACACACAAAATATATCACCTCAGAATCTGCATACTGGTATTTATTCTGTGTGTGTGTGCATCTACATGGGCATTAGGATGAAAGAAAAACCTGAAGAATTAGTGGAAAAAAAATTACTAGATTACTTATAAAAACACCATACTATCACAAAAAGAAATGCATATTTTATTTTCATTCACTGTGACCTACTTACAGGCAGAACTCAGTAAGAAGAGTCTATTACACTCACGGAGTCAATAGAGTCAATTATGCAGCTTTTATTCCAACAGAACTTCCACTGATTTGTATGCAAAATTCCTGCATTTTCTCAGCCAAGTGCAAAACTAATGTAGTATCTTTACACACAAATCACCAGATAATAGAGATGAAATCCTGGCCACACTGAGATCGATAGGATTTCTGCCACCAGTCTCAATGGAGAGAGGTTTTATCAGTAGTGCTCAATAAGGTGGAAAAGTCACACATCACAGGACTGTTCCATGGCTAAATAAATTGCTATTTAAAGTCACTGAATGCCTTTGCAACCATAGAAAAACATGCAAGATGAAGCAGGGTTTCATACAAGCCTAGCAAAACACTGTACTTCCACTGCTTACAAATACCCTTCTAACCCATGTAGCTCCCACATCTGGCAGTAGATTGAACATTATTTCCTGTATATCATAATTCTGGAGTTGTCACAATCATTATTCTCCCTCCTCCTAATCCTCCCTCTGATGCCATTCTCCACCCACACACATAAATCAACCCTCCTTTTGTTCTGCAGGTGTCTGACCAGCCTGAGCTCCCAGTCCCTACAGGAAACTCCTGTGCAGTCACAAGACACAAAGTCATGCCCAAACAAAATGCATCAAAAGGTCTCCTGTGTACAATGTGTTTGTAAGATTAATCTGTGATCTTGAGAAATCAACTGAACTGTTCTTCTGCTGTTACCTAAGCTCAAAGGCCTTTTTAGCAAGCTTTATAATTAGCCCAGAAACATAGCTTTGGGTGAAAACTTGTGTAACAAAGGAAACACATGATCAAGGTGCTGTTAGTTCTCTCTGAAAATCCATATAGAAGGTGTAATTTTGTAATTGGACATTTCTGAGTGTGAGACAAATCTGCAAGTATATGGTTTTTCACTAGAGGATGCTTAAATATTAATAATAGCAACACTAAACAATATTTCATATGGTATATTCTATGGAAATAGCTTTTAGGGTATACTTGCATTTAAAATTAATCATAGAATCACAGAATGGTTTGGTTTGGAAGAGACCTTAAAGATGATCTCATTCCAACTCCCTGCCATGGGCAGGGATACCTGTCACTACCCCAGGTTGCTCAGAGCCCAAACCAACCTGACTTTGAACACTTCCAGAGACGGGACAGCCACAGCTTCTCTTGGCAACCTGTGCCAGGGCCTCACCACCCTCACAGGAAAGGATTTTTTCCATTGCAGATCCCACTGATAAAGCTCTGAAACTACTAGTTTAAGGTAGAAACCATATTTTGGCTTGAATTGAAAAAAAAATCAAAATAGAAGAACAAAAACAGATTGGCATTTTCTTAGCCAATAAAATTGTTGTCAATTTAAGAGGTCAAACTCAAGGTTATTGCTATTTGGACTTTCTTGTTAAAACAGAAGGAAAAGAGTGCTGACCTCCTCAGTATCCCCCCCTGAGACCTTTTCTGGCCATTTTTCCCCTTCCAAAATACTTGCTATGTATCACATATACAGTTGAGATAAGAGATACATATTGATACCAAAAGTAACAATTTTTTGCAGAGGAAGAAAAAAAGAAAACAAATCAACACATCACACAGATACTGTTTCATGGTACTATTTCTTTGCTACTCTCAAGTTTAACACATATTTTGAAATCTGCAGCTTCAACCTTAAAAACAGAAAACCAGAAGGTGTTTCTATACAATCATAATAATTGGGTAGATGAAGTCCCATTAAAAATGGCATAACCATGGGGTGATTGGAAAAGTGACAATTACAACACAGCATGCTGCTGGTGCAAGAAGGACCTGCATGAAACAGGAAAATCAGAATCATGCACCATTCCCTGCATTCTGGTCATGTGTTCCAACTACTCAAAATACCAGTGCAATACATCAATAGCAAAAAGGAGGCAGAGGGAAGAGAGGGGAAGACAGAAAAATCACTGCAAAAGCTAAACCTAGCTCTGGCTCACAGAGCAATTTCTGCAGATGCCAATCAGGAGGGGATGGGATGCAGCCCAGAACTTTGTGCAGACCTGGTCAGGTAAAGGGAGGATGACAGCAAGCTCAGCTTTACTCTGATCATAGCTGCTCATCCTCCTCTGCAAAATAAAAGCACAGCTGAGCATAGCATAGAGGAATTCACTGTTTCAGCATCACCGGAAGCCTAAAAAACCCAGAAATATTAACTTAGGACAATGTTGTCACAGCAGTTATAGACATTACTAAAGAAACCAGCATAGACCAAGAATTCACACCAAAATCTCTGTTTAGGCATCTTTCAATATCAAATTGAAAAAGCTCTAAAACTTTTTGTTTTTAAAGGCTGCAATTTATCGAAGAATCGTTATTTAAATCAGGTAATGTGATAGACTTAAGTGCCCCTTTCTACCACAAGAGCAGTCAGCTTCCTGTCATCTATTTGGTGGACAATGTCAAAGATTTCTAGAAGACTATAAATATTGACTTTTTCTGCAAGTAATGTTAAAACAGAGGTATAAAACCAGGATAATTAATTTTGATATGTAATGCAAATACTTAAAATCTCAAATTCTGATACTGCTCAGCAACTAAGGCCTTTGTGTACCCCAGTATATTCTCAATAATAATGCCTCCCGCATTAACAAAAAATCCTTGCTTTTATAACATTATGGCAACCTCTTGCTGGACATGTCTCCCTTTTTCCTCAGCTGGGACAGTGGGCAGACACAAATCAAGCTGAAAAACTGGGAAAGGATGGGAAAAAATGAGAAATCCACCTTTACCAGCTGACAGCTTTCATGTAATAGGAGAATAAGTTGCACAGCAACATTCACGCTTCATTTCTCAGATACTTTTGTGGCAGGAATAGGAAAGGAAAGACAAAAGCTAAAGCAAAATCATCTCAGATCAATGCACTGGACTGCTTCCAATCTTTCCATCCTTTATTACACAAAACAGTGAAGACAGAAACTGCCTTCCAAGGAACTGTACTGCAGGCTGTAAGAATAAGAGCTGGATTTTCAGATAGGAGTTTAAAAATATGATTTTTTTTTAGAAATAAGAATTCTTCTTTCTGCATACAATGTGTGTTTAATGAAGTATTTCAGTCCAGACAGAAGCTATTATTGCTTCAGGTTAGACAGCAAATCAAATATCATGAAGAAATACAACAATACCCTTGCCAGAGTCTCTTGAACATCATGTTCCCATTCCGGAATTTAAGTCACAAGCATCCCAGTGAGGAGAAAGAACAGCTAAGTAATATGAAGGATTGAAGTGAATTTCTAAATGGAAAGAGCTTAAAGCTTGGTGATGATACAAGGATGTTAAAAGAAAAACAAACCAAACCCCCCTGTGTTTGGAAAAGTTATAGAACATTAAGAACAGGGACACGTTCTGCAGCAAGGCAAAATATGTGACCGAGAAAAAGCTTCCTGACAGGAAGGTAAATTAAACTAAAAGTATTATCCCAAATGTCTTACAGCAACTTGAATGGATTTTTTGCATCTAATCTGAAAAAACCCACGAGGGAATACTTTAACATCTACCTAATTCAGAAGCCTTACAAGCAAGCCATGAAACTGGATACTCAGCATGACCAAATAAGGACCAACCAGGAGATAAAATACATTACTTTTATATCTATTTTAAAATTTCTGAGGTCATTCTACCTCCCTTCCCCCTCCAATACGAACAAGCATCAATATACGTGTACATAACAATAAAATACAGGGAAAAAAATCTGCTGGGTACTCTGGCAGAGCTAAAGTCAAGCTGATAGTAAAAACAAAACATGCTGTTTTACTGCCCATATTTATTTAATTAACTTCTGTCCTTTATACCCAGTTACTAAGAATATGCATCCAATTTAGGGTGTACCCAGTCATCTTTCAAAACCTACCATATCTTTGTAATGAAAACTTTTAAACTTTTACTGAGGTTCAATACAGGAGTGGCACTAGAAAGCACAGCTGAGAACAGAAAGGAGGGAGATTGTCACAGGCAGAAACAAAATATGAACTTTTCTTCTGAGAATGACTCAGAATTTGCCAAAATCCAGTGACAGTCAAATCTTAGTGGGAGATGCTGGAGCTTTGGCACTTCAGAAGTTCAGTTACACACATACACACACATGTGGAACTAACTTCCATGTGAGAAGTTGGTCAGGCACTTTTAAATTACTTATTTGCCCTTCATCTCATTACTTCTATCTCTAGCGTGTTAGTCAGATGTGCAATTTTGAGCAACTGACATAAAGAACAAATGAACTGACAGAATGAAGTTTTTCTTTTATATTTCACTGGCTGTCAGCAAAATTTCACTGAGGCACCAAAAGTCTAAGTAAATGAAGAGCCTGAAAGAGAAACTGTTCCACTGCAGATGGGACTCCAGCTCAGGTCAGGAGATCTTTGAAAGCTTGGATTTTTAAAGTTTGGCTTTTTCCCCAGTGAGGCTCCAGCTTGTTTGGATCCCTGTCTGTCCTTGAGAAAGAAAGAAGGCAGCAAGTAGGAAGGAAGAAACTGTAAGCTGCCATTCCTGCAGCCTTCTCTTGTCCAAGATTTCTTTTATAAAGAGTGAATGAATTTTTCGCTATGACTATCTTGCAGAACAAAAGCTCTATCTTAATCAAATATTAAAAGCTAGGAAGAAATTGTTAGGAATTGTGTATGTTTTCTTGGATTATTCCCATAGTCTGCCCTACATATCTTATGCAGTCTCTGCATACATGTTGTAATATTTACATTCCTAACCACTTGCCATTCATGACTGAAAGTGATCTACATTTTGCATACATTAAAACCTGTGTAATACTGAATTAATTTAATACAATGTACAAACATTTGACATAAATATGACAGAGGTTGCATGAGGTGAGAATGCATTTACAGCAGCTGTAAGAGCTACATATATAGTTCCACAGACCTTTTTTTTACACTGAAATGTCACAGGACTGATATCTTACCTGTCTTTATACATTTTTGCATTAAATCCACATATATCAATACTGTGCTTGTATCATTATAATTTCCTGGGTATCAGGCACGTTATCTTCATCATATGCTAATAGAAAAAGCATAATACAGAAAATACTGTACAATATCTTAGTTGTACACAAAAGGAGGATACATAAATCCTGGCCTAATATGAAATGCAGAGAAAGGGAAATTATAAAGCACAAGATGTGACACCATTGCTTTCAAAAATTATCAATATTACTTAGAGAAGAAAATTACTTATGTCAAATATTATCAGTTTTCTTAAGACATCTGGCTACCCAAAGGAGAATACAGTATATAACAAATCACTGAAAACAAGATGTATTAAAAAAAGTTTATCTTAGTAACTAAAAATTAGAGATTTCTAGATTTACCTGTATCCAGTTCTCAAATATTCAGCAGTATTTAGCTTTGTAGTACTGAAAGACTGCCCTAGTACAGCATTCCATTACTGCATTAGCAATTAGCTTGCATTTTAACAGTTATCCTTGGGAACAGCAGATGCAAGTATTACTGTGAGCTCAGCATTATGAAGGTGTATTTATAAGGCTCAATGCAGTGAAAAGCCAGAGTACAGCAGCAGCATTTAGGAAAAACTAAAGAATAAGAAATACAGAAGCCAGTGAAAATAACAGTGTACAATTAATATTTATCATTAGAAATAGTCTAACAAAAGCATCCATATTGGTGATAATTCCCATTTTCAAATCACTGATTTAAAAATATGTACAGTACAAGTTACAGAATTATTTCAGTTTACATAAAATAAAATGACTGCTTAAATGCAAGTGTGCCTCTTGGATATTTACAGTTTCCAGCTGTACACAAAGCAATTTTTTAGTCACTGCATTTTAGAGGAAAAGCAAAACGATTAACAAATGTCAGTTGCAAAATATTTTCATCACACTTCCCTAGAATTTTAACATTCAGAAAAAGGAAGTTCTCTATTCGATATTAGCACAATATTTTGTCCTACTGCTGCAGACAAAATAATTCAAGGAATACATAGCAATTTTATAGAGCCTTACCCTTTCTACCGGTGAGCCATAGCATGCAATGACGAAACATAGCAGTGGCAGATGGCATTGGTGTTAGGAAATGTGAATAAAAGGATAATAGCAGAGAAATGGTGACTGGCAGACAAGACACAGAAATGAAGATGAAATGAATGCAAGCTGGTAAATCTTGAAGCAAAGCTCCACCGTTAAGCCAAACGTTGCCTCTAGTCTCCTCATAATTGAGCATTAAGCTCTGTCTGGATACAAACTGCAACCTTCGGAGCAGTCTTGATTCTCTTCATAAAGAAATGCATAATTGTATCTTGATAACGAAGATCAGAAACCTTTTGTAAGTGAAACCCATAATCAGAAGCACATTACTTTCTCCCCTTGAGTGATTTATTCTTTACATTATTCATCTCCAAATCCTGCCAGAGCTACAGTCTCTTTCTAGCACATATGTATCCACTGCAGATGTAAATCCCTGCCTAACCTGCAGCACCCCTGGATCCAGAATGTTCTCAGTGTGCTCATTCATGCTGTTCTGTTGCCAAACATTTAAAATCATCCATCAAATACAAGTGGAATCTATTATAAGAAAAAACAATATCTTCTTTCAGCTCACCCTGAAAATGGAAGGTTTTCTGATCAACAGTTATTGTGAAGGTGCTGTCGTCCTCATCGTCTATACCAATCACAGCTCCCTGTGAAACAAAGAACAAAATCCTGATAAGGCAAGCAGTGACATCAGCAGCAGACACTCTATCACTACACCACTGGAATTTAAAAAGCTTTGACAAATTAGAAGGAAACTGAATACAGTAAAGGGCAGAAGGATTCTCTGTTCATGCAGCCAGTTCTTTAAAACAATAAATTTTTAGCTGCAGAAAAAAACAGTGAATGTTTGTAAAGCTATTATCTGGATAATAATATGCATCTTTTATTTTTGTAATGGAGGTGGCTTTATGCTGCAGCAGTTCCCTAATACATTATATTTTAAAGAAGAGCAAGAAGCAATATTTTATATGTATTTTTTGTGTATAAAAATAATAATTCATAAGTACCCTACAAAAAGAAGCTCTTGACCTGATTTTATCTACCAGCCTGCAATAAAAAATAAATCATTCTAGCAGAATGAATTTGTCCCATCATGTCATGTCACTGGTACACTGCATGATCTAATTTTCAGTCCCATAGTAAATATTAACAGTAAGTAATCAGGATATATCAGAAACAACTAGTTTTGTCCTCTAATTCTTCACTAATTATTAAAAGAAAATTCAAACAAATTAAAGACCATCTGTGCTTAGCTATTTACAAATCTATCCACATTTTCATTCCTGCCCCCTCCAACACTTATAACAAATAACAGTTTCACCCAGGAGAAGATACAAAAAAAAAAAGAAAGAAAAAAGAAAAAGACAATTCCAAGTCCCAGCTAACTCCAGAGAATTGTAATATTTAGCTCAAAAATCACCAGTGGATTTACTCAGTTTCTTTTCTCCTTCTCCAAGGAGACACAGCACCAGGATGTGTTGCATCCTTCCCCCTCCCACAAAACAGACAGACACCCCTGGAAGGTGCACATATTTAAAGGGTGAATTCCACCCTTACTCTCAGAGCACACAAAGAGTAACAGCACCAGCAGGAGCCCTGAGGCAACTCCAACCAGTGCTTCCCTTCACTCAGCCAAGCACCCCACAGCAGCTGCAGGGCTGGGGGTCAGGGCTACACCAGGCTGGCCAAAAGCTGGGCATGGTTTGGGTCCAGACTTGGGGCAGAGGGAGCTGAGTCAGGGTTACCCACACAGGCTCCTCACAGTCCCTACACGACATCTGTGGCCTGTGAGACCAGGTCATGCATGGCTGGGACCAGCACAGGCCCCACAACAGAGCAGCAGGAGCAGGTTGAGGTAAGAACAGCACCAACCATCTGTAATCCAAGTGTAGCAGGAAATAATAGCTCCAAGCTGTTTTATTTCCCTCCACTGATAAAATGTGCCACTTAACAACCCCAAGAGTATCTTCCATTTAGGCTTTTCGTGGACAGCTCTATGATCATTATAAAACAGGCACCTAAAAAGTGTATCCAAGCCAGTATAATTCTGAATACTTTTAGTGCCAGGACACAACAACCACCAGATTTTTAAAAATATATCAGTAGATAAGAAATACCTGGCACTTTAAGTACATGTTTTGCTATGCAGTAAATCAGAAGATCACTGCAAGTTGTACTTTATTGTTCTCCTCAGCAGCTGCATCATAGAGTCACTATGGTTGGAAATGAGTTCTAAGATTATCAAGTCCAATTGTTAACCCAGTGCCACCGTGTTCACCACTGAATTATCGCAGCAAATGCCACATCCACATGTCTCTTGAACACTTCCAGGGATGGTGACTGCACCAATTCCCAGGGCAGCCTGTTCCAATGGCTAACCATTCTTTCAGTGAAGAAAATTCCCCTAATATCCAGTCCAAGCCTCCCCTGGTGCAACTTGAGGCCATTTTCTCTCATCCTGTCACTTGTCAGCTGAGAGAAGAGACTGACCCTCACCTCACTACAACCTCATTTCAGAGAACTGTAGAGAATGATAAGGTCATCCCTGAGACTCCTTTTCTCCAGGCTAAGGACACCAAAAACCTGTAAGTCAGACATCAAGAACATGACCAAGATACTCTCCCCAGAGGATATAGGTAAAACTCCCCTAACCACAGAGTGAGACAGCTGAGTTCTGCCCCATCCTAAGTGTGAGAGCAGGGAGAACTCTCCTGGGCCTATGACCTCAGCACAAACAGTGCACATACTGTAACTGCAACACTGGGGCAAAGGGTTTGAGCCAGAAGCACAGAAAATGCTTCCTCTGCCATGCAGATGATACATATGAATGAGTAAAATTAAAAATAAGAGTGGCAAAGGTTACAGATATTCCAGAAAACTTTAGCAGGATGTAAGCATAGTGCAGATGACACAGAATGCTTTATGACTACACTTTCCTAAGTACACTAAGACAATCAGCAAAATAATTTGAAGATGAAACTTCAGGCCTATGAAATATGTGTCAGGAGCAAAAAGGTGAGGAACAAGCTTTTCATAATCCATTCAAGAGATAAGGAAATATTTTAGCCAAATTGCTTAAGTTACATGTTTGTTTATGTTCACACCTACAGTTACAAATCAACAATTACTCTAAACAGAAAACCTCTTTGATAGAATTTCAGATTGCAAAAGCCCATCTGTTCAGCTATCAGTATCACTGTCATCTGCCAGGGGAGCTTCTTTACAAAAGCAGAAAAAAGGAAGATTCCTTCCTCCCTCACAAAAAAAGCCCCAAACAAGCAAATCACATGTATTCAGAGAAAGGCTGTGGGAATCTGTAAATTTTTAGAAAACTGCAAAGAACAATTTGTGATGGAAGAGTGGCAGATGGGAGAAGAGAAAGGGGTTCTTTTATGTTAAATACATATAAAGATGGACCAGGCAATATTGAACAGATTGTTCACTTTTAATATTTCCTAAAATGGCAGGCTAAGGCCAACCTCCACATTGACAGGCTTGCAGGACGATTAAAGCAGCCATGGACTGAATTTTTGGACTGAATTTTTCTGCACTGTGAAAAAAACCTTCCTCATTAATCTTTGGGAATGTCTTGTTCTAGACAATGGTTTGAACATACATTTCCCTTAAAGAAATTCTGAATTAAAATATCAATACATCAAGCAAGGCAAAGTGAAAAGATATCATCTGGAATCCAAGTTAATGGGGATTCTCTGAGTCTCAGAAGGCTACAGTACCCACAGAAAGACTAACAACAGAAAGAAGGAGTAACTGGAAAATGCACAGTTTTTCTTCAATGCTCATCACATTGTTTGTAAGACCACAGATCCCCTTCTCTAGACTTCTCTACTTCAACTTTCAAAATGCTCCCATTCATAGCCCATTCTCCTGACTCCTTCCCCCTACTTGCTCCAGCTCTTCACAAGACTGCTGCATGCTAGAACCAGAAATTCTATGACAAATGGGAAAAAATATAGGAAAAGGACTTGTGCAAGAAATAGTTTTGGTATGAGCATGACCATGAGGTAGAAACTGGGTATGTGCAAAGACATCCCAGCACTCTCACCCCATTCAGTACTGCCACTTTCAGCTACAACAGCAGCAGTCAGGCTAAATGTCCCATACCAGAGTGCCTCAAACAGGTAATGCTCAGCTTTCCCACTCTGCAGCTTCTGCCTTTCTTTCCCCAGTTTGTATACCCCCCTCAAACCATATTTCAAAAACTTTGCCAGCAGTGTTCTCCCTTCTCTCTCCAGTCCACTAAGCTAAAGACTGGGCCTAAGGAGTGTCCAAACTAGCAGGATGGAGGGCATGATAAGAGAAGAAAAACAAATCAGGACAGAAGGAAGCAGTTTCACAATGACTTCTGTAGGTAAAGATCAATAGATACACACATATATATATCTGTATATACACACATGGACCTCCACACAAAGAGAAATGAGAACTGCAAACAGCAGATTTTTCATAGTGTCCTACTAACCCATCCTACTCTGCCACAGAATGTCTTCTAATATATTATATAAAATGGATAATATTTTTATACCATATATAAATTATAGAATGCAATTAACCCAGCATGTCACTTGATCTCCAACATTTTCCTTCTTTAAATACTTTCACCATTTCAGCATTTTGCAGAGTCAGGAATAGAGCTCAAACCTCAAAAGTCTCCTTGCAGTTCTCTCCATTAGGACATATTATACACAGTAAGTCATTAAATACTGAATAAAACAACACTTACCCTGAGCCTAACACACCCTCGGCGTGAGCCTCTCATCATTTTGTCTTTTGACTGAAACAGAAAAAAAACCAGATCAGTGGGTTAACAAGAAGTAAGAAGAAAGTTATGGAAACCAAGAAAGAATAAAGCATTTTTGCATCATGTTTTAGTGACTTTGAAACAAGATGCAATTTCTCTTACAAAATAGGTTAGTTGACCATGGTATGGAAAATAAATCCTTCAAAAAACAAGAATACAATACCCCACTTCAAGAAGTTTTCTAAATACCTTCAAGAAATACTTAAGAGATGCAGTCCATGCCTTTCTAGAAAGTAAAAAGAAAGGACTTGAGAAATATTAAAAATCAGCAGTATGCTGATTCACATCTTCCTCCTTTCTCTCCTACGCTCAGGAAACTGTCCATGAAACAAAATCCAGCTGTGAAGGCAGAATTGCACAAACAAAATTATGTACCTGTCAGAAACTTTCCCTGATTAATACCCCTTTTAGGCAGATACAAAATTCATGTTTAGACATGTTTGTAAATCTACTTCTTAGCTAGTACAGCCCACTGTCATTATTACAGTTTAAAAAGTTAATGTTTGTAGCCATTTAAGCTGCTGGAGCCCAGATCAGAAAACAAGATTTTCATGTCCATAACCAGTGCTCAAACTTGCACATTAACCTACCTTGCAAAATTACTTAATGTCTTCTTTATTATGTTTGAAGCACTGAAAAAAAGCTTAAAACATCCTCCCCCAAGTAGGGAATTCTAAACAGTCAACTCACTTCCAGCTTGAAATTGTGATACTTGAGCTTGCCACCCCTGTCTCAGGCAAAGCTGACAGTAACCATTGCTATTGGGCAATAGTGGCAAGCCCAAGTAGCACACACAAACTATTTAAGGTAAAGAAGAAAAAGAAAAGATTTCTCAGTTTTCTGGTAAGGGCTGTTTTTTGACTACCCACACACACACTTCCTGGTTTTTAAATGACAAATTACTTGCTGTTGTAGCCTTATCTGAAAGGTATCCTGTCTAATAAAACCCCTTCTCTCTTGTCATCCAAATATTCAAACTACATTCTTTCAGGTCAGGAAAACAACAACTGTCACTGGTGTCTCATGATCAGATTCCCTTGCTGTCATCTTCTGAAATACCCACTTCTTTCCAGTAGAGTATCAATAATTCCATCAAGAAAATATACTGATATTATTATCACCAGACCTATTTTCACTGAAACAATTATACATTAAAACCTTGCTGACATTAATGGAAAAAAAGACAGGACAAGAAGTATCAGTCTTCAGAGTAACTATTCTTCAACTGTGACATGTTTTAGACATAGCTACTCCTAGCTAGAATGAAGCAGTCCTATTCACTAAAGATAATGGAAAAGTACAGCACTTGGGGCTTCAAATAATGTTTTAGCTGACCTCTCACTCAATTCAGGCTCCAATTCACCAAAGCTGTCTTCTGAGTGTTAAAAGCCATCAGTATTAATCTACTTGTTTTCAAATCAGTATATGTTAGTTGGTTGGAGAGAAATGGAAGCAAAGACCAGCAGTGCCTCTGTAATGTATCTGTACATTACAGATATACAATGTAATGTATATCTGTATTCTACAGATATATAATTTCTTTTTAGACAACAAGTACATAGAGAAGACTTTTTGGAGCATTGTTTTGGTTTGGTCTATTTTTTTTTAACCTCAGACTCAAGAGAGGATCTAGTTACAAAGTTTGTCCTATGAGAAATTGTGTGTATTTGGGACATAGCTCACTAAAGTACACTTTTCTTTTTAATATTCACTGCCTATAGAGTTTCCCAAAATGGGAGGACACTTCTGAGAGCTTATCACTCCCTCTGGTGGTTTCTGGAAGAAATATTGGCATAATCTAAAAAGGAAAGAAAATACCTGGACTGAGGCTGCAACAGCGCAGCGGCTGCAGGGACCCGACCAGGTCCGACTGCCCCGATGCCACGAGCCAGGCAAAGCCCTCCCAGCTCCCTGTGCTGGGCATGGCCACAGAACCAGGGCAGATAAAAAGCAAAGGCAGCAGGAAAGACTGGGTTTGGTTGAGTTTAGACTCCTTAGCAACCTGCATGGAATCTGAGGGCTTGTCTCAGAGCAAGGGAGAGCAGAATCCCAAGAACCCCCATTTCCACTGACCAACAACTCAGCTGCAAAAAATATGGTAAAAGCCTCCCTTTTTCTTGTTCACCACATTTTAATGAAATGGAAATTTAGTTTAAACATTATAATACTCTTAGTCTACAAAAAGAATCACAAGATAAATAACAGGTCAGAGTGTGGGCCTGTATACCTACAATTTCACCATCTTCTGACAGAGCTTATTTAGTTAATACCAATTATAAGAAAATACTAAATTGAATTCATCCTATCTAAGTGCAATAAAGCATCCATCATTCCAGTATCTGAATTTCCTGAGCTCCAGAGCAGGCAGCTGTCATCACACACAGTGCTGGATTCTCTCACTGGCAACAGCAAACCTCCCACTGCTGCTGCAGAACAGTACTTTAAAACACAAATCAGCTGAAAATTTAGATTTCTCCCCCTCACCAACTAAGATTTTGTAAAAATACAATTCAGATACTTCCAGCTTCCTCTTATTATTCTTTGGCTGAAATTAGGTTATCCAATATATCCTATTAAAAATAACGCCATCCCATAACCATTTTGAGGCATGGTTCCATTTCACTGAGCAAAAACTCATACAGCAGAAAGACATCTCTAAATGGCTAATAAAAAAAGCCACATTTTACTTCCTTTTATATTTAAAATTTTAATATGCAGCTATTTTTTTCAGTGCTCAGTTTTATAACCAGACAAAATTACATTTTCTGTAAGTTTTCAATACACACGGTATTGATTGCGATGAAAAAGGACTTGAACAGATTATAAGCAGATAGCAATATGAGATAAATTTCAGCTGAAACTCAAATAAAAATCTGTAAAAATGAATAAAGCTATAGAGTATTATTGCAGGGGGAATTTAGGTATCTCTCAAAAAGATGTGACCTTTATTGGTTTCTTTTTCACATCCACACAGAAAAGCTGGTCACATACAGAAGTGATCTAAAATAAGGCATTTCAGGTAACCTACAACTTCTTAAGAGAAATTAAAATAATGATTGGGTCTATTCAAAGAAGAGAAAACAAAATTAGAATCCTAACATCAGGCCAAAAGACTCCTAGCCCTGCTTCACTGTTAGAAGTACTGTTTCTTTTGAGTTTTAGCTGTTGCATGCAAAGTTTAAGGTTTCAAATGAAACCCAGCTGGCTCTTTGCCTCCAAAAGTTCTCAGACATGAGTTCTGTTTGCACAGAAGGGCACAGAACTTGAAGAGGTGCATTTCTGACTCACTCAGTGCTGTCATGGAAATCCCTAACCTAAGTACACAGATGAGCAAAACCACTTGGGACATTTATTTCCTGTTAGGGACGAAGAACCTGGAACAAGTTGTATCTATAAACAGTAATCTTTGTAATTTATCTACATCTACAAAAGAAGCTTAAATTTGGATCACTTTCCATAAGTCATTTTTCTCATCAAATCCTAAGGCAACCCTCACTTTTTAAGCAGAAACAGACCTCAACAATTTAAAGACTTTACAGGCTGTTCCCAGCCCACCACTTCTCCAGCTCCCTTGCAGGCACATGCCAGTCTCAGAGGAGAAGCTCCCTGAGCTCAGGGACAGCATCTCACAGCCCTGTTGTTAATGCTAAAGCTGGGACTTTTCTGGGTGCAGTCGTAAAAGAGGAGATAAAACACTGCAGCAATAGCTAAGGTGCCACTGGGGCTCATCAAACCCCAGCAGATACCAGGATTATATGAAATAGGTAAGGCAATATTTTATAGGTCTTGGCACAGAAAAGCATTACACTGCTTTAGAGAATCCTGTGAGAAATTAATACATGTGAGGCCTTAACTGGATCAAGGTGTAAAAGGTACAGCACAGCCCTGGAATCCTCCATTCAGCCTCTTCCCCAAAAATGCACAGCTACAGACTAGCTGCAACCTAATTACTAAGAGGAATCAACTACTTAAATTATAATCGTTTAACAGTTTATTCAGTGCATCAAAACCTGTGATACAAAGTTTAAATTATGTACAAAATTCAATTTAGTGCTGTATAACAATCAACAATACTTTTTATCCAGTGACCATAAATTCAGAACAATTTTTATTATTATAAGTTCACTTACAGTTTTGTCTGTTTTTAATAGACTCACTGAGTTGTTTTCAGGGCATGTAACAGATCAAGTTATTATAAGAGAAAAGTGTCAATTCATCTGAGAATGGAAAACAGAGACCTCAGAGGGAACATTTGTGCAAAAGCAGATATGTTTTTTTCCTGTTTTCTTGGGATTTTAGCATGCAGCTGCTGATTGAGAAACTGCATTTGGAAGAAGTATTCAACTGAAAGCCTCTACATGACTGCAGCTTCAGAAGCATTGTTTGAAATCAAGCCAACAAGGTTTATTTTCAGTTCATCACCAAAGAGGCATAAAACCGCTTCAAAATTTGAACCCTCCTCCTCAATAGCTGGGTTGTACAACCCACAAGCAGTTCTTCAATACAACCATTATTAAAGTTACTAACCAGTTGTAGTCTTGAAAAACATGAGGGGAAAGATACTTTTATACTGCCACAACTGCTTTTCCCAACAACTGATTTCACACAGCTCTTGCTCCTCCAAGCAGTCGACCAGCAAATGTTTTAAAAGCAGTTTGATGGAATGATGAACAAAAGAACAGCACTTAAATCCATTCTTTAGGCATTCACTGGTGCAAAAACCATTAAGATGATGGGAGGCTCCCCAGTTTGGTTTCAGGAACACACAATACAGAGCTTGTCATACACAACAATTTTTTCTGGCAGCCCTCATTACTGTGCAAGGCAGTTCTTAAGCCTGCAAAATTTTGAATAGTTCTCCTTTCAATACTACCAAATGTCAAATATCCATGAAGTTTTAAAATACTTTAAGGAATTGACCTTCCTCTGGTGCTGTTTTTGCACTATTTGCACAGCTATGCCAGCTCTACTTTCAATTTATTATACAATTTAAATATTTTTTTAAAGCCAGAATTTAAATCAGATTTTCAGACTTGAGTGGCTCTCTAGATTATTTCTACAGGATTCCCAAGGGTTATCAAAGCTATAGCTGATGTGTATTTAAGACAGCACTTCTGCCAGAAAACACAAACAAAAAGCAAATTGCATTCAACTTCCCTTTCCTCCTTGACCACTTCTTTGTCTTCATGTTCTTTTCCCAGCATAATGTCAACACACGTTTCTACACTGACATGCACAAAACAAGCAACAGAACAAATTCAGCTGAAAAAATAAACCAGCACAAAGCTATTTTTCATCTGGAATCCAGCTCATGGAACAACTTTACAGCTCCTGTACCAGCAGAAGGCAGGAATGAGCCACTTCAAGACTTGTCTGCTAAATATTCCAGCGAAGGCAACAATACACTGAAATCCCACAATGCTTCAGTAACTTGTATATGTTAGTTATTCCTTTAAGAGAAAACACTGAAACATGGGTAGAGTCACAAATCCAAGAATACAAAGAATACTAAGGGGAAAAAAAGAAATAATTTGTCAAGCCATTGGTCAAACTTATCCAAAATGGCAAAAATGGCGCATTGTCATTTAATTCATATTTGCTAAAAAAAAAAGAAAAAAGAAAAAAAAAGTGGCCATTTATATCAGATAAAAATTTATTTAAGCAAAACCATGTGAAAAAAATATTTGGATGGCAAGTCCAGATTATACTCTCTAAATTACAGAATTTATAAGTAACTTCATACAAAAGTAATTATAAGCAAATTTGAGGATGAACATTTCTGAACAAGGAAAAAAAATCCTGGAATACAGAAGTGAAAAAAAAGCCAACAATTTGGCAAATTGGGTAAAAGCTCTTTGTAAAACACCTTGTAAATGCACGTGAGAAGATTTAGATTCACAAATGCAAGCAGTACTACTATTGTTCACAATACAAGTACAGAGGATGGAACACATAAATGAAAACAGAAATAAATGTGACCATTACATTTTTTCTTTTTTTTCCTAACTCTAACTTGATGTAAAATCTTTTGACTTGCTTCTTTAAAATTCTAATCATTCCAGAAATGGAATTTCATTGAACTAATTTGCTTCTGATGTATGTATTCAAAACATACTTAGGTTAACAGCTATTCATTCCATCAAAAGACAAAGCATAACCTTTTTTTTCCCCCCAGAGTGCAGTGCTATTGTACATTAATTCTGTTTGAAAGTTTATTCCACATTAAGGGTGCTTTTCTGCAGTCTATTTTAAGTAACTACCAATGAGGGCTAAGTACAAGAGTGCAAGGACACGCCTACGAAGAAACAAGTTTGTGGCACAGGCTCTAATGGAAAGTTGCCTGCAGCTTTCCACAGCTCCCCAGGCAAAGGTTAACAGGCTGTGGCATCTGCTGGAGAAAACTTCTCCAGTCTGCAGAACTTACTGGATTGCAATGGGCTGAGGAGCCTGGAGAGACAATGAGCTGGCACATGCTGATCAAGTACCCGTAATCCCTCGTACCAACAAAACTGCTTCCAGACCGTGTGTCCAGACAGCCGGGCTGAAACCACCCCAGGCATGCACTACACTCCTGGGAGGGGCCAGATTCAGGCTCAAACACCAACCCAGCCACGCTCACCCAGGCAGAGTGAGACAACTCCATTGCTTCAGACCGAAACTGCTTCAGAGGGAGCATGGGACATGGCCCTGTGTACCTCATCACCCAGCTCCTTCCAAACACAAAGCTGCCTGTGCAGAGCAAGCCCCATATAAACAAAACCCCCAAACCTGCCAATGTTTCAAATTAATGCTGTTTACGAGCCTCATAAACTACCAGTCAGGAGTTACTTCTCCAACACTAAAGCTGAAGCCAACAGTGTCCTACCACCTTCTCACTGGTAGGACTGGTTCTTGAGAGCTGTGTGATCAGCTGGAATAGATCTGAGATCCTTCAAAGGCTGCTCCTGCGGGCCCTGCCACCCTGGGAGAAACCATGCCAGCACACATGGTGAGGAGGGTGCGCCAGAGAACCAGATCTTTTGGCAGGCAGGTTTCAGCCTTAGGTAAGAGAATGAATTCACGTGTCTGGAGAACAGGCTAGCTCACATACAGAGATGTAAGTGCAGAAAGACAGCTCATGGATGAGGAAAGCATTCTGAAGGAAATGGTAACTGCAGCCACTTCTTAGTGGTAAAGGTACATAAACAGAGAACATTATTTTATTCCTTGAATCTAACTTGAACTTTTTAGGAGAGGTAGTTAAAAAAAGGGTTTTTAAATTTTTGAACTAAAAGTTGTTATATTAACAGACAACCCTAATCTAATAAATGCCTACTTTATTCTTGCCTAGCCTCTGTTTTAGGTCAGCCTTCTGAAGGCACCACATAATAAATTATACAAAAGTGTAATGTATGTGTAGAGGTACCCAGTCATAGGGAATAATTAAATAATATAATTATATTAAACAGCTGAAGACCATAGGATGAAATTCAGTGCAATATCCAGAATTATAATTATACACACTAGTCATCAGTAAATGTTTCTATTTCTGTAGCTGAGCTGTGACTTTACACCTTGGACTGCTACTTAGACCACACTGACTAATTCATCTCTGTCAAGCAGCTGACATTTGAAGAGCCATTAAATAGCAACTATAAAAGCACTTCCATTTCTCCATTCACATCCCAGGTGAGAGATTTTGAACCCACATGAACAAAATTGAGAGCCTGTGACAGTTCTGTGGCAAGATCTGGGGAGAGAAGCTCTCTCCCAGTATGATGGAAATCCAGATTTAGGGGAAAAAGTTTTATATACAATGCCTCTGTATGAACAAAGATTCACAGACAATGTGATAAGTTATTTGCTGTAAGTCTATTACAGCTTACTACAGGTTCCATTTATATGTGTTTTATTCAGCCTGATACACTAATTGCTCCAAGAGAAGAAAACCTGGTTACATGGATGCATGGATGGATGAATGCAGTTTATCCAGTGAGCCTTCAGATTTCAGGGTGCATCCTTGAAAAAAATTAATTCATACCATTAAAACACTTGTAAGTTATGTAAAAATACAAATACGGAAAGTGAAGCCAGCAAGGCAGGATCTGTCAGGGGTCATTAAAAAAAAAAAGTTAAGGGAAACATCACTGTTTCTAAACACAGCGCAGTTAAAAAGTTCGTGCTGGGAAGTGGGAAGTCCTGAACGGAAACGGGAAAGTCGATGTGGCTTTGGTAAGCACCTGCCGGGCGGCAGCGAGCCCGCCAAGAGCGGCGGAACGCACCGCGAGCCGCGGGAAGGAAGCGCCGGGCGCGGCCGAGCGCACGCAGCCCCGGGAAGGCGGCACCGCCCCGGGCCTGCCGGGTGGGCTGAGCCCCCAGATCGAGGCCAGAGCGAGCTCCCGCCGGACAAGGCGGGGAGCGCCGGGGCAGCGGGACACGGCAACACGCGGCCAGCACCGAGCAAGGCTCCGGGACAGGGAGCCGCGGCCTGCCTGGGAAGGTGCGCAGCCCCGGAGCTGTCGNCCCGCCCCCGCCGCTCGATCTCCCCGCAGCGCCGCCCCATTGGCTGCTCCCGCCGCCTCCTCCTCCCCCATTGGCCGCTCCCACTCCCTCCTCCTTCCCCATTGGCCACCCGGGCGCCGCACGCCCCAAGTCCCCTCCCCGCCCCCACCCTGCGCTTCAGCCGGTCCCTGGCGCCTCCTCGCCAGCCCGGCCCGCCCGCCGCCCCTCACCGTGTAGTAGGAGAGCAGCCCGGCGTTGTAGTCCAGCACAAACCAGCGGTACTGCCAGCCCTTCATCACATTGGTCCATTTGCTCAACGGGCCCTCCATGATAGACGCCATCTTAGCACCGGACCGGCACCGCCGCGCACTCGGTGAGGGGAGCCGGGGAGAGACTCGGCGGCCGCCGGGCGGGGAGGGGCGGGGCACGCAGCGATGGGGCGGGGCCACGGGGCTACTCTGCCCCGGGGGCGTGGTTTGCGCGCGCAGCGGGGCGGGGCCGTGAGGCGCGGGGGCGTGAGGAGAGCGGAGCCCTGAGGGGATCGGAGCGCGGCGGGGGCGGCCCCAGTGTCCGGAGAGATGGAGTTTGGGATACGGGGATTGAGGGCGCTGCCTGAGGGATTCCATGCTCGCGGCTGCTCCTCACGGCCCCGGGCGGAGGCAGAGGGCAGGCGCGAGGGAGGGCTGTGAGGCGGTGCGGTAAAGGCACGGCGCGCTGGTGCTGCGGAGTGTGAGGGCAGGAGGGCGTCATCCTGTCCCGTAAAGCGCTTTGGAACCTTTTCGTTCCTCTCTAGGACACTTAGCACTGCTTGGAAGCTTTGAGCATCTTTGAACATCTGTCGCTGTTGTACTTGTCCCTCTGCCTCTCGGTTTTTTGCATGTCCTAAGTGCCTTAAGTGCTAAACCAAAGCGGGCTTAACAATGGAGTCTGAGGGGGCTTCTCTTCAAATGCTCCACGTCCACAGTGTCTAAAGCCCATTCACGACTCGAGATGACCTTTAAAAGTTAAGGCTTCAATGTGACACAGCTTTCCTGTGGACTGATCCAACAATGTGGAATGAATTCCCCAGCAGCTACGGACGATTGCAAATCTGTTGTTCAGAACAAGGCATGGTTTTGGCACTGATCTCCTCTGACATAAGTACAGAACTTGAGCTGTGCTTTAACATGAAAACTTCAAAGGACCCATAGAGATACTCATGTTCCTTCCTAGGGATCAACAATAAAGCAGCAGAAGTAGTGCTTTTACCATGAGGTTTGTGTTTATAATGCAGTCTTTAACATATTCATTAGTAACTTTTTTCTTTCCCCCTTATAGCCCTTTTTTATTCTTTTACTGTTTAAATGCCTTTACAGTCCGGCTGAAGTAGGTTTAATGTTTCACCACACTGCAACTTTATACTAAGTTAAACAAAATTTAATAGAAAATCACCCCTTTAGTGAAAAAGGATCACTCAAAGGCAGTGTTGGTTTTAGGAAATAATAAATATTCCAGATTTCTAATTGTCTACCCATTTCACATGTCCCATTGTACCCTAGCTCGTCACCAATAGGAATTTGGAGCATTGATACTCCTTGGAGTCATCTGGTGGTGTGTTTATGCATGGAGTTACCAGTTTAAGGTACCTAATGCACAATCTGGTTTTGAAATCCAGCTTGTTAATTTAGATAACATTCTTTTTCAAGATGCATATGACCTTAGTAGTCTGTTTTTGTTCTTTAGTTTCACTGACTAAACAAAGCAGGGCTGCCTGGAGATTATACCCAGGCAAGCAAAACAAAAAACATCAGATGGTGCCAGAACATTACTAGTCCAGTTAAAGCTGTAGCTGGACTGGAGCTTTATTATCTCAGATCACTCCTTTGGCTCTATTATGCCACAGAAGTTGAAACAATGCAAAGAACTCATGGAAAAAAACCCTCTTGGCTTAACCCTGAAAAACCTGCGTGTAGGCAGAGCGTCCGCAATGGGAAATTCTCCACAGAAGAGCTTTTTATTTACCTTGGTTTGCCAGAGGCTGAATTTCCTGAACTTTGGTTTATGCTGATGCTGAATATCTTAGTAGTTCTTTGTTCTCTTTGACTCTTTTTTGGGGGGAAATGTGCCAAAGACTTGTATCCACCAGAAAAGCATGTGGTTTAGATATTTCAGCTAAAAGTTTAGAGTAGAAAAAATTCTGTTCACAGATATAAAAGGGGGAATTCAGCTCAAGGCTTCTTTTAGAAAAGTAGTGTGGATAGTCCCTTAAAGTAATTTGGCAGAGGTCTGAGAATCACTGGTTTTCAGAAAGCCTCGCACAAATTAAAATGAATACATTTGAAATCGTTGAGCATCCAGGATATATCATACAGTTTGTGCACTTTCATTCCAGGATGCTCTGTCTTCTGTGTCTGTCAGATAATTCCCCTATATTGAACATGGGTCATGAGGACACTACTGAAGGATTTAGGATGAACTACTTATATCTTTCTGATAAAGGTTCTCAGGGCCTATTCAAGTTCTTTTGAAAGATCAATGCAAACATTTTAGTTCATTTAAACAGATCAATAAACTGAAATCAGCCACAAGTGTGCCATAATCTCTTTTTATATCCTGTGTACTTTAAATCATTAGTATCAATTCTTTTTAATTAAAAATGGCTTAAAATGGAAGTTAGTGAGTAATTTCTTAATAGCAGAATTTAGTTTGCTTTAACATGTTCTGTCTTGTATTCCATCTGGATCAGTTACAAAGAGCTGTTACTTTCTGTAATTATAGACAGTTTTATTGTGATGTTCTCCATATTTTACACAACTCAAACTGGAGTGTCACCCTCTGCAACATTTACTATTTACTGTCATCTGAGTGAATAATGTACTACAAAGGTAACAGAACTGGGCTGAAGGCAGCAGCTGTTACCTTGTGCTGCCTTTGTTTCATACACTGCTCCCTCAGCTGAAAATCTTGTCCAGCACCATTCTCTTGCTTCACAGAGGTCTCAGTTCTGTTATCCTGCCACAGTGTCCCAGACACACACACATTTCCTGACATGAAGTGGCCTCCGGGGTACTCAGACTGTCCCAGCAGGAATGTAGAGGGAAATGTCAGATATGTCCAGTCTTTCCTGTGCTTTCCAGAACATCTCAATTTGCACCCTACTTTTAAAAATTTCTTCTATGTTATTTTTCTTTGTCCAGGCTTGTCCAGTTAATTACATTTTTGCCCATTATAATTTAAATCTGCATGATTTGTAGCCAAAAGGAGGACACTGCTGATCAGAATAAATACCAGTGAAGGACCAGAGTAGACAATGGAAGCAAGAGAACACTGGAAGTCTGATTCTTTAAGAGGAAAATGCTTTTCTGTTGTAAATTTTTCTAAAGTTATGGCTGAACTCAGAAGAACCTCAGTGATGAAGTTGTGGCTTGTGGGTTTCCTTCAGGGTGTCTGGAAGTGTGACTGGCAGCAGTGAAAGTGGCTTTTGGTTCTCACAACAGCTGCAATTGCTTGGGGTTCTGAGGAACATAAGGAAGGTGTTTGAGAAGAGAACAAATAACATTTTGTTTCAGTTTCTTTTCCAGCTTCAGAAATGTGATGGTAGTTTAATTTTGTATTGCTTGTCCTGTAAGTTCACTGTGTCAACCACTGATAACATAATCATTGTAGTTAAAAATTTATGCTTTAGACTGATAGTGCATTATTCTTTTTTCTCTTGTTGGTAGCAATTAATGTCTTTTATTTGTACCTCCAGAGAAACATTCCCTCCATGTTATTTTTTATGGGAAACAAATACAGTAATAAGCTACAATCAAGTAGAAGATGGAACATTCTGTGTCATCCTCAGTCTCCAGCTACTGTCCTTTACAGGTATTTTCTAGTCCCTCTATGCACATCCCAACTATACTAAGAATAGGAGCACTGTCAGAGCCTAAACATTTTTATTTTATTTCTTCAGAATTATGTTTGGTTTAGGTGATTACAGAGAGGAAGATAGATGGGAGAGAATCACCTTCACCCTACAGTCATTCTTCAAAGAGGATAATTAAATCAAGTATGACAGTAAGTGCCATTGTTAAGTAGATTTTCTGAATAGATTTATTATACTGTCACTGGTTTTAATACAAATCTGTATGAAAAAGTCAACAAGACAGTGGGAGGAGGACAGCAACTGATTTCTGAGGCAAACAAATAATTTTCTTGGGCCTTTCTTGCCAATTCCTCTAGGATTCTATGAAATAAAAGCTATTACCAATACGTTTTCATAGTTCTGTTCATTTTAATCTAGTTTTCCTCTGATTTTAATGAATTGTCATTCCTCTAGATCAGGGATGAAGAACCTCGTTGAGGGTTAAGCAGACCTTCCTGAGTCTTCTAAATGACTCCATATTAGCATATTCTGGAAAAAATCAGGTTACAACTGGTTGTATGGGAATCAAGTCATCAAGTCTCAGAATCCCTGCTCTGTTTCTGCTCATTGCTTATGCCTGTGTTTGGTGTAAGTTCACAAGAGAAGGACATTTCTTTTTGAATATTAGATCTGCCTTCCTACAGCTCAGAATCTCATCCTTCCATGGTGCATTTAGAGCTGCACTGAAGAGCACTGGAATATTGGAGCCAGTTCCCCAAAACCTATGGAATACTGTGATACCATTTAAGACATGGCTGAAAACTCTGTCTTGCATTTAAGGTAGAGATGATGCTGAAACTCAGATTTATTCTGTGTGTAGTTACTTTATCCTCTCTGGCAGTGCTGTCTGTCAGAGGGATGATGCAGCAAAGACTCGGCTGACTCACCTCGCTGGCACCGACGCTTGGCAGGACTGGGAGGAGTTTGTCAGATGTTGTTTCAGTGTGTTAAAAGCAGGGCGTGGAGGTGCTCAGTTAATCAACTCCAGTGACTCACCTAATGGCCAAATCCTGTTACAATGTCTACAGAAAAACACATTTTAAGGACATTTGGACATTATAAATTGGAGCAGCTTTGAAACAGTAACAAAAATTAAAATTTTGGTGCGATATCTTAAGAGTAAATGCAAGTTTTGCAGGACAGTTTGACATAAGCTTATCTGGAAGTTGCAGGACGGTAGACTGACATTTTAGGACTCCACATCTCTTCAAGAAATACATTTCTGGGCTTGTTATGGGGCTTGGCTGTAAAGAAATGTGGTTATCTTCTGCACTCACTTTACTCAGAGGACAAAGAATTCCTTCCACATATCCTGAACACACTTGAGATCTTCAGTGTTCTGAGATGGTGTTAATAGCAGTAAAAATTTAATGGGGAAAGCACCTTCTAACAAATTCTGTAACTTAAACATAGTATAAAACTAGGACAAAATTTTAAAATTACCTAGCCTTTATAGTGAAGCAATAGTAATACAGGCTATTTTCCATCTCTACATTGGCTCTCCATCTGATAATCTGAAAATCTAGCAAGTAGAAAAATGCTGGTGAACAATTCATTATAATCTGTGCATTATTTTATTATAAAACTTACAATATCATAATTTACTCTTGAGATCAACAGGCCTTGGACACTTCTAAAATACAGGGTGAAGAGGGTGCCGGGCCATATTGTCTAATCTGTACTTTTGCCAAGAAAGACTGGACCATATTATCCTTCCAATCTGGTACTATATGAGTCTATGATTCTTTGCTGAGTACAGGAGTTTAGAATTCACAGCATGCTGATCCCATTTCATACTACTAATGCATTGCTTAGATGGGTAATGTCTCATCATTTGATTTAAACATCATCCTCTGGGCAGAATGTATTTAAAATTTAATGCAGAAGTCCCTGCTATTTTCTCAACCGCAAATAAGTGACTCCTACCTTAGCCTTCACAGAGACTTTGAAAAGATACAGAGGAATGCTGCTCAACTGGAATGTTTCCTTCATTGCAGCTGTGGTATGCAGCCCACTGCTTCAAAAAGGCAAATAAGCATAATCTCTTTTCCCCAAGCTTTCTCACCATCACCTTTTTTAATATGTTTTAAGTAAGGTTACTTGCTCTTTGTAGTCAGTTTAGCAAGAATGCAATATATCCATCATCATCTCACAAAATTTAGATTTACAGTAGTTTGAGGTATAGCAAATTTAGCAAGGGAAAAGGTAAGAACTCAATGTTTTGGAGTATTGTCACTAATCATAAAGGTTATATGCTGTCTTTATTTTCAGATAAAGACTGCTAGTTTTTCTTCATATACTGTATTTGTAATTAATAGATACAGTATATCTATTATATCAAAGGTAGTATTTAAAACTGATGTTTATACATACAAGTAGGTTCCAAAATATATGCATATTTGTAGGCTGTTGTGAACAGTAAAATATGGAGGAAAAACATCTTTTTCCCTATCATTTTTTCCCCTTTTTTTTTCTTTCCCAGGTAAATAACAGACATCTGATTGTGGTAATTTTTAGGGTATTAAATAGGTGATGGACAGAAGGATAAAAGTAAAGTCGAGGAGACCTAGAGCTGAGCAATCCATCATAATACACAAGTGCAATGTGTGCCTTTATTGCTCATTTAATTTCCATAACTAAAGGGGCATCTGTTAAAACTAGGTTTCCATTGTGTCAATGTGGAATCTGTTTCTGTCTCCTCTACATTTTCTTCTGGTCTTTAAGTAAAATAATTTTTCTTGAGGTCTAGCATCACTCCCAGGGATTTGTATGTAGGAAGAGTCCATGAACAGTACAAGCCCTCGTTTAATGCTGCCCTGATTTTGAGATGCCAAAAAGATTTTTCTTTAGGATTACTGTTTCTTGTGTAAGAATGAGAGACAAAACTAGCAAAGTTTATCCTACCAAAAACTGGAGAAGATTTTTTCTTCTTATCTGAGAATGAAAAATTCCTTTTTCATGCCTACTTAAAGGATTTGCTTTCTCCTCGTTCTGATGAAAGGAAAAATGCAGGGTTTTTTTATCTTACTCAGTTCTCTCTCTCTCTTTCTCTCTTCTATGAAAAATAACAAAAGAAGGAGAAAACTAATTTAGTAGAAGAAAAATAAGTAGCCACCAGAGTAGGCAAAATAAACTCAGTTTGCTCCACAGAAGTCATAATGTGCATTTGGACCAGGATTTAGAAAGCAGATGGGTGCTTTGCTACTATGTCATCTCTCAGGAGCTGTCAGGAGAATATTTCATTTATGTGTGAACTTGCAGACTCCTGCAGAATGCAGCTACATCAGATCTTCAGATGAAGTGAGACTTCAATTCAGAGCAGCACCTCTTGCAGCTCCATCAGTTTGGTATGAGCAGGAAGAAGACCCAGGTTCCAGGATCAGGGAAAACCCTTGCACACCCTGGTGAGGTTTCAGTACTGCTAGTCCAAAAGCCTTGGACATATTACTGGATACATTAAGTTGCTGCCTAAAGTAAAACAACCACTCACAAGCATTATCTCCAGCTCAGGTGACTTCTGAACTGTAAATCATTGGAAGTTTGAGAAGTACACCAGAGCAGTCTCACTACATTTTCCACTCCTACCATTTTCTACAGCTGTTGGCTATTGCCAGTGCTGGAAAAAAGGATTTTGGGCTGTTTACACCTTTCTTCTGAGCCATTACTGCTATTTTTATATTATGTTCTTATTTTAATTTAGGGACTTATTTTCACCAAGGGACTCTTTAACTATTATTTCAAGGAGAGTTTTTTGGGTTTTTTGTCAAGGGTTTTTTCCAGTAAAAGAGTAGGATTTCTGTGGGATTTTTAATAATATCATAGCCTAATTTTTACATGTTAGTAGTCAGACCTTCCTTTGCCCCTTCTATAACATGAACAGTTTTGCTGATTTTTGCTGAAGTTGCTCAGAACCACTGAAGTATGCCCAGATGTCATGGACTGAAGCAAAGGAAATCCTACTCAGCTCGTAGGCAGAAGCACACACAGGGCAGCTCTGTTACTCACTTTGTAAGCCAAGAAAATCCAGGCCTTGTTGCATCTGTTTGCTTCCAAGTTTCAAAAGTTCAGTCTGTGAACTTCCCAATGCCCCAATAAAATATTGCAGCAGTAACTGCAATGTAAATTCTAAGAAAATCCTACAATAACATTGATGTTAAAATCTCTAAATGCTACTGGAGTTCACCAAATTCTCTGGACAACTGACAAAATGGAGAGTTACATAATTTGCTTTCCTTTGCCTAAGAGAATTAGTTTTTGAAAATAAGCTTGTAAGGAATGTATTTACAAGGAGTTTAACAATAAAAAAAGTTTACAATGTACAGTGAAACTTGGATTTGCATAGCATAAGCTGAAGTTGGTAATGTTTAGAACACTGTAGTTTCTTCCAGTGGTATGTTTACTTGAGGTATACACAATAAATAGTTCTAATTTACTGGTCAAATATGCAGTATAGTTTGCAGATTAGCAGCCTTGAGCCTTTGGAAATAAGTTACCAGCAAAGAAAAGCACGAGTTTAGTTGGGTATTTCTGCTCCAGGCCAAACAGCCCAGGAACACTTTTGTGCTCCTTTGGTGTTGATGTAGTTACATGTACATAATCAAGAGCAAAACTGATCTCACTGACTTAGAGATTAAAGCATATAACTACCCAGTTAAGTTCTGCTGTTCATAATGCATAAGCAAAAGAGGATCTGAGTGTATCATTAGCATTACACTCTCTGGTTATGTTTCTAGTCTGACAAACAGAGGGCAGATACAGCTCTTCTCATTACAGCAAAACCGGTAGCAAATGAGCTCTTGCCTTATCTGTCTTTCAGATTTTGGCTTACATATCTGTCAATTTTAGACAAAACAAAATCCTACACAGAGTTTTCCCTGATCCAGCTGTCACTTACATACTGATAACATAAACCCATCTGTCTGTAAAATATTACATCTATTTGGCTTCATGCTTTTGAATGAGAATTTAATCTGCTAAATATCAGTAGTCCTATCTTATATTTAGTTGCTACAGTCCCTGCACAGGGACTGTACACATTGCACGGGATTTCTGAAACACAGGGACAGCAATTTTCTTTTTCTTGTAGCTGCTGGACTAATCTTACACCCTTTGTCTTGATTGTGGAGTAAACTTACAATTTCTTTGTGTGTTTTAGCTTGAGTCTTCTACACCCACAAATCCTTAACTGTAGTGCTGTAGTACTTTAAACATTTCAGGTTAGTCAGTGTGGTGTCAGCTGGTGCAGTGTGAAGCATAGGTAATATTCTGCAGTGTGACTGATCTCAGTGGTGCTTGGCTGACTGAAATGATGGCTGTCATTTCTTTTCCCAGCAGAAACATGGGCATATTCTGTACTGTGAGTGCTCAGACTGTGTAATTACTTTTTGGAAATGTTCTTTTTTTTTTTTTTTCATGCACACCAAAATTGCGGTATGCAGTCTGTCATTGCCTGGGTTTTTTGAATGTATTTAATAGTCCTGTGTTAGGATTCCTGGTGTTAAGAAATTCAGACACCTAGATACAGAGTCTGGGGAGATGGACAGATTAATAGACTTATATATGTACACCGATGTGTGTGTGTGCCCTCAGGAAAAAAAACAGGTGTCAAAAAACAGCCTTTATGGAAAAATGAAGATATATGATAGCTTCAAATCAGGTTTACTTTACAGTGAAGGCATTGCCTAAGGCATAATAATGCCTGCAGGAACAATGCCTCCACTTAGGCAAGCTATGGGCAGAGAGTCCTGTGGAACAGCTAGGAAGTATCACAAGCTAGGAAGAGCTCTCTAGTACCATGCATCAGTATATAAATGGGAAATCAATACACTTAATATTCCATGCAATTTAAATTATTTATTGGTGCTTAAGCCCTGCCAATCAAAGCATGAGTTAAAATTGGTTTCTGAAGAGTTCATATTTTCAACCTTTTCTTTGCAACCTTGGAGACCAGAAAGTTTCTGTATTTGGTTTGATTTTTAACTTAAGCTCAAATAACCCTGCAATCTTTTCACTTGAGAGTATGAAACTTTATTTTAAAAAAAAACCCAAATAAGAGATCGGAAAATGCTGCAGCTGATAAAACTGAATTTGTTTTCTAGAGCATGCCATATTTGAAAAGAATAAGTAGACAAGCAGAAAATGAGAAAGAATCATCTTCCAAGCAGATAGGCCCTGTTTATCTAAAGTGGGACAAGGAAAACTTTTATCCCACATAACTTTTACTTTTGGATGGCATTTGAATTGGCCTTGAGTGTTTGGCAGCTCAACTGTTGAGCCATCTGTTTCAAATTATGCATGCTTGGAGGGCACATTGCACCCAGGCTTGCAGTTCCCCTGAACACAAGAAATTTGAATTGGCTTTGCAGTTTAGTGATCAGTAAGCATGGATGTGCATGTACATGCACATGACACAGCTAAATAAACTGTTTGGGACAAATTGAAGCATTCACACAGCTGGAGAAACATGAGGGGACTTAAAAGGGGAAAGCCTTAGGCCCCTTGTTAAAGCTCAGGCATGGCAAAACAAGAGAAAAGTGCCCAAGGTCCAGGAAATTTTTCTTCTAGACTGAACAGTTCTGAATGAACTAAGAGGTAATATATTAGCCAGTTTTACAGCCCCTTTAAAGAGTGTCTTAACGGATTGTAGAGTAGAGAAATTGCAATTTGGCTCCCTCCATTAATGAATCATCTCCAGTCCCATCTCAGTGCCAGAGATGAACTGGGCTGCATAGTGAATCAGAAAGCTGTAACCAGCTCTGTGAGTGTCTTTGTTATGCCTAAGTACATCAGGTCAGGAAAGAGGATTTGATCCATAAACTTTAATGGTGCATTATGTGAATCTTATATTATTTATGGCATACTAGTAGCACTTATCTTTTTTATGGTGTCTGCTTTGAACATACCTTTTTTTACTTTTTTTTAAGGATATACTGCTTGTTCCACCCCTCCCTTTTCCTTCCTTTCTCCAGATTGCTGACTCAATTCCTTTTACTTTTTCAGTCAGCTTGCAATTTTAGGCATTTCCTTGTCCAGTTTTCAGGGCAACACTTTACTTCCCTCTCTTGAGCACTGTGCAGAACTCCTGTGGCTGTTGAATCTCATGCTGGCTGGAGATGGAGGAGGTTTCTTTGCAAGCAGTAGAGACTGACATAAGACCATCTGCTCTTCATGAAGTTCTCTGAACCTGTGGACTTGGATACCAATTGTGCAGTTGTATATGAGAATAAAATTTGGCTCACATAGTGCAGTGATGGAAGGAATGGTAAATTCAATGGTAGAACCAACTAGGAGATTTGAGGGATAATTGTGGTTTTGTTACAGATTCTTTTTGTAGATAATTATATTTCTTTTTTACAGGTTTTCACATTAAGCAAACTCCCAGACTGCATTATTAGCAAAGTTTGAGTCCTCTGGTAATGAGCATCAGACTTTAGTATAGTTTATAATAAATTGTGAACAATTGTAATCAATTGTGAACGTTGACCAAATGTATTGTATTGTTTGGGCAGATCTTATTCAATGTACATGAAGAGTCTTAATTATGACATTAGACTGAACTTGGAAATATTTCTTCTTGCTTCAAGTAGCACACATAGCTTATTTAATCAAATAACTGCAATTAAATTAAGATACAATTAAATGTGCAACATCTAAAATTTGAGGTGTTTTACTTTTTGTGATACATTTAATCTGCTCATCTGCTAAAAAATAGATCTTCATATTACATTGCTTATTCAAGTATTAAATTCTATTACTTTTTAAATTAGTAATCCCTAAAGAGCTACAGGAATTGATGAAAGTTATTCCATCAATGTTAAAAAATTGAGTTACCTGAGAGAAAAACAGGACTAATTAAATTTTTTCCTTGTTGAATCCTGTCAAGTGCTTGCCTCGTATGAGAAATTTGTGAAGTTATTACAAAGCTGTAAGGGCAGGGATCAGAACTGCAGATTTATATAAAAGTTAGCTGTGTGACAGTGGTAAAGGGAGACAGAGACAGATTCTGTGCTGGTTTTAGAATCTGCCGAGGACGTGGGTGCTATGTTTTGGGCAAGAGAACTCTTTTAGCCTAATGCCATCTGGCTGGCTTTTGTCTGTGCCAGTTGTTATACATGCCAAGATTCCTGTCCTGCCCCTACCACATTTCTTGAAGTAGAAATTAAATTAAAAATAGTCATTTCCAGTAGCCTGGTTGGTAACATATCCATGAAGGGATTTAGAAATCCAAGGAAGCAATCCAAGCTTCTGTGCTTCTGTCAGAGACTTTGATCAGAAGTTTCCTCATCCATGTCCTGAAGCAATCTTTGGATGCTTTTCCCCTTTCAAGCCACATTGGCGGCAAAAAGTCCTGGCTGTAGGATCTGCTTTGATTTGTTGTCCAATGTACATGAAAAATACAGTTAAAACACACATAAAACCTCCACACACTCCCACCTAAGGTATTCTGTTTCATTCTTTTAATTAGTAACTATATACCTGTATTTATAAATACAACCATACAGGTTTTCCTCACCTTGATCTCTACAAGGTAAATGCATGGATTGTGCTTTTGGGCTGGCAGTTGTGCCATCTAGCACAACATGGATCTGTTCTGCAATCCTCTGTAGGAGACCCACAGCTAATTTTTAGCCTGGGATTTATTCCCTACTTAGAAGAATTGGAGTTGAGCTAAATTAAGCAACTCATCTATATATTCATTTTACAGTTAACTAAATAGCTCATACTAGTGATTTTGGAGTGTTTTTTCCTCATGATCATCTGTATGTATGTAATTTACCATCATTAATGCTATCACAAGGAAGGGAGAGATAAATTAATTAAATCATTTTGTACAGATATTTCTGTAAGGAAAATCATTACAGTAAACTTGATTTCAACAGGAACAAATTATGCATCTTCACTAAACATAAGGAGATTGACAATCAAGAATGTTTCAGTTTTGGATGGAATTTGTCTTTTGAATCATGGAGATTATTTCAGGAAGAATACATCTTCTCTTTCTGCAAAACTCATCCAGCAATCTGACCTTACCTACCTTACATGGCTTCTGCCTCTGTTTTGTATCTAAAACATTGATACTTTTCTCCTTTGGACCTCAATGTTTTTGTCTCAGTTTTCTATCTGGTATATATTTGTCTTGTGAGCACCTTGGGGGCTGGGATGTTGTTCTTTTAGAGAAGGTCAAATTTGTTAGTCATTGAATTGATCCAACAAATCAAATTGATATGGGGATCTGAAAAATCTTGGTGGTTTGATGCTTGTGCATCATTATTAATAATTTTGGTAATCTGATGTAGATATTTATAAATAACACTCTTCAATAGTTTCTTATATCTTGTGAATCTCATTTAAATTGGTATTACCAATAACAGTGGGGTTGACAGAGTCTTTCAGATTCTGCAGTGCATTTTTAAAACCAGAATGTATTAAAATGGAATTTTATTTGTAAAGAGAGCAAGTTTGAAAAACTATTGTGAAGCCACTGAATCCATAATGTATTTTTCAAAATCACCCTGATGATTACACTGGAATTGTTTACCACAGCTGCTTTAAATGCTACTAAAAGTCATTTAAAGAAACATTTTTTATGAATGGTCGCCAGACTTTCACTTTGTAGTTCTTGTATAGCTGTATTAGCTTCACCTGTTCAACAGGTGAGATATCTTATATTACAGCTAACAGTACAGGAACATAAGGTGGCACAGAGGAAAGGAAGTCCTTGTCAGCTCATGAAGTTCAAATTCCATTAATGCCCTTTTGCTTCTGATCAGTCACATGCACACCTTAACAATTCCATTGAGGCTGAATCACTGCTCCATTACTTCTGCAGCTTAATCTTAAAACAACCCCAAACAAAAGCAACCAACCAAACAAGCCAGTAAACAAATCAGTCATTAAGCAAATAACTTGGTCATATTTAAGGATATTTCACATTTTAATTGCACTGTGTGTGCAATCAAATGAGAACATATTTTGAATAGTGAACTATTTATTGCTCTTGTACTTTACAGTAATAAGAGAATATTCAGTCTTTAATACTTAGCAATGATATTTATTGTATGTGGTTAAAACATTTTACATAAAGGCAAATATTTTTGGTACTATCTCATCCATCAAGTTACACTCAATTATTAATAGTACCAATGTGACGTAGAAGATTGAAAAATTATAATTAATTACATGTCAATTATTCAGGAGTCCAAAAAACTAAGAGAAGTTTTAAGGGAACATTCCTTAGTCTTATGTGTTGACACCAGTGGGATTTTATGTGTTGCACGTAAAGGAACATTTTGCCTGCTGATATTGTGCAATAGTTGGCCAAGTAACAGAACAGATTCCACTCCCTGCTCCAGGGCTGTAAATAAAAAAATCCCACATGGTGGTTTCTCATTTATGGACATACAGCAGGATTGTGCTTTTGAGAAGGGGAAGTGCAGCTGAAAGAATATCTGTAGAAATTCCTTCTGCCTGCAGAAAGAGCACTGCAATTTGGTATTTGATGGCTTTCACAGAATGCAACCTGCAGGCTCCTTCACAGCTCTCAGCACTGATACAGATGTAGGCAAGTGATGCTTTGCTCTTGCTTCTCACTGCATTTGTCAATAATTTGTGATCTTTTCCATAGCAGCAAAAACACAGTTTTAAATGTCACTTGATCAACGTTAACTGAAATGGTCAAATCATCTCTGTCCTTGTCTACTCTGAGGGCTCAATCATTGACACCTTTTCAAATATGATTGATTTTCCACTATTGTTAAGGCTTTTGACTCATCTCACTGAACCTTTGGCACTACCTTAACCCAGCTGGGATCTCTGTTCTGTCACTGCAGTTCCCATACATGAGTGATTTCATTGCTAAAGAAAGTGGAACATGATTTACATTTAGGAGGCATTTTAACTACTAGTGTAAAGTTAAATATGAATATTGTGTTGTCCTGAATAAGGGTGAATTAAAAAATATGATTTAAATGTTGGTACCTGAATTGCTCAGCTTGAGGACTGGGTTGCCATAGTAGGTTACTGTGATTTGTGAAAGTTATTTTTTGTCTTATGACCAATGTTACTGCATTGGTGTTATTTTGTTTTAATACTTTCTGAAATATTTTGACATTGTTATGGTTGTAATTAAGACTAGATGAAAAGGAAAGAAAGTGAAGAAGGTAAGAATAGATAAGAAGATGAAAATAATTGGGAGGACAATTAAGGAAATCTCAAGGAGAAACGCTAGTATCAAGAGTTACAGTAATACCATAAGAATTGTCTTTTACCATTAACAGTTACGGGTTTGTCTTAAAGACAAACCATTTAATGAGAAGAAAAAAATACCAAATGCCCTTTTATCTAATTACTTGATGTAACTGATAATTCTGAAATGAATTAATAATCTTTGTGAAAGGCAGAGTGAACTAATTCTACATTAGGGGAATGTTGAGAATTCAGTGTGTAGATTATATTTCTTAATATTTTCTATTTTCTTAAAACATAATAATCTTTTAAGTGTTTCAGAAAGGTGAACAGTGTGTTCCCTGGATTTATAGTATAGACAACATGCCTAAGGAAACAGGGAACAGAAGAAGCTGTTGGTAAAAGCTTTTCTGCCTGCTACTTTGTAAACACATTAGTTTTCAATCTTCATTTGGGTTTAATATACACTACACACTAAGATATCGATGTGTTTAATTTATAATGAAGACTGGTGCTGTTTCAGCACTGCTATTGCTTGTTCTATTTCTGTCAGAACATGTATTAAGCTGTTCAAGGGACAGTGAAATCTCCAACAGCTACATTAGCTGGACATGTCAAATTAATGCCTATTGAAGATTTTTCTGAGTTTCAAATATGGTCTTGAATGAAAAATGTCATTCTGCTGTCAGTCATCCAGCTAATTATCCAGAGGTCAAGATAACCTCTTTTATATATCTACATTCTCTCTTATTCTTTTACAACATGAGGTGTAGCCCCATGAAACTGGCTAATATAAATTAGTTTGAGAAAATATGCTTACAATCTTAATGGAAAGATAAATTGTGTATGCCTTAAAATAGTGTGGATCAGTACTTCTGCATTTCAGATTTGCCAACTCTTCCATCAAATGTGATTAAAGAGATTCACTCAAGCCCTTTTCAGGTTATTTTCATTTTTACCATTCCCTTAATAAAAGTTCAAGATTTTTCTAATTACTACAGTTCAAAAATAATTTTAGCCTTTGGATTTCTGAATACTGGCAATATAGATGACATCGTTTGTAAAAAAAAGGTACAATGATTCCATATTGTACGCTGTTTCTGCCGGATGAAGGAGGTAAATTCAGATAGATTCAAATGCTTCTGAATATCTGAACAGAAAACACTTTAGAGATGAAGCTTAACATCCTAGCTTGTGCTTCTTTAATACCTCTAGTTTTGTATACATTTGGCCATCCCACAACCCACTTTGAAATACTTTCAAAGCTGCTATAACTTTGAAAGTCTGCAAACCACCTTAAGAAGCCAAGAGCACAGCACAAGATGAATCAGCAGATAATTCCTATGCAGTTTTCATAATGATCAATGTACATATTCTAGTAACTAGACATCCTTCTAGAAGATACACTGTGGGACTCACAGATTACATGTTTTATGCAAAAGAAAACCCAAAAATTAACAGATCTCAGCAGAAGGTCTGTTGGACTCTGGCTAGATGATTGTAGTGTTCTCTTGTGGCTTTAAAACATAGCAGCCTATCTGTAACCCTTTGTCTAAAAAACTTGCAGCTGCATAAAATGTAAAGAGCACACAAATCATATCCTGGGTGGAATTCTAGATAAAGGCATGCCTGCAGTTGTGGCTTCCTAAACCAGCTTGTGTCTCTAATCCTGGAAAGTGCTCTGAGGTTTCTGATGAAAGGTCCCCTCAGTCCAAAGGTTGTCAAAGTTTATATGATGATCTCCTTTATTTCTCAGGAGGGATCTTTCAGTGACCTAGGTGTAGGAAATGCTGTTCTGTATCAGGAGCATGAGTGTTGCTTGGATCTCTGAAATCTGTGCCATATAAGACATTCTGTTTGCCTGTGGGCAGGTTCCCTTGCATTACAGTCTTTGATCATAGAACAGTGATTCCTTTTTTGGCCAGGATTTTCTGTGTTGATACATATGTTTCCTTCTGTTCTGTAAAACTCAAAGTGGCTTAATCCTTCTTACCTTTAAATCACTGATTCTGTATATGCAATGCTGCAGCTACTGCTCTGTTTTGCACTGGAATTCCAGAGAGCTGGGTACGGCATTTCATGCTCAGGAATGCAGGAGGCAGGACTGAGTCATTCCTCTCAGGCTCCGGAGTGCTCCTGGGCTGTAGTAACACCTTTCCTGGAACGAGCAGAACGAGTCACACTAAATGCCCATGTGCTGTTTTGGGCTTCCTGTGTGCTGCTCCATAGGGTAAACAAAGCTCTAAGAAAGGAAGAGATGGACACTTAAGATATTATTTCTGGGGAGACAGTGGACATGATTAAAATGTTACCAGCTTTACTAGCAAACCTATTTTGATATCTATAAAACAGAGGTCGTTAGTATTTGACTATGACTGGTGGAGACCCCTTCTGTGCTATCTTGCTGTACCTGAATTTTCAAATTTTCCTGTACCAGAATTTTCAAATTCTTCTGTACCTGAACAAGTCATTTTATACCCTTACACACTGCCTCACAGTGGGGAGTTGCACCAAAATGTGCTGCTGCTGTGCTTGCTGCACTGCTGCAAGGCCCAGTCTTTACCAGCCACTTGGCTAGTTTTGATTTGGTTTGTTAGCAGTCCCTTGTTTGTCCAGTGTAGACATAACCTTGTCCATTGTAGTTTAAGGAAACAATAAAGAACTGTGAGATCTGGTACCTATTTGTCAAAATGCCAATACTCAGAATCTTAGAAAAAATCCTATTATACTTACAAATAAAAGCATGCTAATACTATTTTCCATGTCCTTTGGATATCAAGTGCACTGTAGTAGAGGATATTGCAACAAAAAATCAACATATAGCAGTTCTTACAGGGCAGTTTACAGATAAACATTTCCTGCAGGAAAATTCTTGTTGAATGCAAAAAGATATAAAATGAAACTGTTAAAGTTCTTGCAGTTCCTTGATCTTTTGACTTTCTTATGTCCTTAACAAGCATTCCTGAAAACCCAGCACAGAATCCCACTCATTACACAATTCACAGAAGATTGAAAAAGGTCAAGATTTGTGGTGTCATCAAAGGGAGAGACAGAAAAATGGGGTTTCCATTGAGCAGAAAATAAGAGGAGAGCTACATTTGGAAGATCTCTCCATTCTAGATTTCAGGAGGTCTTCTACCTAGCCAGGCCCTGGTGAGCTGCTCATGGCTAAGCCAAGAAGGCACTGAAGGATATTGTTTTGCAAACATACCAACAGCTTGGAGTAAATTTTAGTAGCTGAGATTTTTCTCTGGGCTGAAACTAAGTATGAAGTCCAGTTTTATGATCCAATGTCAGGTGATGACATCTCAATTCCAGCTGAGAAGCAGAGAACTCTTTTTCTTCTGGGAGCTGTCATTCCAGATTCGTGAAAATCTGCAATACAATCATTCACCATCAGCAAGCTAACAAGTGCTGTTGCAATTGTTACAGAGATGTCTTAGGCTCTGAACTGGTTGTTTTAACTCAGGCGGTTGAGGCATCCAGGACAATTTGTCTGTAATCCGCAAGGAATGATCAGCAACAGCGCAGATCTATGTGACAACACTAACTCAGTGTTGATTATACGAAACTCATTATTATTTTAATTTGTAGACGCCACATTGGTTACCTTGAGTAATTCTTGCCATCTGACTGAGGACACAGCGGTCATGCCTGATGACTGTGAGTGTGCACAACCAGGGTGAAGGTACATAAACCACGTACCTGGCACTGCCTGCTTGTTCCTGAGCTGCAGGTGCAACTTGGAGTCTGCCACAGCAGCTTTGGAGAACACTATGGAAAGGCTCTCTGGATGCAGACTGCTATGCACTTCAGAGTTTGATGGAGTAAAATGGGAGGGTTGTGTTTATTTTCTAACACAGAGGTTCAGGAAGGTCAGGCTCTCAGGAGTGATCATTTGGCTGGAGCAGACCTCCCCCCTGGACAAGTGTTCTGCTCTGAGGGGACTTGGGGCTTTTAATTATGCTTTGGGGTGACACAGTTCTGCTGGCTGACCCGCACAAGTCCATTGACTTAACACCCTTATTCCAGAGCCTTGCTGCAGCTCTAGGTCTCCTCCTGGACCTGATGGGAAATACCTGAGGCAACACCCAGGAGAGAAAAGGAACAGCAGCAAGGACACTGCTGAGCCAGATGGCTTGCCCACAGCATCCTGCTCACAGCAGCTGTTGGCATCAAACCTCCAACTCCAGAGTCAGGTGCCAGATCCCTGTTTTGCATTTTCCTTCTCTTCACAGTGAGTACACATCAGCCTGGGTGTAACCTCTCTCCTGAGAGGCCACCAGTCCCTCCCAAGCTGCAAGACTGAGAGATGAAGGAAAAACTGACAGGGCAAAGGGCACCCACATGAGCTCATGGCAGTTCAGAAACTCAGGCTCACCAAATGCCTGCCAAGGGACCCACTCCCAATGGTACTGCTCTCCCCAGTGGACACAGCTGTAGCTTTACAATCTTCTGGTTTAATTCCTGGGTATTAATTATTGTAGGATAGGATTCCTATTTTAATCAAAGAAGAAAAAAAATCAACCTAGAAATAGAAAGTTTGTGCTGTTTTCTAGGGATTTTGCTTATGAGCTAAATGTGAGGCCGAGTAGAGAGGTGACAGTGAGTATTTGAATTGTGTTGGTATTTTTATTCTATTCTGCTTGCTTTTTATATTCCTCCCCTCAATTTCTTCTTTTTCTTGCTAAAAAAGTGGCCAAGAAACAGGTCAGTAAAGCAGAGCTCCTATAAAGCCTTTATCAAGGAATAGGTGGGAAGGAGGGATCCCACGTTTCATGACAGATGATGAGCACTAGCAGCTCAGGATGACTGCCAGCTGAGGAATGACAGGATGCAGAGGTGGGGCATGAGCTCACAACTGAGCTGAGGAGGACGAAAGCAATGCGGAGGGGTAGAGAATTACGAACAGATAAAGAAAACAAAGCATGTTGGGAAAGCTTTCCAGTAATCAAGTATGACTTCAGCTGATTTCCTCTTACTGGTCCAAATGCATATTTCAAGTTTAAATGTGCGCCTAAACCACCTTGGGGTAAAGTATAAAAATAGGAATGTTTTCCCTTGGCCCTTGGTGACTGATGTATGCTGAGGTAGTGCAGAGCTCAGAGTAGGAGTGGAAATAAGCCAGTGGGAGGAGGTGAGCATTTAAAGGAGGAGCAGGAGAATGAGTGGTGACACATGTATTGTTTTCAGCCAGTCCGTACACAATTGTTTCCCATGTGTTTGGAGAATGTGGTGCTATTTACTCCCCACTCCAGCTTGCTCCTTAGTGTCTTTTTGCCTGTGATATCTCACAGTTTCTCCTGCCATAAGGGTTGCTCATTGCTCATCCCTTTCTTCTGGTTACCCTCCCCCAGAACAGTCACTGTTCCCCTGAGTACAAGCAGACAGACAGAAGGACATACAACCATGAGTTGCCTGGACAGGCATCTAATTTCCTGTGAGTGGAGGGAAGCAGGAGGCCGAGCCCAGGGCTGCTCCTCACTGCTGTGAGGATGCATCGGGTCAGGACATCCTGCTGGGCTCACGTGCTGCTTCCTCCTGGGCCTTGTGCCCAAATTTGTTGCAACTGACTCCAGAAGTTCCTGGCCTCCGGTTTTGGGACTTCCCCCAGCTCATGACTAGCCTGGAGAAGTGCAATTGTTCACCATGCTGGAAGCATCTCCAGCAGAAGCAGGGCCAAGAGGGAAGGTGAGGGAGAGGCCAGGAGCTGGCAGTGGGGGATGTTGGCCACCGTGTCAGCCCAAGGATTCCGGCTCCGGGTTTTCGCTGCAGCTGCCGCGATCAGGCTCCGGCTCCGGTGATCCGCGCCCGGTTTTGCGCGCGGCTGCGCTGCCGTGCGGCGGCGGGGGAGGCTCCGGCTCCGTCCGGCGGGCGGGCGGGGATCCGGTGCCGGGATTTGCCCGGGGCCGGCTGGGGAAGTTGCCGAAGTTGTGCGGCGAGTGGCGGGGCCCGGCGCGTCCTTCCTGCGGCCCGGCCGAGGGGATGGAACAGCATGGCCGCGCGCCTCTCCCTGGCACAGGTACTGGGGCTNCCGCAGCGCTGCCCCTCTGCTGTCAGGTGGCGGTGGGGCGGGGGTGTGTCCATGTCTGCGGGAGGGAGGAAGGGAGGGAGAACGGCAGCCCCGGGAGGAGGGCGGGTAGCCCCGCGCCGGGACCCGGGGGTGCCACGGGTGGAGAGCGAGGTCCCGCCCGGCCGCAGGTGCCTCTGGCCGGAGCTGGGGAGAGCCGGCCGGGGAGCGACGCGGGGCGGGCGGGGCTGCGCCGGCAGCGGTCGCGGTCCGTCTTTTGTCTCTGTAGGACTCGGGGCGCCGGGCTGGAGCCCAGCGAACCCCGTCCCGGGAACGCCGAGGGCGGGCGGACTCGGGAGGTGTTCGCGGAGGGGCTGAAAGGCGATAGCACCGGGTTAAGGTGTCCGTGCACGCTGCCAGCCCCTCGGGCACACCCGGCATTGAGGGGTTCTCCGGGGCAGCGAGGCCGTGGGCAGGTGACTCTGGGAAGGACGGACGAATTCCTTGTTTTAACAGAAACCTGTCTCCGCAGATACTGCTTGCAAGTCCTTTTACCTTGGTTTTGGTGGGCCCCGTGGTGTGGGGACACTGTTGTCACATAGTGCCCATACAGGTGCCGCATAGTGAAGAGTTATGCGGGTGATGGCCTTAAAACTTGGAGACTCTTGGCACTGTTTCGTGCTCGTGTGACCTCACTCACCTCAATCCTTGTTGCTCGCATTTTTTCCTTACGGTAATAGTATCACTTCACACAGATTATTCTATACCGTTAGGATCATGTCTTATTCCCTAGGGCTGTGATAGCTGATGAACGGCACTTTTTGATACTTTATAATTTCATTTAGCAGTGAGATGAGAAATATCCATTCCTACCTGACTTAAGGTTGAGGTGGGCCTATTGGTTCACCCTCCTGAGTTAGGATGCTTCAATCTGATAGCCAGCTGTGACATTTACAGAAAGCAAAGCAGGTAAATGAGCTTAATGAATTGCTTAAGCATATAAGTAAATTTTAAAAGCTTGTAGCAAGGCTGCACAGCTTGAAGTTACTTACACAGTTCACTTTTGAGAATATCAACCATTCTAAGGAAAAGGTTGTTTCAGTGAAAGGGTGAACAAATACGTGGAGAAAACAAATGTGTCTTTAAGAGTCTAAAGGTGTAGAATTATGAAGTATAGTACTTTTTGTGAAAGCTTGCTTTGTACTAAAATGGCTAAGTTAGCATTGTCTGAGTCTCTTTCTCAATAGTCTTTGAGTAAATTAGAAAGATTTAAACATCTGCATACTGAAGGGAAAGAAGTTTTCACAGAGCTCTTCTGGCTCTTGATTTGGGGAGAAGAGTGGAGTTTCAGATCTAGTGTGTTCTACAGCAAGACATTATTGCTTACAGGCTGTGTAATCCTTTCATTGTAGAATTTCTTTACTTTTTTGGTCACGTGGATAGGGGACTAAATACAAATGTGATAATGTTGACAGAAGCAGAAAAATTGCCAGTATCCTTAAAACCATTGTGGCTGCAGCTTACAACAGTGGTTAAATTGAGGGAAATATTTCTGTGTGTGGGGATTTGTTTTTTTGGCTTGTTTGTTTTTTCTTCTAGTGTTGCATAAGAATCATCTTAGAAAGTCAAGCAAGCCTGAAATAATTCTTTTCAACGTAGGTTCTAACATGTGGAAGTTTTGGGTTATAAAAAGTCCTTGTGAGTGTTGAAATGTTCAGAATCTGTTGAAGAGCGTGAGGAAGTGAAAATGAGGGCATGGGGGTGGGGAGTGCAGTGGTGGCTGCACCAAGATCAGTTACTGACACCAGCAGTAAAGGTGTGCAGATCAGTCCAATCTGTTCTAGGTCCCAAGCAGAGAGCAAGAGGCAATGAACCTTCAAACTCACTACTGGGTCCGATTTTCTGTTCCCTTTCCTGTGCTTGGTTTGACACTACTTTAGCATGGCTGGGGCATTGGGTATTTCCAAGTGATGAGGGTATTTTCAGTTGACTTTGCAGCTGCAATGTCTGAGAGGGCTGCGCATCCTTTATTTGAATATCAAAGCTGTAATTTCAGTAATTTGAAACTTTTCTGTGCTAATTGTGCTTTTGACTGATTAGTAAAAATACTTCAGGACTGTATAGCTGTAGTGAAATATATTATGCCAAGTGTGCTTGAACAAACTGGATTGCAAACTAAAGGTGATTATCACCCCCTCCTCCCTCCCTTCTATAGTAGGTATCTGAAGTATAATTTCAACTCATTTTAAACCCATTCTGTAACATCTTGTTGCCACTTGCATTTGCTCAGTGAGTGTTGGAGTCTGAGCATGACTGTGAATTTAATGTGTAACTTCTAAGGGAACTTCCACCACGGAGTGTTTTGTTGTGGTTGCCTTTAGTTTGGAAACAAGCAAACAACAGCAATGAGAAGGAACTGACCGATCTCACAGATTGTCATCTGTTGTTGGAAAAGTCAAATTAAGTTATAACCAGTGTAAGGAGTTGTATGTTTTGACCTTCCAAGGATGGTTGCTTATCAGACCTATTTCATATGGGGAATTTAGGGAGGAAGAACAGAAAACTTAAGATACGGAAAATGGATGTCGAGAATGGGGCAGAAGTGTTTCTTGAAAGGTGGGTTAGTACAGACATTCAGTAACAACTTCTTGAAAATTGAACTTGTGGTTTATTCTGAAAAACTTGCTGTAATGGAAGGGAAGCTCACAGTTGAGGGAAGTATTCAGGAAGAAAAGGAAGATAATTGTGTGATAGTCTTCCTGATGAAATGCTTTTTGTGAGAAATGTGGTACTTGTCTTGCAGTAGTTATGAGCTGCTTTGGTAAATGAGACAAAATCATGTAATATCAATTTGTATCCTAATTAGCTGCAAGTCACATTTTAGGCTTGAGTATTGTGGTGCAGAGTTGAGAATGCTGTGCTGTGTTGTTGAAACATGGAATATTACACTGAGGCTGAGCTGGGTGGATTCCTGTCTAGGATTAATTGCCAGGATTAATGTCTTCTTACTGGAATACACAGGATCCAAATACTTGTAGTATGAATGATACCCTCATAGTAATGCACATGTTATGTATAATGTAGAGCCAGAGATTTTGAGGTCTCTGGCAAACTTCTGATTTCTTTTTTTTTTTTTTAAAGAAATCAGCAAAATTGTCAAATTAAATCATTGTTTTTTAGTGATCATTACAAGATCACTGTCATTTTTAGTGGAGTGAGGAACCTGTTGTTCCTCTTTCTATCCTTCAGAGGAAGAAACCAGAGTGTGCACGTGTATGTTTTAATCTGCATATAGAGGAGGCTGTCTGCTACTAAAGCAAATAGAATCTAATTTTTTTTGTTGGTATTGCATCCACCATGTTAGAGAGAAGCTGCCAAGGCAGTGCAGCTAATCTTTCATGTTGCACAGGCTTTGTTCAGTACTGATTAGAAGATGGTGGAGATTTTTGGTAGCAATTTGAAAATTAAATGGAGCCATTTCTAATTATGCAGTGACAGACATCTCTGCAGAGAGAAGACAGCAGTTCTTGTGCCTGCTTCAGCTGTTCAATGGGAAAGAAAGAGCTCATTTTTTAAGTACTTGGTAATGATTGTACAGAAATTTATAGTAAATATTTTCTTTACATTTGTTATTGCTGTGGGAGATGTTCTTGGTTATATAATTGAAAGCTTGATAGAAAGCTTTACCCTGAAACATTTCAGCTAAGACAATAAAGCAATAGAGGAAAAAGAGAGAAGTTGATTATTGTTTTGAAATGGCATTGTAAGGAAACCAGCCTGCCTTGAACATGCCTGCTTTTTGGCTTGCTAACCACAGGAAGAACATTTAAGGCCAGATTGTGTCTTTTGGAAACTCTTTAAGAGGAGTCCCAGAGCATTGTCCTATGATAGAATATGGTATTTTAGATTTTAATCAGGATAAAATAGATGGTTTGCACTCTGATATCTCATTGGGCGTTGGAAAGGGAAATTGCTTTTGTTTTTCTCAATGGACTGCTTTTGTTTGTTTGTTTTTAAGCCTTTTTGGAAGGAAGGTTGTGGCTGGATGAGGTGGACAGACTGGTAGTAGTATCTTATTGCACCTAAGTATGAATGTGCCAGAGACATGAAAACATGGGGATTGATTGACAACAGAAGATGAAAAAGACAGGTGTCCCTGGAGGTGTTTTTTATTTCCTAGGTTAGCTTTCTAAAGTTCATAGGTTTGTATCAAAGGTTGTAATTGCTACAACACAAATTACCCTTATGAAGTGATCAACTTTGAAATGGAGCCATAATAATGTCTTTCTATTTTTGTACACTGTGGAATCTGACCTTTTCTCCCTCCCTTGTTTTGCATTTAAAACAAGCTGAATTTACTCTGAAAATGGTTGTTACAAATAAAAAAAATTTTTTTCAGGTAAATTCTACAGCAGCCCTTGGAAAGATATTGAACTGTATTTTTTTTCTTATCCCCAAAAAATATCCTAGATTATATTTGCATCTGTTGATTTATTGTGGGGTATACTTTGAAGGAAAAACAAGTCTATAACCAGTAAAATCATCTGGGAAACTTTTTTACTACTGTTATTCTATTCACAGGAAATTCCAGTTACTGCAGTAATACTGATGTTTAAAATGAATATTGGAAACACTAATGAATTAAAGAATTATTGGCTCATACTCTTAAGTACTGCATGAAAAGATTGTTTTGCACTTAGTGTTTCCATTGCAGGACTTGAACATGATGTTTCCTGTCCAGGAGTGAGAATGATCAGTTTGGCTGTAATAAGGAAAGATTTGGCTGAACAAAGGGTGACATGGGGCAAGAGGGGGCAAGAGAATCGATGGTTCCAATGGATGTGCTGGCCAGCTCTGTTCTGCTTCTCTGCTCACAGCTTTAATTTTGCCCTGTGCCTAGACATTTACATTCTCATGAAGTAACGCTTAGTAAGTCAAATACTGGAATATTTGGGAGAACTATCCCTCTAGATTGCTGTGCAAAGTATAGCTGAGTGGATAAATAAAGCATGTGAGGTTTAGGTAAGAAAATACAGCGTGCTGTGGAGTGCTAGGAAATGATTGAAAGTTGTTGTATTGGTGTTGTGGCAGTCTGAGGGCTGGCAAAATTTGAATATGTTTTGTCAGGCTATTTTAAGGGATGTATAACTGCATGCTTAGTTGATGGCTGAAATAATAAAAGTCTTTGGGTACCAATGCAAAGTCAGAGCAAGGTTAAGCTATAAAAATGGAGGCATTGCAGTGAATACCAATGATGGTTTCCCAGCATATGTAATTTTTCATGTCTGGCTGTGGGAGAGGTATTTTCCACCCACTTCCCAGCAATCAAATAAAACCTTACCAGCTGTATGTCCCTGTTGTTGCCCTCTCCCCTCAAACACCAAAAAACCCAAAACAAACAACAATAGCAAACCCCACAAAAAACCTCCAAACACAAAACCAAAACAGCTAGAAAACCAGAAGCTGAGGCTCTGGGGCAGTCTACTTGCTGAATAAGCTCTGAATGGAGGCTCTCCTCTTACTTCTAGCTATATAATTTGCCTTTTAGGATGTTCTGGTGATGCTGCACACTTTCTGAAATTGCACAAGATCACACTAAATTAATTTCTACCAAACATCTTCTCTTAGTATAATTTTCTGATAATCAGAAAATATTATGGAGTACTCAGCCAAAAGAGCAACAGGAAAATGGATATGGTTTTATTTAAGCTGTCAACCATTTATACAATCTGTAGTAAAGGTTTTTACAAAGATGTGATTGACAATAACCATGATACTGTTGGTTTCCATATTTCCATTTGAACATCTAAATTTTAAATCCAGAGAAGCTACTTTGTTGGATTCTGTTTGTACAAAGGTCTGCAAATCCTGGGATTCAAGATCATATTCCTCTTTAGGGGGAGAACTCTGGGTTTGGATGATCTTTGAAGTTATGTGCTCTGGGCTTTCCTATTATGTAATTAGCTAGTATTGTGCTCAGTTGTTCCCAGAGAGTTTGTGAGGGCAACACACTGAATTCTAGAGCATAAATACCTTTGGTATAGGCAACATGCACTTCATGAAAACAGGATCTGATTTTGTGCCTGTTTTTACATTGGTGGACAAAGGTAACCCTAACACTTCGTTTCTTGGCAGTCTGTTGGGCAAGGGTATTTAGTGTAGGCTGAGAGATTAGGTTTTGCATTGTTTCAGGTCTTAGATTTTTTTTTTAGTTTCTAAGAATAATTAAAAAATAAAGAAACAATCTTTTCCAAAGAAGCTGTTTTATCCTTGTCCACTTAAGTTTAGGCGAGCCCTCAATATCTGGTAGAGGGCAGTGGAATGAAGTTATCCCCAAGAAAGGTTCAAGTTACAAAAACCAAAGTTAGAATATTATTCTATTTTAGTGTGGTACTGTTGCTGCGGGTTTAGTTTTGAATCCAGGGATTAATTTGGGTAACCAAAAATTTTACAAACTGGTTGCATATGACACTAAATCCTAGAGCATGATGCAGTGGACAATGGAATAAAATTATGTTGCTTTGTACTCTAATATTAGAGAGCACTTCCTAGCGTGAGTCGTTTCAGGTTTCTGTTTTTGCCCATAGGCAACGTTTCCTAAGAGTTCCTGTTTCACACAGCCTCACCTGGTGACCTGGCTGAGGGAAATCTGATCTGGGGTGGTGTCAATAACTGCAAAACAAGAAGTCAGTCTTCTAAAAGTTACAGCAAGAGGAGCTGTCCTAGTTCCTCATCATTGTATGGAATAAATCCTTAATGCTTCTTTGAAGACTGATGTAGAGTGTTTTATATCTTTATTTGTCCAAGGAGAGGGAAATAGAGATCTAGATCTCCAGGGCTAATTTTCTTTCTCTATCTCTTTTACAGCTATCGAGTGCAAATCCCGTGTATGAGAAATTCTATCGACAGGTATGTGCATTCTGAAAGAACAGACCTCATTTGGATTTTAAAGAATTGATGTTCTTTTGCTATGGACTTAGCCTGGCCAACAGTGTGTAAATAGTAAAAGTTCAAGAAAAATTATAGTGCTTTAAAATGTATTTTTATAGTAGCTAGCACTTAGGTCTGAGCTGTATTGGTATAAATTGGTTTTAAATGACCCTTGTTTTTTAGGGAGCTACCAAGTATGTATGACCTACATCACTTGACAGTTCTAACAGACTTTGAGGTTTGGGGATGGAGTAAATTCTTTTAAAATGGTGTATTTATATGTTCTTGGTTACTTTTTACAAGTGAAGATGAATTTCTTGCATTTGTAGCTCTGTTAGCATCACGTAAGACTTGATTCTCCTTCAGAATATCCCCAGAGTTAATCACAGATTGTTGTAGGGAGTGAAACTTGAATAGAAGGCCGCTGAATGCAAAAAGAATGCCTGTAGTTCTTGCAGCTTCACTCAACAGATGCAAATCTTTTGACACAAAAGTAAAATATACATATAAATAAAATATGAAAATATAAATTGTCTTCTATATTTTGACCCAGCAATACCAGGGTGTCTTGATTCCTATAAATACAACCTTTTTTAAAAAATTGCTGTTTCACCTATTCTGTAATAACAACATTTTTTGTCACATACATAATGTACTTTATTGTACAAGTGTAATGCAAAAACTTTCAAGGAAATTAAACTGCTTGGCTATATAAAACAATTAAAAAGAATTTTGGTTTGTAATACACCTGATCAGTGATTGATGAACCCTGTTAAAAACACCTTATAGGAAGTTTTTTTTCCTCTGTGCAACTCTAACATGCCTGTCTGTTTGTCCTAAGACAGGTTATGGTTTATGTGGCCTTCTTATTCAGGAGCTTCTTTTGTGTGTCAACATCAGAATGTAAACTTATGTGCTGGGGAAGGGACAAAGCCATGATTTCTATCCATGCCCTATTTCTGGATTGTGTTGAGAGGATTAGTCCCATTATCAAGTGCAAAAAGCAACAGTTCAAGTGTATCAGCCTATGATGCCTGAAGTCTGAGCTTGCCATTGTACTTTAATAAGGGATTTTCACCGCTTCAGGAGAGTAGCAGATTTGAAATTGCTAAACAAGAAGAGAGAGTTCACCTTGATCTAATTTCAGATGGCTCTTGGTGGCTGAAGGAAGTAGTATCACCTTCAGATGGACAAATCCAGTGTGTGTTTATCTCTAGGCACTGGATTAGAAACCTTAGGAGAGTCTCTTGTAGTAAGATGTCATTATAAGGGCACAAGAAAAGGCTGGGAACTGATTGTTCTGCACATTGTGGTTCCTAGCTCAGTCCTGACTCTCATTGTCAGGTACCATCTCTGCCATGTGCCTGTCTCTTCCTCCTGGCTGCAGTTGCTGAACCACTGAAGTGTGGAGCAAAAACTCAGAAAAAGGAACTGAACTGAACTGAAGCACAAGGGTGGTGCTGGTTCCTAAGTCAGTGTCTTCCATTTGTTGGAATACACAGCCTGGTGAAACTGGAGCACTGTTTGTTGTCCAGCAGTTTCAGTAGTGTACAGGAACAGGGATTCCTTAAACATGATGTTACTGTTAGTGATGTGGTGCCAGTGAATTGGTTTTCCAGAGGATTATTTTTCTGACTTGCTCAGATGAACTCTTCGCTGCAAGCATTTTTTTCTAAAGAGGAGCTTTCAAATGTGTCGAAAGACTTTCAGTTCCACCAGGGAACTTTTCCTTTCCATTCCTCAGATAAGGAGATGTCAACTTTCAGAACAGAAATTTTAGAGAGACATTTCCCACTTTGTCTTATGGTGCTGGTGGAATGTGGCTTTATATGAATAAATTCATCACATGAAACAGCTCTGATGCTGAGTACACTTCCAGTTCTATCACAAACTTAAGGAATTAATCTGGCAAAAGGTGTGTTGTGAAATGGGTGTAAATCCTGCCCTTTGTACTTAGAATGAAAATGGAATGTCAGCCTTTCAACAGGCACTTTTCTTTCAAATAAATATTTTTCTGTTTAACCTTTTATAGACTGACCCAAAGCAGGGTGAGGTTAAAGGATTCATTTAAATACCTGTCATAAAGCACTAGGAAATTACTTGATCAGATGATGCAATGCAGCAGGGAAGCAGTGCTGAATTCTTCATGAATCCTGAGCTGAAGCACTTCTTACTTTAACCTTCTGCCCTAATCACATCAGATATCAGTTTGTAACTTTTGGTAATTCCTGGTCCTGCAAAAGACAAGCTGTAACAAGGGGGCTGTTGGCTGATGCAGCTGTGGAAACCAATTCTTGCACATCAGGGGAAAAGCTCTGCCAAGCTGTTGTATAACTGATAAACACCAACAATCATCCCAATAATCAAATGTAAGTACCCCCACCTCAGCTTTCAAGACTCAGTAATTTGTAAAGAAATTTAAATCAGCCTATTAAAAAAACAGTTACTAAGGTTTAGATAATTAATTGTACAAAAAGAAATTAGATCACTATTGGGTTGAGTAAGAATCCTGCTTAAATCCCTTAAAGTCACCTTCCTCTGGCTTGGACTTGGGGAAATAAAATGTAAACACAGCTGATACTGTTGTGTTCTGTGACTTTCTTGAAAGAGAAGTGCTGGGCTGGAGGTTTTCTGAGTGGATGCCAAGATTGTTGTGTTACATGCAAGGTCGACTCCACTATTTGAAAAGGGTGTTTGATGCACTGTCTTGGCAGCTTTGTGCCTATAGATGAACAGCTCTCCCATAACTCAATTAGCCTAACTGCTAGACTATAGTGTTGGCAGCCTTATTGCTGTGACCAGGGCATCCTCAGTTACAGGAAAAACCTTCTTCTAATTAAAATCATACTGGCTATGTTAAAAACAATAGATGTTTTCACTATCATATTAAATTACTATTTTGGGATTTCAGAGTGTTTTGTTCCTTTTCAGAAGTGTCTACAGTCAACTGCTGTAGCATTATTTCCAAATGATAAATTCCCCACAGTCTTTCAGGAGCCAATTCTAATCACATCTTGGGGAGCTGTTAGCTTTGAGCATCTTGTGTATGCTGCACCTGTGGACATGGGCAGTTGGTCTTGTGTTCCAAACAAATATTGAATATGGCCTTTGTTTAAACACAGAGCTGTGAGACTGGAAATAGTGAAGTTGTCATCATCATGATCATCCTGCCTGTGGGATGTAGAAAGACTGACAGTCTGAACTGACTGAAGATAACCCTTAGTCTTATTGTCCATACTGTGCCCTTTTTAAGAATTCTTTTCTTTAGGCTCTTATGGACTCACAGCTTTTCCTCCATTTCCCTTGTTCTTACGTAACCATGCGGTGATGTAAGGCTTCCTTCTTTCTTTTCCCACTTGAAAAGGTTTGGTTTAGGTACTTTTCCACTTAAGAACTTGAATAACTCTCTATTTTAATGATCTCTCTATTGATCCAGGGAGAAATGCGTGCTGATTGGTATTCTGCCAATATCACCAACTTCTTCATTGTGCAAGCAAGTTTCACTTTAAGGAGTATTTCCCTCTGCTGTGGTGGTAAAGGTATCTTCAAAGCAGAGCCTTCTTTTTCAGACCCTAATAGTAAGGAATGCAGAGCTGGACAATGAAATGTAATCAAACCCTGGAATTCTCTGTTCTTAAAAAACACATGTTCTGATGGCATCAAGAAGAAAAGCCTGTGATTAGGAGGGGCTAATTAGAGAGGTTCATAAGATGGTCCTCAAAGTGTTAACTTGAGCATTCTTTGGTACCTTTTTGAGAGCTTGTGTAAAGAGATGGCATCACTTCAAAATCCAGTTTGTCATGTGAGGGTTTTCTTCTCCCCCAGGTTGATTCTGCTAATGCTGGAAGAGTGTTGGCTTCTGATGCAGCTGTGTTCCTGAAAAAGTCTGGATTGACAGATTTGGTACTTGGAAAGGTATTTAATGGCAATTACTTAATTTATTTAATCATCCTGTCTTCTTGCTTCAGTTAGTATTCTGTTTAAATTAAAATGCTTGGTGGTACTACAGGATACATGATGTTCCCTAACATGTTTTCAGTTGTTCTGTCCAATAGTTCAAATAGTTTCTCTCCAGTCATGAAAATTTTTGCAGTATTTAAATTTGTCATCACAATTAAGTGCTATCATGAAAGTTAAGACATGAACTTTCCTCCAAGAGTCCATTATAAATGGAGGGAGGACTTTTGAGCTTCCTCTCAAGTGCTGTGAACGCTTTGTCACTTTTATGTTTCAGATTTGGGACCTAGCTGATACTGATGGCAAAGGTATCCTGAATAAACAGGTATGATTATTTATGTGGTTTATGACTGTAACCATTACCCAGCCTTGAAACAAGATGAAAGTTGAAATTTTTGGCTCAGCAAAGCAGTTTTTCTAACAGATTTTTCTAATTTTGACTGGCTACATAATTCCTATTTGAGTGGAAACTACAATAAATTAAACAGCCTTCAGCTGCTTCATCAGCTTTTCTCCAGGTTGCAAAATGGGCTTATGTGTAGCTGTACAATTTGCTGAGAAGTAATTTAAGGTTTAATGTACTGCATTTCTGAAGAAGGTGACTTTTACCTCATAATCTTGTAGGAAACAATGTAGAAATTAAAATTCTTGTAAAATGTTCAAAATTCTTATTTCTTTAATTTTGGTGGGCTTGACATTGGTACATTCTTTTTGGAGTTGTCCTTCCCAAGCTGTGGCAATGAGCAGTGTGGGGACAGACTTTACATCTCAGTGGTGCTACCACAAGCTCTAATGTGTGTTACTGTTTGATTTAAAATATAAATAACAGTCAGTGGAGAGGGAACTGCTTCTTCCCATGGTAGGAAGAGGAGGAGGTTGTAATGTCTACTAAACAATTTTGGGGGTTTTTGGGCTTCTTTTGGTTCGTTTTTCTGTTTTCCTCTGCTTCCTTTAACCATCTATGGGATCAGCTCAGTTCTTCCAAGATAAACAGCTGTAATTACATTTCAAATTTTCATTTTTTGTTATAGAAGAACTGAGTGCTGAGAACTGACTACACTGCCTAGGAAGTTACTAAATTCTTCGAAAATTAATTGCAAATTTATTCTTATGGGAAGAATCCAGAATTTGCTGGCTGCTTTCTGTTGCTTTCTGACCCACTTTGGTGCACCTTTTCATATATATAGAAATATTAGAAAAGCTCTTAATTATTCTGAAATGTTATTGTCTTTTAAAATTATATTTTCATATTGTAAACCCTTCAAAATCTCATTTTTTTTCCCTGTAGGAATTTTTTGTGGCTTTGCGACTTGTAGCGTGTGCACAGAACGGATTGGATGTTTCCCTGAGTAGTCTTAACTTACCTGTTCCTCCACCAAGATTTGTAAGATTTCTTTTTTAATTGAACACATCAGTAAGAACTGCTTTTAAGTGAAAAATTTGG
>VWYI01019878.1:8041-29023 GCA_013399455.1 Anthoscopus minutus | reverse complement strand
TAAAATCATACCTCACAACAAAAAATAAACAAATGCACTGGTGAGTTTAGCTAACTCTAAACCCGCCACATTATTCTGTCATAACAAGGGGACGTTTGGTGTTGCTACAATATTCAAAGGGGTCCTCAACCTTCAAAACTACCAAAATCCTCTTCCAAACACTTCTCCCTCCTCTCTCAAGGAAAATAATCCTAAATATGTGTCAGACCTGTGCTGGGATCAACAGAACACACCCACAGGGCGTTGTTACAGCATTTACCTCTGCCATACATGGAATGAGGAGCACGTGCCCCAGGCGTTTCCTTGTTGGGAGGCAAATTCCCCGCTCTGTGATTGTCCCCACACTTTGGTGGCAGAACCTTCGATGTTCACTTTCCAGTATTGGATTAGACATCACGTGAAGACTTTGCCTTTCAGATTCCTTTTGCTGTACATTATAAATTTGCCTGCTCTGCAGAAGAGCAGAGCAAGGACTTTGTTCTTCCATTCCAGCTGAGAGACAATGTCAATAGATAAGTGTGTATTAAAACTTCAAGATCATTTTATTTAGACTTAATTCAATTAAACTTTTTTTGTGCTTTTGTTGGCAGTTTTTTATTAAGGTCATTCAGTCGAACTTATATTTAAAAATAAATAGCTGCAGAGTCTTGCTGCTTAATATAGAGGAGCGCTTCAAGTGCCAAAGTCCAAGGTGAGTCAAAGGGAACTGTTCAGGTAGATCAGGATATGCCAGAAAACAACCAACCCCAGCCAAGTCATTGCTGCCAACCCCAAACAAATGTTCTTTTGTCACTTGTGTGTTTTATTTGTGTGTTGTCTCTGCAGGGGCCCTGCTCAGTCACAGAGGAGAGTGGGACTGCACTGAGTTTGAGAAGTCTCAGCAGTGCAGCAAGGTCCCAAGAGCACTGAGAGTTTTCCAAGGGGCAAAATTCATCCTGAGTTTTAAGAACAGCAAAGGTATCTTTGAATCTATGTGAAAATCATCATGATAAAACAGCATGGGGAGAAGGTTGCTTTACAAGAACAAAGAATGAGAGAATCACAGAATTATTTGGGTCGGAAAGGACCTTAAAAGTCATCCAGTCCAACCCCCCTGCAGTGAGCAGGGACGTCTTCAACTAGACCAGGTTGCTCAAAGCCCCATCCAACCTGGCCTTGAACACTTCAAGGGATGGGGCATCGACCACCTCTGGGCAACCTGTTCCAGGGTTTCTACACCCTCATTGCAAAAAAAAGAAAAATTCTTATTTCTAGTCTAAATTTCCCCTTTTTTAAAGTTTACAACCATCACCCTTTGTCCTGTCTCATCAGTCTCTGCAGAAACTTGTTCCTATTTTCTTTATAGACCCCTTTGGAGCACTGAAAGGTTTGTACAGCATCCAGTACTCCCCCTCTCACAGCCTACTTTCAATCAGCTGTGAGCAGGGATAAAGAGAATTTTGGATGGGATCTAAATCCTGGAAGATGCCACCTGGTCAAAGAAAAGCAAGGAAAATGAGGGTATGAAGTGTGCTTGAAAGTTAAACAGATTTTGCAATAGAGCGCAATCACCCAGGATCATGGAAATATTAAGGTTAGAAAAAACCTCCAAGCTCATCAGTTCCAATCTTTGACCAAACACCACTCCAGCCTCAGTTTTGGTGGGATCATGCACTGGGGCTTAGAAATCCCTGAGGTACAGAACACATTTTAGTGCAACATCAGCAAAACCAGGAATCCTTGGCTGCCTTCCCAGGTAAATTAACACTTGTGCCAGGTGCTGACCTGTCTGTGACAAAGGCCTCTGAGTCTGCCACAGAGTGTAATTAATTGGATGGAAAGATCTCTCTGGATTTCAGTGGGATCTGCATCAAGACTCTCAGTGCAAAGGAGAGGTCACTTCTGAAGTGGACTGTCAGGGGCAAAGCAGTGTCCTGCACACCCTTGGTTTTCACTTGCCCCAAGTCTTAAACTGGAGCTGGCAATAAATCTCCTTAATTATTAGTGGAAATCTTCAGTTCAGTGGTTTTGGGATGTTCCTGCCAATGGACATTTGCAGTGTCTCGGTTGATGTCTCTGCAGAAGGATTTCCTGTTTACTCGTGCAAATTTCTATGCCTGAAAAATTCTCTGTAGTGATGTGAAACCAGGCATGCCAAAAATTGTGCTAAAGACCAAACTCCACAGATTTCATAGTCCAGACACTGAGATGTTTCAGACATCTCCCCATCCTCCTTTCTCAATATCCTACTGTTTTTTTTTAATTGATTTCTCTTGATAAGAAGTCATTTTGTGACTTGAATAGAAAGCAGAAACAATAATAACTCCCCAGTAGCTGACTGCAGGCAGACAAAGTTCATGAATAAATAATTTGGGTTTGCTGGTATTGGATGAGAGCTCTTTCCATGTGTGTGTTCACCATGGTGTTGCTGTCCTTTCAAGCTCCATTTAAATCACTCTTAGTGAGCTTTAAAATGATCAGAGAGATGTTAGAATCGATGGAGAGATGCTGTTTATACTTGAAAAATATGTTTTAATTCTATTTGTAAGAATAGACAAAAACCATTGCAAGGTGAATGCCAATTGTGTCCGGGATCAACTCTGAGAAATCTTATCAATTCCTGCACTGATTTTTTTTTTTCCCCCAAAATATGTGTTTCTTTAGAATAGTACCAAACAGAGGGTTGGCATGAAATCTCCTCCTTTAAAGGAAATTTGGGGGGAAGAAATATAATGTAAGGAGATTGAAAGACTCCCAAGAAAATTGCCGTGAAGAATATTGATTTATGCAGATGTAGACCAAGTAAATATCCAGAAACAAATTCAAAGCAATAAACTATCAAAAAATACTAAAAAAACAAAACTGTCAAAAATGTGTCCAAAATACCATGGCCAGCAGGACCAGGGCAGTGGCTGGCCATGCCCATGGCTGTGCTGGGCACTGGTGAGGCCACACCTTGAATGCTATGCCTAGGTCTGGGTCAACAATTAAAATATTTAGGCGCTGGAGCATGCCCAGAGAAGAGAATGGAGCTGGGAAAGAGTCTAGGGAATAAATCATGTGAGGCTTCCTTGAAAATGTCAGACATCTTTGTGGTCTTCCTGGTTCTGGAGAGGGTGAAGGAGAAACTCTCATCTCCATCAGAGACATTATTTTACAAATCTCTTTAGTTTGATTATTTCTCTGCAAAGTGTTTAATTGTCACTCGTGCCATTACAGCTGGACTTGCATAGTCCTGAGATCTTTAGATAATTCATTGCCTTACTGCTGAAGACTGCATTTCCTGGAGTTTACATGGATTTTCTGTAATTGTGTCATAATATCATCACAGGAAGGCTTGGGTTGAAAGAGACTTTGAAATCCTTATGTGTCCAACCCCTCTGCCATGGGCAGGGGCACCTTCCACTCTTCCAGGTTGCTCTGAGCCCTGTCCAACCTGGCCTTGGACACTTCCAGGGATGGGACAGCCACAGCTTCCCCGGGAAACCTGTGCCAAGACCTCCCCACCCTCACAGGGAGGAATTTCCTCCTACTATCCAATCTAAATCTCTGCTTTTTTAGTTTAGACTGTAGATGTCATCGCCCTAATTTCTGTGTGCACTTTAGCGATGGAACTATGAGAAAGGAGCAGCTTTAAATTTCTGCAGTTTATTATCAAGTTCTATATTGGCTCTTCTTGCCAGTTTAGCGTCTTGAATGCCTCCACACATTGATGCCAAGAGAAAAGTTCCTACAGCAGAAAGGCCATCCTGTTTTACATTTCCAAGTTCATCTGTGAGGTGCTGTTACACACAGATTGAAGCATGAGATGCAATTATTCTGGAGCCAGGGAAAGGTAATAGGATGGCTCTACCTGACCTGACTTTGAAGTGTGGTTAAAACCACTTAAGAAAAAGAAGAAATGTGGCTCCCTGACGCTCATTTTCAGGGGGTAAAAAGTGAATAGCAGAGTAGAGCAGAAAAATATTCTCTTATTACCAGAAGTTATTCAAGGATTTGATGGAGATGTGCAACAGGGATGTGAACCACAAGATCAAGTGATAGATCCAGGGCACTACAGTTGAAAATCCCATTGTGAGCTTCTTAAAATGCTGGGTTTTTCTTACATGCACAAAGCACTTTCGAAATCTAAAGATGGAAAAAGCACTCAGTGCTATTATGAAAGATTCCTCAATAATTGATTCACTATGCTAATCCTTCTCCAAAATCAACCTACATTCTTCTTTCAGTCTCTGCTGCTCAAATCCAGTCACAAAAATGGGGAAAATGAACAGCTTTCAACCAGTCTCAGTAAGGAAAAAAAACCCAAAGGTCTCTTTCTGGTTGTTTTTCTTTGTTTATGGATTTGTTTTTAGTGTGTGGTTAGAATTATTTTATTATCTCCTTCTTTGATAAGTTCCAGTTTTTGCTCAATGCGATTGTTTTCTAATATTTGATATTTGAAAGCTGATCTTTTCATTTCCAAATTTCAAAGAGCAGGAGTGACCTGAATGCAGGGATCTGGTATTTTTACAGCTCAGCCTATTGGCAAAGTCCATTTTCATGGCAGTCAATTTTTCCACACTTTTTTGTACATGTTGACTACACCAGGATCACTGGATTTCCAGTGACAGAATTCCTGTAAAATTCCATCGTACAGAAACTTAGTAAGTTCAGCCAGCTCTCCTCCAGGGAGAAAATAAAACCAGGAAAAAAAACAAAACCCTCAAACCAAGTTTTGTTTTGCCATAGTGAGTCAGACCTGTATTCTTCCCGTCCCTGGATTAGAATTACAACCTTGGGGAAGGATATAGAATTTATTCTTGGAGAGATCAGATGGAAATACCAGTGTGGAGATCTAGACAACAGACCACATTTTGGGTATCCTTGCTTGTTCCTTTTTCCCCCCTATATTTTCAAATTTGGAGAAAATCCAATATTTCCCCTTCTGAGGAAGCCCAGCCGTGGAAAAGGGAACATCTGGCTCCAGAATTCAAGCTAGAGGCCATGGGTATGTGAATTAGAAAAACGTGGAATGGTTTGGGTTGGAAAGGACCTTGAAGATCATCTCATTCCACTCCATGCCATGGGCAGGGACGCCTTCCACTATCCCAGGTTGCTCCAAGCCCTGTCCAACCTGGCCTTGGAAGCTTCTAGGGATGGGGTGCCTACAAATAAAAAGGCCACAATTTTTTTTCTGGGGAATAATGAGCACAGCCTGGAGAGATCTATAGAACACAGCTTCCACCTACAGCATGAAGAAGGTTGGGCTGGCAGCCACAGCATCTAAAGATTCTCTACAGCAGCTCCTGAGGACCTTCAGGCTCAACAGGAATTATTGCTTTGCAGAAAAACGAGTCCTAACTACCCTCAGATCCACCACATCTTGATCAATTTGAATTCCTTGGCCGCTGCTGCATGTTTTTTATGACGTATCTCATCTCTTCTTTAATTTATGAAGGAAAAATCACCTTCCATGTCACTCTGAGAAGGTTGTTTATCCCTGTGTCGTCCCACAGGTCCACACCAGGAACATTGGAATGGCAGCTGAGGAAGCACATTCCCGTTCACAGCGTGGAAAACCAGAATCCACAGACAATATAATGTCGGGATGAGGTTTCCTTGTCTTGTGAGTTTGAAAGTCTTTGATTGGAAAAATAAAAACCAGGCTCTGTTTAGTTTAATATTTACCAAATAAAATCCAGATGAGCTCTTGCTGCTTGGCTGGCAGAGCAATGGCTCAGGGATAGAACAGAAAAATCACTGAGGTGAGACCCCCTTCAATGGCGCTCTGAAGTCCTGTACATTAATTGCCTCTGTTGTCATATTTGAAGGCAGTGGTGTAGATCCCACTTCTCGTAATTACTCTGCAATAAAGCAAGAGCAAAAACCCATCTTTCAATTGTTTCCTCTGCTGGTTGAAATACTCCCAGCATCTCCCACTTCCCTCAGTTCCTTCAAGCAATCATGTGAATTTCAAGGATTTAATTGCAACTTGGAGACTGTTTTGTAAGACCAGAGGCCATAAAACAAACTTTATCAGCTTTGGTAGAGAGACACTACAAACAGTATTGTGGGATTTGTGCCTGCAGGGGGAGAGAGAACGGAATGGGTTGGCTGGGAAAACGAGAAGGGAAAGAGAGGCACAGAAAGCAGGTAGAACATGAATAATTGTGGAATAATTTAGGTTGGAAAAGACCCTTAAGATCATTTTTGCACCCTGTAAAGATTCACAGAGCGTGGAGGCTGCTCATCGTGAAAATGCAAATGACTCGCTCTTATCTGAAGTGAGAGTGAAAAATAGTCAAGGAGTTGCCAGGGTTGACAGGAGAATCATTCAAGCAGATGAGCACCTCACACAACCAGTTTAAAACAGGCTCTGATTTTTATGTTAACTCAACTGGCATGTGAGGAAGAGGAAGATATTTTGATGGGAAAAGGGGAAGGAGGCGTTAGTTGAAGAAGGAAAAAGTAGTTTTAATCCTTTTGATATAGAAAGAAAGGGATGTAGCAGCTCTTTTTTCCTAACCTGTGATGCTGAGCAAACCTGAGGGTCACTCCACACCCATGACAGTCAAAAACCTTCCCAAAACATATTTCTCAAGGGAATATTTGCTTTCAAACATGACCCCAGCCGCTCCCTGTAGGATGGGTGGGACTTTGAAAAGACCTGTCCGAAAGGCCACCCTCGCACAAAGGACATCAGTTGGCCTTTGTAGGATAAAAAGGCAGGCAAAAGGATTATTATCCAGATTTTATTTGGAAATTAATCTTTGAATTTCATGGCTCCCATGCTTTCCTGAGGTGGGGAAATGGTTCAGACAATGTGCATTACCTTGCAAAGGGGCAGCCACAAACCTGGGCCACCATGCCAAGGTCTTAGGGAAACTGTCCTCAGGTTCTTTTCATTATTAGGGAAAATAAATATAATAAACTTCTCTACTTTCAGGTTAAATTATAAGAGTTTAAAACCCCAGTCCCTACACTCAAGTTCCACACAATTCCACACACCAGCTCCTTTCCTTTGGGAACTGGTCATTTTATGGCTGAAATATCTCCATGGATTTTTGTACCTTTCTTTCACAGTCATAATGACAACTGCCAAGGATTTTTCCAGTTACACTGAGACCATTTTCCTCGTCCTGCTCTGGAATATTAAAAGAAAATTATGTTGATGAGAGCCGATGAATGAAAGAAGAAATAGCAGGCCTTATTTCCCTTATATATGGGAAATAAAGGAAACAACTGCCCCCCCAAATAAATCTCAGGTGAGTTTTTGTTTTATTTTCTTTTGGGATGGGATTTTTTGGGGAGAGAGAACAATGCTATTTAGATTGCATTTAGCTAAAATAGACCTATCCTGATTCACGAAATAGAGCCTTCATCTCAAAGAGACTGACAATCAGCAAAGAAGTCAAGGAGATTTAATTAATTTAAATTAGTTTTAATTTTCACTTAATTTTCTCGTTGTCTCTTAAATCTTCCTTTGGCTGGGGATGAGTTCAGCTGCTGCACCACTGTGATATTTTTGGGCTGCAGGACATGAGCGTGTGGAGCCTCACGGTGGAGGGAACCACCAGTTTGGTGGCAGTGGATACTCTCAGGTATTCCCACAAACATCTGATTTTAGTTTTTTTAGCCACCAATATCTCATCCAGCAGGGAAAGGAGGGCTGGGAATGTCCTCTTCCTAAGGAAGGCAGATCATTACCCCAACCCATGGATGGATTGTATTAGGTTGCCTTTCCTGGCTGGAATCTTCCAGGCAGGTTCACACTCGGTCCTTGGCTTCAGTAGAATTCCCACAGTAAATCCAGAGGCGCATTTAATTCCTTCCCTGTCAGAGAGATGCATTAGGTCTTTCAGCAGGGCCTGCTCTCTCATTTCTTCCAGAGAATCCCTGCAGGACTGTTTTGGGCAGCCTAAAAGGAGCAGGCAGCTTCATCAACTCGTTAATGATTGACTTGGCACTGAACAAGCCTGTCAGGAGATGCAGTTTACTGTAATCAATACTTCCTGGAAGACTGCTGAGCAATTCACCAAAGGCTTGGAACTCCCCTAGTGTTGCCCATTTAGTGGCCTGGATGAGATAAGCAGAGGCTTTTGATGCTTTTATGCATTCCATGAGTAAAACCTCCCAGCAAGTGTGCATTCTGACTTCCACAATTCTCATGTCCAAGTTTCCAGTGGGACATCATCTCCTTACAGGCTGACCTAGGGATAAGCCTCTGTCCTGGGATTTCACTGGTCCAGGCTCCTGGTTCTGTGTGGTGAGAAGAGGCAACAGCAGAACTGGGAAGCGTCCAGATCCATCTTGCCAACAGCTCAAGGTGTAATCAACTTTTTTTTTTTTTTTTTTTTAATCCTTTCCTAAAATGCAGTCTCTTGCACTGGTTTATTCTTCGACTCAGCTGTGGGTTTGATTGCTTGATTTTTTTGATTGTTTGTGGGTTTGTTTTGTTTGACTGGGTCTTGAGACACTTCTGTGCAAATCTTATTTCAGATGGGTCTTCATTCATTGGCTTATTCTTCATTTTTTCTCCTCCTCTTCTGGCTTCAGGGACCTACAACAATCACCCAGTCCAACTGCTTGACCAATTCAGGCCTCACTGAAATTTAAAGTGCATTTTCCAAATGAGTCTTAATCACTGATGGACATGAGGCATCAATCACAGAATCATGAAACCTTTTAGGTTGGAAAAGACCTTCAGGATTACCAAGTCCTGCATTCGACCCATCCCCACCTTGTCACACAGTGCAGAGCACCGAGTTCCACATCCAGTCATTCCTTGAACCTCTCCAGGGATGAGGATTCAATCACGTCCCTGGGCAGGCCCTTCCAACGTTCAACAAGCCTTTCCATCAAGAAATTCTTTCTGATGTCCAATCCAACCTGAACATCTCAATTTTTCTCCTCGGGTTCCTTCCTCAGCCGCCTTCACTCCAAACTACACAAATCCAGGCATTTAATTCAGCAGCTCATCCCAGATCCCACTGATGGACGAACAAATCCACCTTTTTAGACCTCAGCTGAGAGCCACAAAGAAATGCAGTCCTGAAAATCACTCAGCATCACGTTTTTACCCAAGCACTTGACCAAGGGGTTTCTTGGAGGATGTCCATACTCAACCCAACTCCACAGATTTTTGGGCTTGGAAAGCAGAACATCCACAGGGCTGTGCTATTTCTCAGCCACTGTCAGTTGACTTCCCCTTGTAATTCACTGCATGTTCCTAATAAAGAAAATGTTCTTGTCATGAATTAACAACACTGGGCCCAATCCATGCCCAGGTGAACATCAGGAGTGTGAAAAATCCAAAGCATCTGGCATGTTCCAGCAGGTTACTTGGACTGGCTCAGTTTTTCTCTGGGTTTTTATTAATTTTTTTCATTAGAAAAATATTAATAACCAAGCAGAAAGTCACACAGTGTGTGACTGCTCAGTCACTTGAGGAGGCTTTGTGTTGAGAGAGCTCAAAAAAGGGGAAAAGTTTTCTCAAAGCCAGAAATTTAAGAACACTGGGGTTTAATCAGACAAAAAGCAAGTTTCCAACAGCTTTGGGTCTCACCTCAAAGAAATGAGCTACCTGTGTCTTGTGTATCCTTGTCAGATTTAGGGTGGTGATGATGTTTGTCCCCCACCCGTGGCCTGTGACCACATAAGGATGTGGAACTTTTGGAGCAAGTCCAGAGGAGGCCACAAAGTTGATGATGGGACTGGAGCACCTCCCTAAGGAGATAGGCTGGGACAGCTGGGACTGGTCAGACTGGAGAAGAGACTGTGTGGAAACTTCTCAGCACCTTCCAGTACCTGAAGGGCCTCCAGGGAAGCCAAAAAGGGAGTCCTCATCTGGAGCTGGAGTAATGGGGCAAGGAGTAATGGGTTCGAATTGAAAGAGGGGAAGCTCAGGTGGAATATTGGGAAGAAATTGTTCCCTGTTAGGGTGCGGAGGCCCTGGCAGAGGTTGTGCAGGGATTCTGTGGCTGCCCCATCTCTGGAAGTGTCCAAGGCCCGGCTAGATAGGGCTTGGAGCAACCTGGGACAGTGGAAAATGTCTCTGCCCATGGCAGGGAGTAGACCTGATGACCTTCAAGATCTTTAACAACTCCAGCTATTCTATGATTCCATGATTCAGTTGTGAACATGTTGATGACAAACTTCCACAATTTCTCTTTCTGGGTATTCTTCCATATTTCCTCAGTTTCCTGCCGGTCTCATGCTCACAACTTCTATGGGCAATGTTTTTCCCAAGAGTCCTGTCTTGGGAAGGGCTGCTCTCATCTGGCAGCCTGAATCACATACATTCACTTACTCCTCCAACAAATCCAAGATTCCATGAAATAAAAACTCCATCAAAGGATTCCCAGACCAAGAGGCAACATCTCTGACATGGAAAGTTCATAAAAAAACTGAATGATGGGGGCTGGGAGAGTCCAGTGGTGAGGAATCAGCTTTTTAACCCTTCTTGAAGCATCTGCTGCTGCTCACTGGAGGGAACAACACATTGGAGTAGATTGAACTTCTCTGGAGCATCTTTTCTTCATCTGTAATATCACTCTTAAGATACAGCAACAATTTTCATTTTTAAATCCAATTATTCCCTAAAGATTACCTTCTGCTTGCATTGAAGTCAAAATTGCCACCTTCGCTCAAAGTTATTTCCTGTAGCCCAAAGTTGAAAGTTTGGTCTCTCAGTTAAGAGTTTGTCAAAACCATTTTTCTCTGTAGATGTCAGAGGATGCACACAAGCAAACAAACAAACAAACACTGAGAAACCTCACCAAAAACCAAAACCAAACAAACGAAAAAATCAAATGTGGAAAGCCCATAGGAGATTTTTCCCAATTTCAACCTCAGGGTTGTAAGTCAGACAAAGAGAAAAGAAAACATTCCAGTTCCCAAACTATACCAAGGAATAAACAGAAAAGTCGTTCCTTGGAGACAGAGGATTCCTAGAAACCTCCAGAACTTTTCAGCACTAGACTGAGCTTTCCAGATCTCTGCTTCTCTCTCAAACTTCCCAAGTGGTTCCCCACAGCTCTGCCCTAGGAAAAAGCATTTCAGATCTTTGGTTTTGCTGCTTCTGGGATTTGGTCTTTGCCTGTGCTTAATCCCATATAAAGTCTGTCCCAAATCCCGTGGGAAGCCTGTCCTGCCTGCCCTCCTCTACCCAGTCCCTTGAAGATCTCTCATGTGCTCTGTGCTGAAGAGAAGGAAGCATTATTTTCATCTGCTCCATTCCTTGACTCTCTCTGCTTTTTACAATCTCTGCTTTTTACACTCTCTTTCCTGGAAGAACCACACTGGATAAGGAGCTCTTGGAAGAACAGGTAACCCTATAAAACAAAAAAATTCTTGACCTGCTGATATGAATTTTCCTTCATTCCTCATCCCATCAGGTGGAAATTCTGTGAACATCAGTATTCATCATTGTTTTTGGTTATGGCTAATTAGTTCTTTCCTTCCTTCTTCATCCTCCCTTGTTCAGAACCAAATCAGGTAAAGCAGTGCAATGTCATCCCACAAATCCTTTTAAATATAATTTTAAATCATTTTGGAATACATTAATATATTACTGGGGCTAGAAGAGCCGAGATGGCTTTGAGAGGATTGCTGGTGATCTGCTAATTATAATGTAAATCTTAATTTTTGTTGCAGCACAAAACTTTGCACAGCTGGACACACCTGAAAAGCACAGCCAACTTTTGGTGAATATGTGGTGCTTATGTTTTCTCTCCACACAGAATATTTTTCCTTTTTTTTTTTTTCTGGAGATCTTTAGCCCTTCAGCTGACGTGATATATTTTCATTCCTTTTGCTTTACTGGTATTTCATTCAATCATGGCCCATTGGCCCAAAGGACATTCATTACACACCTGCAACAGAGGCAGAGAAATGTCTGGGGGAGGAATGAAACGTTTCAGAGCTTGGTTTTAAAGTTGTCACTTCTGAGCATAACAAAGTTGCTGGTCATGGCAGAGTCTGACCAGTTGAAAAGTTATTATGTGGGTTTGTGGGAAATTTTCCCATTCATTGCATTTATTGTTTTTTCTTTACCTGCTTCCAACAAGATAGATGAGTCTAAAGGGATGTATTTTAAAAGGAAGGAATGAAACAAGCAGAAAAAGACCTGACCTGCAGGGAATCTCGAGGCTCCTTCACATGATGGAAGGACAGCAAGAACAGGTTCAGAAACAGAAACCAAAAGGACCCAGAATAGTAGAAGGAAATAGAAGAGAGCACCCTTTTTTCTCCTCCCTTGGCTGGGATAAGCAATGAATCAGTTAAAAATCATCAAAAGGGTGACATTTTTGAAATGTTTTTGAGGTATTACTAGAAAGGTGCCATTTTCCAAGAAAATTGACTTCTTTTTGATAAATATGAAATGTATTGAGCATGATGCAGCCAAAATGCAGTTGGTGGAGGAGAAAAAGAAGGAAAGAGGTAACAAAACTTGTGTTTTCTGCCAGACAAAGGGCAACACACGCAGGGTGAACAGCAGTAAAAGGGGATGGATGAAGGACTAACAGCTTCCACCAGTCCCTCTAGAAAAACCTACCCTCGCTGATATTGGGAAAATATTAAGATCATAGAATAATCATCATAAAAAAATAATAGAATTCCAAAATTGATTGGGTTGGAAAGGACCTTCAAGATTGTTTATTTTTAAACCCCTGCCATGGGCAGGGGCACCTTCCACTATCCCAGGTTGCTCCAAGCCCTGTCCAACCTGGCCTTGGACACTTCCAGGGATGGGGCAGCCACAGCTCCTCTGGGCACCCTGTGCCAGGGCCTCACCACTCTCCCAAGGAAGAATTTCTTCCCAATATCCCATCTAAACCCACTCTCAGTTTGAATCTATCCTCCCTGTCCTGTCACTACCTGTTCTTCCACAAAATCTGTCTCAATTTTATTTGCAGGTTCCCTTCAGGTCCTGGAAGGCCACAATTAGGTCACCCCAAGGCTTCTCTTCTCCAGGCTGAACAATCCCGAATCTCCCAGCCTGTCCTCACACCAGAGCTGCTCCATCCCTCTGATCCTCTTGGTGGCTTTGCTCCAACAGCTGCACATCCTTCCTGTGCAAAGGATTGAACATTTTTCATCTCCTTTTTCTAATAATTATAACTAAATTAAGCCAGCTGCTTTGTTCAAGATCTGCTTCACTCACTGGAAACGGTTGCTTTTTCCAGAGTCTGTACCTATTCCCCTCTCCCACCCTATCCTTAAATCTCTTCTAACTGCACCCCTGGACTCCAGGCTGGAAGTTTCCTGCTTTTTTCCTCACTTTTTAGGCAATGAGACAAAATCCATGGGCTCGTAACCAACCAAGACACAGCAGGGCCCAGGTGCCCAGCAATCCAGAGGATCAAGCTCCACTTTTAGATCAGAATTTCTCTTCCTACTGCCAACTTTTGACTTGGGCATTTCAGCCAGGTAATTACCTTGTCCATGCTCTGAGCATGTACGGAAAGCTCCATCACCAGCAGAGCCACACATTCACCGGCTCTGCTTCACCTTTAAATCCCAATTTCAAACATTTCTTGTCCTTTACACAACCCCAGAGATGCCTCACGTAGGTTTTTGTTGGTCTTTGAGGGGCTGTGCGCATCATGCCTATCAGAGCATTATCTTCTGCTTATCAGTCATGCTCTCTAGTCCCTCATTACTCCAGTTTCGGGCTGCTATAATTAGACTTCACATTTTTCAGACCTTTGTAGCAGTGTTTTAGTTCATAAATTCAGGAGTTTGTTTATGCCAAAATGTTTCCTTTCCTTATCAATTTCTTTCTTTTTTTATTTTTAATTTGCCCAGTGAACCAACATATCAATTATTTGCAGAGCTCTAATTTAGAGAAGAAATTAAGGAATAGATTTGCAAGACTCTGCTGTTAACTATTTAATCTGCTTAACTACATGTTCTGATGGATTCTCCATCCTGGCAACTATTAAATAAAGAACTTTTTAAGTTTATAGTGGATTTTTCTTCTTCAGACATTAAGCTTTAGCATTAGCATGAGTATTAGGTTTGAACCACAAATGAGGACTGAAAAATGTTGTATTGTATTTCAACAGGCAGAAGGGCAGAGCAGGTAAATCACAGAACTCCCTTCCAAGCAAATCACCTGAAATGCAGATTACACCATTTATAGTGATGCTGTATCTTGACCAAGTGCTCCAGCACCATTCATGTGTGACCAGTAGACCCCAAAACTCAACTCCAGCCCTCTCCAACACCAATCCAAAGGGCAGGAGAGGCAGAAATTGGAATTTCTCAAGGAGCAACAAGAGACTCACATTGCCAAGGGCTGACCTCCACTGAGGGAGTTTCTCTTGTGAACCTTTACTTTGGCTTTTAAAGCTCTGTCCTAAATGGAGAGTCTTAATGAGCCCTAATGCAGCAGCAATTCAGCTGCTACAGGTGATTTTTCAGATCTTCCTTTTAATTCTAGGTATCAGGTCAGGCAGGGCTGCAGAATTAAAAATTAGCAGCACTTGTACAACATTAACTTCTTTCAGAGGGTCTGGAGAGCTGTGGGGTTTTCAGAACTGCCACAGGGTCCTCTGAGACAAAGTCAGAGTAGGACTGCAGGTTTAGATTAGATATTAGGAAGAAATTCTTCCCTTTATTAGGTCCTGGCACAGAGAAGCTGTGGCTGCCCCATCCCTGGAAGTGTCCAAGGCCAGGCTGGATGGGGCTTGGACCAACCTGGTCTGGAAGTGGAAATAAATGGTCCTTAAGGTCCCTTCCAACCCAAAACATTCCATAATTCCATACTAAGTGACTGTACTTACGATGGCTCTTGCAACTGTCCCACCCCATTGTGGGATTTGCATCGCAGCCCTCTCCAGTCTGCATAAATATGGCCACTAAAAAATTGACTTCAAAAGAATTCACCCCTTGAAATTATCTTTTTTCTTTTTTTCCTAAGGGAATATGGGACAAGAAGAAATTAAGATTTGTTGAAAACAGTATTTCTTTTTATTGACTCTTTTCCTCTTCTTTGCTGAAAATAAGAACAGAGAGACCCAGAAGGAGATATGTTTTATTTCATACAGTGTGGAGAGTGAGGAGGCTTTGGCCAAAGCTGGTGCCTCAGCCATTGCTACCATGTGTTTAATAAATGTTATTCTCACATCTCTAAAAGGCAGAGAGAGTTGTCTTTTCATTTTAGCCCAAACAGAGCTCAAATTTTTACCTTAACATCAGTCAAAGCTTGACCCAAATTTCATTGTAGGGCTCACAGCTCACTCTGGAGTTTCCATTTAGCAAGAGCTCAGTTTTAGGTCAGTGAAAAAACCTTTCAAATTTCATGTCTCCTCCTTCACTATAATTCCCCTTGCCTTTGAAATTCTGGAATTCACTCATTGCTTGAGGCAAGAAATGTGAACAAATGGACCACAGCCTAATTGAGTCCAATAAATCCTGTGTTCCTCAATAAAATATCACATTTTTAGTCCCCTGTTGTTTCTCTGAGGCCACGCTGTGCTTTTGAGACTGATGAGCACGTTGGAAAGCACCAGTCCGAGATGTCCGTGTACACCACAGAAATGTCATGTCTGCTGAAATAAAACCCACAGTTTTCACCTGCAAGCCTCCACGACTGACCTGCAATTCAATATCAAGAATAAAATGAATAGGAGGGCTTCCAGCAAATCACACAACAACAAAAACATGACATTGCTTTCCCTGTGATTCAGATCGTCCCTTTTGTTGTGTTTTCTGTCCGAGGTGAAGAAGAATAAACGATGTCCTCTCCAGGGGAGTGTTTTTAATTACATGCTGCTTCCACAGCAGCTCTGTAACATCGAGTTCCACGGTGCCTTGATGGGTTTATCCTCATGGAACCTGCAGGAGCCCAAGGTTTGGGATCTGCACTCACCTTCCTCGTTATCAGGAGGATTTGTGGAAAGATAGTGACAGCGCCACAACTCATTAGGTAATTATCTAATTTGTCCAATGGGAAATGCACCCTACAATGCTTCTGGAGAGAAAACCAGCTCAGACAATGTGTCTCACTATAACCCAGAGAGTTTTAGTGAGGAACAGGTCTTGACACTGGATTGTGACCATCAAGGTCTTTCCCAAATCACTGCAAGGTCACTGTTATCAGGAAAGTGAATATTCATCTTTCTAAACATGATTTCTTTTTGTCAGCTCAGTAATAAGGTTCATCTTTGGTGGGTGGTGAGCATTTTTACCTCTGTCAGGACACTGACAAAAGGGATGGAGCAAAAGGCGTGGTAGATCTGGGAAGATCCCTCTGAGGAGTTATTACCCTGAGGATGATTTCAGCATCTTGATGGGACAAGAGGATATGGTGTCATGTTGCACCAGAGGAGCTTTAGATTGGATATTAGGAAAAAATTGCTCATTGAAAAGGTGGTTGAACATTGGAACAGGCTGACTAAGGAAGGGTGGAATCACCATCCCTGAAAGAGTTCAAAACCCATGTAGATGTGGCACTTGGGGACGTGGCTTGGTGGTGGACTTGGCAGTGCTGGATCAATGGTTGGACTCAGTGATCCAGCTGTCCAAAGGTTTTTCCAAGGTGAAATTATCCATAAATGTTACAAATTGATTTGCATCTCCTGGAAAAAAAAAAGGCCAGGAATTTTAGCACAGACAAAAAAAAATCAGAGCCACTGAAGTCATCAAAGTGCCTCTCTTCAAGTACCTTGATCCATCATTACTCTCACAAAGACTGTGATGGTTTTTGTCATCTCTACTAAAAACTTATCTAGGAGGTTCTTTGTCCTCCAGACGGCTTGGATTTGGAATCCTTGTAAAATGAAGTGATATTTTAAAACTTCAGTAAAGTTGAGTGAAGTCCCAGGTATCCAAGTTCAACATGGAACAGTAAGAAACAGGCCAGGTGAGAAAGACAGACTTTGTGTCCAGTGCCAGACCAGTTCTGGTTCTCTTCACCTTTTACTGGACAGTCAGCACAGGACTGATGAGGTCAAAAGGCTCCTGTACCCTGCTCTAGTGAGAATCTATGGCCATGGAAAGTTTTATTGGATCTCAAGGGTGATGGCACAAGAATTCCCACCTCTTGTAGGAGCAAATGAGCTTCTTAACCTGGTCCTTGGTGCAGAAACAACTCAAATTCCTCAGCAGGACCAACTTGGCTTGCCCGAGTCTATCACTTTCTGTTCAGCTCCAACCAAATCTCATCCAAAATCCAATTCTGACAGCAATGTTTTGCAAAAGTTGCCAGCATTTCTTTTCAAATTCTGCTGCACCCATTAATAGCCCTTCCTCTCCCTTGTCACCAAGGGGAACTTCTGTGTTTGCTTTATCCAGTGGTGCCAAGAGAGATGATTTTCACAATCAGATTTTAAAGAAAGTAGGAAAAAAAATCCCTCTCTCACCTGCACCACCTTACTTTTAATTTCAGGCTGACATTATTGTTGTACAACTAATGATGAATTCTTTGGAATCTGAGCTGCCAAAAATAGTGTGTTTATACTCTGAGAAGGAAAATGATGAAGTTAATGAACCTGAAGTAAAGTTTTGATCCATCACAGTAATAACAGCAGCATCATTCCTTACATTTGTCAAATGTCTCCATTACTGCAGCATCTCACAGTCATTAGTGCCTGAGCTCAACTGCCTTAGGAAAAATAACCTCCATTTTATCTGTTAATATTTAAGGGTAAAGAAGTTATAGGACTTGCCAAAATCCACTCAGGGCATTTGTATTGTTGCTGGAAGCTCAATCCAGAAATCCTAACTCTTAGGGTAGTAATTTAAGCATGTGACAGAACTCCATTCACTTGGAAGCTAAATCGAGAAATCCTAATTGTTAGGGTAGTAATTAAAGCATGTGACAGAACTCTGTTCACTTCAGTCATTAACATACCAAAATAAAATTTAAAAAAATCAGAAAATATGAAGATGCTGTTGGTATTGTTCTCTCCTAGACCTGACTTGGGTGTTAAGAAGGCCAGACTGGAAATGCTTGTCCTTGGAAAAGTGTCCATACTTTAGTATCCAAGAAATGCTGAGATAGGAATAAAGGTGTGCCTTGACTATTTCTCTATAACCTTTTAAAGGCTACAGCAGAAAAAACACTGATGTTGTTTTCACAGAACCAGAGAATGGCTGGGGTCAGAAAGAACCCTTAAAATTGTTTCATTCCACTATCCCAGGTTTATCCAAGCCCCATCCAACGTGGCCTTGGACATTTCCAGGGATGGGGCACCCACAGCTTCTTCCCTGGGCAACCTGTGCCAGGGCCTTACCACCCTCACAGAGAATAATTTCTTCCCAACATCCCATCTATCCCTGCCCTTTGGCAATTTAAAGCCATCCCACCTTTCCCTGTCACTCCATGCCTTTGTCCCAAGTCCCTCTCCAGCTTATTGAGAGTCGCCTCTCCTCTTATTGTAGGAACAATAAGAGAAATAAATTTCTGAGTGATGTCTGTGGCCTTTCAGGCACATCTGGACTGCCTCTTATTTTTCAGGTTGTACAACTGAGCAGGTTTTCAGTGAACACATCAGGATTAATAATGTTCCTCTTTAAAGGCAGCCTTATTCCCTTTTCAGGTTCTACCTGGCAAGAGTTTCCTTCTTCAATCAGATGCTTTTAATTGCTTTGTAAAGGGCAAACCAGGATTTGATGGACAGAGCGAAGCTCTATCCCTGCGGATAACCAGGGAGAACTTTTGCCTGGAACTGAGCTCTCAAGTAAGAGCTCTCTCTTCCCTCTCCTCCAAGAGTTCCATTATGTTCCCTAGAAAAATCGAGGCCAGGAATTTGTTAGCAAATTGCTTTGTGGGACTGGTCTTTCCACCTTACAGAGAGGAAAGGAAATTCTGCCAGAGTCTACAGCAAACAGCCCCAAAGTCCATCTGATGACCCGGAGACTCCTTGTCTTTATAAGGGTGAAGGTGACCTTTTTCTGCCCAATTTGCAATGGCAAATATCCAGCCATTTTTAGTTTCTCACTCAGAGAATGAGAATTAGAACAAATCTGCAATGAAGCCTGACTTCATTCAGATGGATTGAAAGTAAGAAACAAAATATAATCTTTCCATCAAGGCAGATAAATCATATTGCCCTTCACACTTCCAAACTGGTCAGAAAACACCCGACATAAGTTGTCACCAGTCCTACCTCCACTAACTCATTATATTAAATAGATTCATAGACTCATCGATTAAAAATAATTGCCAAAATTTATGTTTTGGTGGGGGTTTTTTCTGAAATTTTAATTGTATCCTGGCAGAGTCTTCGGTTACCTCTTGCTCAAGATGTTGACTGACACAGTTGCACTTGTCTAGCCTGGCCGCCTCAGTCCTCCTGTGACATTTCCCTGCTTTCTCTTCTCATCTTCCCATGTCTTTTCCACTGGCCTTCTGCCACTGAATATCTCAGAGCTTCATTTTGCTTTGGAGAAGCTGCGCTCTTGGAAACTTTTTAAAAGTAGGTTTTTAAAAATATCAGTTCAGGAGAGTGGAGCAGATTCATTTTAATTCTGTTTTTTTCTCCTGCTCAGAAATTTTGGCAGCTGCTTAAACTCCACTCATGAGGGCTAAAACCCTTCCTTATTCTCACTGCATTTTAATTCTCCCAAAATCTATTTTCATACTTCTCAAATATCACATCAAGGAAGGCGCTTCACTATCCACCCTGACAGGGTAAACTTAAAGGAGCCAGACCAAAGTGAAAGAGATCAATTTCTCCATCTGCATAATTTGGAATTCTAAATGAAAAGGACCCATGTTTGCAGTTTTAGATTCTGATGGCAGATCGAGGGAGAGCAGAATCTCTGCCATGAAGGTTTAGAATCCAGCTGCTCGCACCAGTGATTTCTTCAAATCACTTGCTTTGCCTGAAGCAGGAGTACAAAACCACTTCTTACTTGGATACTTGAGCACAAGAGGGAGATCTGTAGGTGGAGATCATTAACTTCACCCACTGTGAGTGATTTCTGCTGCTTTGGAGCAGCAAAAAACTCCAACCTGGTCACTCATTTCCCTTCCATAGGGATGATCACTGAACGAGGATCACTGAAATGTTGGAATGCACATTTTCTGTTATATTGGGGCCCCCAACACAAGAAATATGTTGGCCTGGTGGAATAAATCCAGAGGAGGCCACTGAGTTGATCATGGTGATGCCTTAAGTTTTAGCTTTTTCCCAGGTGTGTCATTTCGAGCTTCATATTAAGCGTTAGTGATCTCTCTTCACAGAGTAGGGAGACACAACAATTCCTTTTCTAGCTTGATACCAAGGACAATCATTACAAGTTTCAGGCCCAAAAGCATAAACAACGATGGGCTGAAGAGAGAAAACAAGAAGGATTGGACTTCAAAACTTGAATATATGATTGGACAATTAACTCCAATATGCAGATGGACCAAAACTTGTAACTTGTCCAGTCATCTATTTTGTGACCTGTAGTGGTTTTAAAATTACTAATTTGAATTATTTGGCTAATGTACCAGATATGTTGTGGGTTTAGAACTAGCTAAATTCATCAGTGCACTTACTCATTTTTTTGTTGTGAGATATGATTTTAGGAGAAAGGAAAACAGGTTCAAACTTAAAGACTATGAAGAAAGTTCCTGAGCCTGTTTTCAAAGGACAACCCTGCTTATGCCTTGAGAAGGCTGACCTAGAACAGAGGCTGGACAGAGTTAAGAATAAAGTAGGTGTTTATTGAAAGTCCTTAAAGGATGCACCTTGGGCACTACAAGAACCTGGCCAGGGCTACACCCAAGATGGACCTAAAAATGGTCATGTGTTAGTTTGATATTAAGGAAGTTAATATGAAGGAATAATATTTATTATTCCTTAATATTAATTATTATTATTATAATTAATAGTTATAATATATTACATTATTGTATAATTATTATAATTATATCGTTATTATTATAATTAATAATTATAATAGTTAATTATTATTAACTTATAATATATTAAGTTAATATTAAGGAAGAAGGAATAAAAGCATCTATGGAAACAGTTTTCCAGAGAGAGGCTCTTGGGAGCTTTCTCTCTGTTCAGAAAG
>VWYI01019877.1:50297-89155 GCA_013399455.1 Anthoscopus minutus | reverse complement strand
CAAATATTTAAGTAAATTTAAAAGAAGAGTGTTGCAATGGGTTACAAAGGGAGATAAACCAATAAGTGACTATTTTAAATAAATATAAAAATATAATACACAAATATTTAAGTAAATTTAAAAGAAGAGAAATGCAATAACAACCTTGAACGCTTTTTTTTAGGCCTCTTTGTAACTTTGAATTTTGGATTAGTTTGAGTTCCTGCTGGCTTTGGAAGCTCAGTAATTGAGATTTTTTTCTCTAAAAGCTGCCCTGATGAGCTTCTGGGTTTGATAGATTGACACTGTCCTTGGAGGAGGAAAACCCAAAGCAAACAAACCCAAATAAATGAAAATCCCACAGACCCAACTAAAGAAAAAGCCACAAAATCAAACAAATTAAAAACCCACAAAAGAAACAAAAAGCCCACAAAGCCAGTCGGTCAAAAAATCCACAGAAACAAACCAACCAACCAACCCACAAACCAAACAAATTAAAACCCACAAACTCAAATAAACGAAATGCCACGAACCCTAATAAACTAAAAACCACAAAATGAACTAAAAAGGCACAAACCCAACCAAATCAAAATCCAGAAAACCCAAACAAACGGAATCCCCACAAACCCAAAGAAAAAACCCAAACTGCAGAAGACGCAGAGCCAAGCAAACAGAACCCCCACAAAACCAAGCAAACAATTCTGCTGTGGATATTGAGGGTGTGTTCCAGGTTTCCAAGTATTAATAAATGCAGAATGAACTCGGAATGCTGATGGGGACTTCCCACGTGGAATCCTGGAATGGTTTGGGTTGGAAGAGACCTCAAAACTCATCCCATTCCACCCCCTGCCGTGGGCAGGGACGCTTTCCACGATCCCAGCCTGCTCCCACCTGGCCTTGGACACTTCCAGGGATGGGATCAGCCACAGATTTTCTGGGAATGCCATCCCAGCCTTTCCCCACCCTCCCAGGAAGGAATTTCATCCCAATATCTGATCAGAACCTTCCCACCTTCAGCTCAGCCAATTTTATCAGCTTTCAACAATTTTATTGCTTCCAAATTCCTCCTGAGTTTCAGGGGCTGCTGGTGGGCTGGGGCAGTGCCAGGTGGAACTGTCTGATATCCTGTGGTGTTTGGGAAGTGGGAAGTGATTCCTGAAATATCCACATTGGAAATGATTCCTGAATATTCACATTGGAAATGATTCCTGAGTATCCACACTGGAAATGATTCCTGAGTATCCACATTGGAAATGATTCCTGAATATCCACACTGGAAATGATTCCTGAATATCCACATTGGAAATGATTCCTGAATATCCACACTGGATCTTCCCCATTGCTATTCCTGAGCAGAGAGCTGTGCTCAAGAAAGAAAATAAAGTTTGTAGCCCTTCACAACTTGTGGTGATAAAGCCATGGAGAGGAACAGGCCATAAAATCCTGGATTTTGGGATGGGCCAGCACAGGGCCTTTAATTTGCTTTTTTTTTTTTTCTTCAAGATATCATTTCCTGGATTCCATGGAAAACCAGGAGAGCAGGGCAGGACAGTCGATACTATTGAGTGACAGGGTTGTTTACACATCAAGAGGAGATGGATAATTAGATTTTAAGCATAGCCCTGCATTGATTCTGTCCCCAAATTAAGTGTTTTCCACCTCATGTAAAAAAATGTGGCTGGCAACAGGTTTGCCTTGAACAGGTTTTTCATGGGGGAATTTTTCCTGTGTCTCTGTTTGCAACCTGCAGCTCCTGATCCATTTCCATGGGCCATGGATTGGAAATGAGGGATTTGGCACAAATGTTCCCTGTCGGTGACGTGTGTGGAGTGGTGGATGGGAATCTGAAGGGAGAAATAGCAACTGATTGGTCCAAATCCCTCACCTGGGCTTTTTATCCCAAATTAACCCGAATTCCTGCCAGTGCTTGGGGTCTGTGCCAGCACTGGGACAACCGGTGTTGGCCTGGGCGTGAATAAATGCCTTGGTTTGGGTCAAAAAGACCCAAAAATGCCTCCTTCAGCATTTAGATGGGAGTTGCTGTTTCCTGGACAACTTCCAGAGCCCAGAAAGCCACCTGAGAGATCCAAAGCTGCCTTTTAAATCCCATTTTGCTGTTTATTTCCACTTTGCTCTGGAACAAAAAGGACCAAACAGAGCTGGGATTGTTCTCCTGGTCACAAGCGCATTCCTGCCAGTGCCGTTCCAGCCTTGGAAGGGGAGGGAATGGCAAATTGGGCATGGCAGGGGTGGTGCAGTTCTTTTTGCCAGCCTTGGCAGGAGCTGGGTGAGTGCTGCTCCATCATGTCCAATAAATTTTGGGATGTAAAACCCAGCAGACGAGGCAGGTGTGTGCCCTGTGCAGTGCTGATGAGCCTGGGGCTGCAGCAGGTGCTCAGGCACTCATAAAGCAGAAATCTTGGTTAGAGGGTGAAGAAATGAAATAAATGGAAATTCAGCTGTGCTGGCTGTTGGATTTCCCTGGGAATTTGGGAGTCTTGTTCAGGAACCAACGCTTCCTTAGGTGGGAAAAGGGGGACAGAAGGCAGGAGTGGGGCTGTTCACTGAGCTTGGCTCTGCATCCAAGAGCTTTCCAGGAGTTCCCAAGCTCAAATATCCGTGGGGTTGGTGCAGGAGCTGCAGCTGAGTGAGGGGAAACACCTTCAAAGTTCCATTTCCATGGATTTTCCTGTGCCTCTGGTGTGGTGAGCCCGAGAGCCTCAGCTGGTGTAAACCAAAGGATCTTCTTGACAGAGGCACTTCCAGAGCATTCCTCAGGGTGGGAAGCTCAGCTGGACGCATGGAATTTGGGGAGGATTCAGTGGATTTCCTGGGGTGCAGGACAGGCATTGTGTGGCTGAGGTGGTGCTGCAGCTCCTCGGGGCACTGCTCGTTCCCAGGAGCTCGTGGTGTTGGTCCTGGAATGGGATTTATGGAGCTGGAAGATCCTGGAATCCTTGCTCTGGGAATGGCAGTGATCAGGAATCACTGGGGTGCACAGTGGGATTTATGGAGCTGGAACATCCTGGAATCCTTGCTCTGGGAATGGCAGTGATCAGGAATCACTGGGGTGCTCAGTGGGATTTATGGAGCTGGAACATCCTGGAATCCTTGCCCTGGGAATGGCAGTGATCAGGAATCACTGGGGTGCTCAGTGGGATTTATGGAGCTGGAACATCCTGGAATCCTTGCCCTGGGAATGGCAGTGATCAGGAATCACTGGGGTGCTCAGTGGGATTTATGGAGCTGGAACATCCTGGAATCCTTGCCCTGGGAATGGCAGTGATCAGGAATCACTGGGACATTCCTGTCCTGGACACGGGGGTTTGGTGGCTGTGGATGTGCTGCTCCCATTCCTCCTGCTGTCCGTGATCATTCCCGCTGTTCCAGCAAGGGCAGAAGGAAAAATCCCACTGAAATCCGTGTGGTTTGGCGATATCCTTCCTGCTTTTCCCCCTCCCAATCCTGCCCAGTGCAGCCATGACCCAGGGCCCGATGATTTTCTCTCCATCAGCATCCCAGACTTCCCCAGCTCCCCGGGGAGGGAAGAGTCAAACCTTCCTGTTCTATTTTCCTTTTTAGCCACATAAAAGATTTTTATTACTTCAGTGAGCTCCCAGCCAGTCTGCCTTAATACCCCACTAATTGATTTTAAGGCTTGGAAGCAGCAGAGCTAATTAGCATTTGCTGACTCAGCCCCGAGCCCCCTCCCCTCCCGGCAGAGGATGGAGCAGACATTGACCCAGGCTTGCTGCAGCCCTAAATGAAGTGGAGGAAATATTAAGTGTCTCTTATTGGCGTGTGATTTGCATATGCAAATGAGCCCAAATGTGCTAATGCTCTGCAAATAGGAGCCTCTGTTGCAAATTTAGTGACAGCGGCTGGGCTCGGCCTCGCGGTGAGGGAGGAGAGGGGAAAAGCAGAGCAGGAGCCACTGAGGGACCTGCGGGGCTTTGATTCGGCCGCTTCGGTGCTTGAATTTGGAAATTTTGGTGCTTGAATTTGGAAATTTTGGTGCTTGAATCTGGAAATTTTGGTGCTTGAATTTGGAAATTTTGGTGCTTGAATTTGGAAATTTTGGTGCTTGAATTTGGGGCATTTTAGTGCTTGAATTTGGGGCATTTTGGTGCTTGAATTCGGCCACTTTGGTGCTTGAATTTGGCCACTTTGGTGCTTGAATTTGGAAATTTTAGTGTTTTAATTTGGCCACCTTGGTGCTTGAATTTGGCCACCTTGGTACTTGAATTTGGCCCATTTTAGTGCTTGAATTTGGCCCACTTTGATGCTTGAATTTGGCCACTTTGGTGCTTGAATTTGGCCACTTTGGTGCTTGAATTTGGAAATTTTAGTGTTTTAATTTGGCCACCTTGGTGCTTGAATTTGGCCACCTTGGTACTTGAATTTGGCCCATTTTAGTGCTTGAATTTGGCCCACTTTGATGCTTGAATTTGGCCACTTTGGTGCTTGAATTTGGCCACTTTGGTACTTGAATTTGGCCACTTTGGTACTTGAATTTGGCAATTTTGGTGCTTGAATTCGGCCACTTTAGTGCTTGAATTTGGCTCATTTTGGTGCTCTAAATTTGCCATTTTGGTGCTTGAATTTGGCCACTGTAGTGTTTTAATTTGACCCATTTTGGTGCCTGAATTTGGCCCATTTTAGTGCTTGAATTTGTGGCATTTTAGTGCTTGATTTTGGCCATTTTATTGCTTGAATTTGGCCCATTTTGGTGCTTGAATTTGGCCACTTTAGTGTTTTAATTTGACCCATTTTGGGGCTTGAATTTGGCCCATTTTAGTGTTCGAATTTGACCCACTTTGGTGCTTGATTTTTGCCATTTTGGTCAATATTAATATTTTAATATTAATATTAATTCAAGATCAATATTAATTAGATCTTAATCTACTAAACACACATCCTAATATAATCCAGGTGTTTCTCCTCTGCTGGATCAGACTTCCACATCCATTCGTGATCCCAACAAATCCTATGAAATGCCAGGAGAAAAACATGAGCTGGTTCCATTCAAAACAGATGCTGGTGCCAAAAACGAGGGCTAGAAATGCACATTTCTGCCTGGGAATCGTGGCCTGCATCGCTGGGAATGAGCAGTGGAGAATGGAGGGTGGGGAATTTGGCAGCTCTGGTTTATTCCATAAACAGGCAGCAGGGCATGGCTGGATATTTTCAGCTTTGCACAAAAGCTGAGGGGAAAGAGAGAGGGTGGGTAAAAAAAAGCATGGAAAAAATGGCTTCCAAGTAACCCATTCAGAGCCCAAAACTGATTTCCAGAGCAGTTTTCCCTTTTTTTTTTTTTTGTTTCTCCCTGATGGTTTTTAGGAAGAATTTGTCCTTAAATTAGTTATTTATTGCTGTGGAGCATCTGAAATTTAACTGGAATTCTTGCCTGCGGGGTCCATGGCTTTCCTCGGGGCCCTGGTGGAGCTGGGTGTGTGGAAATTGGATCTCCTTGTTGGAGGAACACACAAATTCCCTGATTGTTCTGCTCTGGCCTTGTGGAGGAAGCAAATTTGCAGGAATGTTTCTTTCCTCTCGTTTTCCTCCCCATTTTTCCATCACTCTGGTGGTTTTTCCCATGGCTGGGTGTCCCACCTGTGCAAATCCACATCCATTTATCCCCTGGATTTGGGAGCATCTCCTTGTTCAGCCTCTTCCCAACCCCTCCATCCTTTTCAGAGTTGGTTTTGGTGGTGGATTTTTTTTTCCCCGGTGCTGTGTCATTGAATTCTGTGAATTTTCCCCCTCCTGCAGACTTAATCCTTTTAAGGATTGTAGGGCTTGGCTGGAGCTCAGGAATGTCTGAGATGGGCATTGGAGCCGTCCTGGGTTTACCAGGACCTGGGGTTTGGCATGGAGTTCTCCTTCCATATCAAAAATTACATAAACCCTGCTCAGTGTGGGGGAAACAAACAGGATTTGAAGCCCAGGAGTCTCCAAAATCTTAATGGAACTGACAGAGAGGTGATTCCAAAATTATCTGGAGAAATGGGAGCAGTTTGTTCCAAAGGCTGTGTCAGAAATCGTTGGATTTGTGTTGTTTCAGAGTGTCATGGACAGAGACCCAGGTCCCAGACTGTCCTGGAATTCATATTCCAGACATGTTGTTATATATTTATAAATATTTATAGATTTAATGCTATAAACTGAACCAGAGGAATCTTTTTTTCCACTTAAAACACCGTGGAATAATTAATATTGTTTTTATCCTGCTCCTCAGTGCAACCTTTCATCCTATAAAATTAAACCAGGAGCACAGAATGGGAGGAAAAAAATCTATTATTCCCTACAATAATACCATTAATTGGGCTTTGGTGGGAATTACCAGCCAAATTCAGGTGTTTTTATCCCAAACCATCTCCCAGCATCTTCTCCTGTTGTTTCAATAATGGGATTTTTTTGTCCTCAGAAGCTGCTGGCTGCTAAGGAAGGAATTCAGCAGGAAAAAAAAAAAAAACAAAAACCCCAAACTTCCTGGAAGTCAAATTCCTTGTTCCACATTTGTAATTCCACATGAGTGGATCCTCAGTGGGCCAAAGCAGCTGGAATTTGGATATTTTACAGGAAAATCCATGTTCTGCTGCAAGGGCAATGGAGCAGAGCACAACAAAGCCCCGGAGCAATTTGTGTGAGCAGCAATTGGAGCCCTGAAATTCCCCCTGGAAATTCCAGGGCCAGGCTGCAGCCTCATGCCTGGGATCACAGGAGGAATATCCCGACTTTTGGGGCTTTTTTTGGGGAGAAATCAGATGGGAACAGAAAGTTTTGGGAACTGGGAGAAGTGTCCAGTTGGTGTGTTGAGCCTGTCCGGGTTGTGCAGCCCCTCACACCCTGATTTTTATGGAATTCTGGACTGCAGAGCTCCTGAAACTCCTACTTTTATGAAATTCTGGCCTGTGCAGCCCCTCACACCCTGATTTTTATAGAATTCTGGGCTGCAGAGCCCCTGAAACTCCTATTTTTATGGAAATTTGGGTTATGCAGCCCCTGAAACCCCTATTTTTATGGAATTTTAGGCTCTGTACTGCCTCCCACCCTGGTTTTTATGGAATTCTAAGTTCTGCAGCCCCTGAAACCCCAATTTTTATGGAATTCTGGGCTTGTGCTCCCTAACACTCTGATTTTTATGGAAATCTGGGCTCTACAGCCCCTGAAACTCCTATTTTTATGGAATTCTGGCCTGTGCAGCCCCTCACACCCTGATTTTTATAGAATTCTGGGCTGCAGAGCCCCTGAAACTCCTATTTTTATGGAAATTTGGGTTATGCAGCCCCTGAAACCCCTATTTTTATGGAATTTTAGGCTCTGTACTGCCTCCCACCCTGGTTTTTATGGAATTCTAAGTTCTGCAGCCCCTGAAACCCCAATTTTTATGGAATTCTAGGCTCTGCACTCCCTCAAACCCTGATTTTTATGGAATTCTGGACTGCAGAGCCCCTGAAACCCCTAGTTTTATGGAATTCTAGGCTCTGCACTCCCTCAAACCCTGATTTTTATGGAATTCTGGACTGCAGAGCCCCTGAAACCCCTAGTTTTATGGAATTCTAGGCTCTGCACTCCCTCAAACTCTGATTTTTATGGAATTCTGGGCCTGCAGCCCCTAACACACAGACATTTATAACATTTTTGGGCCTGCAGCCCCTAAAACTCCTATTTTTATGCAATTCTGGGCCTGCAGCTCCTGACAACCCCATTTTTCATGAAATTCTGCACACTGCAGCTCTTGACATCCTTATTTTTATGGAATTCTGGGCCTGCAGTCCCTGGCAGCCAAATTTTTATGGCCTTCCTGGGCTCTGCAGCCCCTGGCACCCCGAGTTTTATGGAATTCTGGCCTGTGCAGCTCCTAAAACACTGATTTTTATAAACTTCTGAGCCTGCAGCCCCTAAAACCCCTCTTTTGCTGGAATTCTGGGCCTGCAGCTCTTGGCCACCTGGATTTTTATGGCATTTCTGGGCTCTGCAGCTCCTGACACCCCGATTTTTATGGAATTCTGGGCCTGCAGCTCTTGGCCACCTGGATTTTTATGGCATTTCTGGGCTCTGCAGCTCCTGACAGCCCAATTTTTATGGAATTCTGGGCTTGCAGCTCCTGACACCCCGATTTTTATGGAATTCTGGGCCTGCAGCTCCTGACACCCCGATTTTTATGGAATTCTGGGCCTGCAGCTCCTGACACCCCGATTTTTATGGCATTTCTGCCACAAGTGAAGACTCCCTTAGAAGAAATCCCCTTGAGAGCTGACGCTGAACAGATTCCCAGTCTGGATAAGCTGGGACTTCCCAAAAACCAGGGTTCAGGAGGGAGCCACAGCTTTCCCCTCAGTGGGAGTTGGGAAGGGAACTTTGTGGTGCTCATTTCCCTCTGGCTGGATTGCAGGAAAGCCCTGATTTTACTGATTGCAGTCAAACTTGATTTCAGTAAAACCTGATTCCAGTCATGCCTCATTTCAATAAAACCTGACTTCAGTAAAACCTGATTTCAATAAAAACTGATTCCAGTCACACCTGATTCCAGTCAAACCTCATTTCAATAAAACCTGACTTCAGTAAAACCTGATTTCAATAAAAACTGATTCCAGTCACACCTGATTCCAGTCAAACCTCATTTCAATAAAACCTGACTTCAGTAAAACCTGATTTTAGTAAAAACTGACTTGAGTAAAAACTCATTTCAATAAAAACTGATTCCTGTCACACCTGGAATAAATAAAACCTGATTCCAGCCACACCCCCCAGCATTCCCAGGAGCAAGTGCATCGATGTCTTTAAGCATCACAAAAGTTTTTCCATTTTTCCTTGCTGTCAGTGATGGAAACAGCTCAGCACCTTCCCCCTGGTCCCAGCTGGGAGGAATTTCTCATTCCCAGACATCTTCCAGGATGCTGGAGCTGTCTGGGACAGAGCTCCAGGTGTCCAGTGGACAAAAGGCTTCAGAGATTTTGCAGTGAGGAGTTCATTAGGAAAGGCTTCCTTATGTAACTCCTTCCCTCCTTTGTGGGATACCTGGAACTTCCATCGAGTAAATCAAATCCTGGAAGTCTTTGAGGATGGCAGCAGGAGTCGGGAGGGAGAGATCTCCCTGATCCTGGATGTGTGGCTGGTGAGTCTGTGAGGATGGGAGGTTTAATCTTCCTCTGCAGCCTTTGCTCTGCTCCTGCTCTGATCCTCGCCTCAGCCCCGCTGGCTGCGCTGCTTTGGAGCTGATTTAATAGCTCAGTTGTTCGGACATGATTAAAAATGTAATCGATGGAAAGAAGCAGTGAGGGCATGAGCAGCTCATGGAAGGGTTTGGGCTAAAAATACCTGGTTTGGCTGCGTATCACAGAACCATGGAATGTCCTGAGCTGGAAGGGGATGAAGGGTGATCCAGTCCAGCTCCTGGCCCTGCATAGGCAGCCCCAAATCCCGCTGCATCCCTGGGGGTGGTGTCCAAACATTCCCAGAGCTCTGGCAGCCTGGGGAATGCTCCCATTCCCTGGGGAGCCTGGGCAGCAAAACCTGATTTTAGTGAAACCTGATTTCAATCAAACCTGATTTCAGTTAAACCTGACTTCAGCATCTTCTGGGGGAAGGATCTTTCCCTAAATCCAACCTAACCGCCCCCCTGGCCCAGCTCCAGCCATTCCCTGGATCCTGTCCCAGGGAGCAGAGATCAGAGCTGCCCCTAAGGCTCTTCTTTGCCCTCCTCTCATGTCCCCTCTGGTGCAGAGCTCCACAGAACAGAGATTTGACTCTTTCCACATTAAATCCCACATCACAGAGGGGCTGTGGAAATCCTTCCTTCCAATGTGAGCCTTTGAAGGGGCTGAACTTCCCCCCCTGCTCTGCCTTGGGAGATCTGGAGGGGTCAGAGTGGTTTGACCACGATTTGGTGGATATTTAATATCAAATGTTCAAGGCATGAAATTAAGGGCTGAAGCTGAGAATTGTCCTGCTGTGTGGTGGGCAGGTGAGGGGGACTTTGTGGAATAAACAGATTTTGTTCCTTCTCCTTCCTCTTGGCAGCTGGAACATCTGCAGCTGGAACATCTGCACAGAGGGTGCCTGTGGCTGTTCCTTCTGCTCTCCCAAAATTTAAGCAGGGTTTGAATCTTTGCCCTTACAGAAGGCAGGCTTGTGTTGCTTACAGAGTAATTAAACTACCACCTAAAACCGGGAGTGGATTGGGAAAAACTGGGTAGAAGTGGGAATGGGAATTTTTTTGAGCTGTTTCTGTTGAATTCTCAGTGAGATTTGGGGTTTTTTTTCCTCCATGTTAGAACTGAATGTGCTATTTTTGTCTTTACATTTATGGCCCTTTGAGATGTTTTTCTCAGATCCAAGTGAAACCTTCAGCTTTCAGCTCAGTGGTGGGAAATTTAAGCAGTGGTTTTGGCCCAGAGTGGAAGATTTAGGCCAGTTGTGAGACCTTGAGGTATCTGGGGTTTTTTTTTGGGTTCAGTCCAGCCTCTTTCTCTTCCCACTTGCTCCGTGTCCTTTAAAGCAGATCCGAGTCCTGTTTCCATGACAATGTTTGTGCAGTACATGCCTTGCAGTATGGATATATAGATTTTTTTCATTTGTAACATCTCCCTGCATGAATTGCTGGTGTATTTAAGGTCTCCTTGAGCTGTTTGGAACATCTGTTCCAAATCAGTGTTTCAGGATAGACACCCAGCTTTTGAGCGAAGCCTTGTCCAGGGAGAGAGGAGGGAATGCGAGGAGGATTTTGAGTGAAAGGCAGGGATGGGAGCGCTCCTTTGTGTGCTTGGTGTCTCTCCAGGTTTCCCTGCATTCCTGATTTTTGGGAAGGGTTTCGGGAGAGCCCTCCCAGCACTCAGGTTTTCCATCCTGGAAAGGTTCCTGGCAGCCTGGTGGGGGCTGGAGATTTCCCAAACCCCTCTGTGGGTGCAGGGGGCTCCGATGGCCGTGGCAGGCAGGAGGCAAAAGTCCCTGCAGGGGATTTGGGATCAGCCAGAACCCCATGGCCACGTCCTGGCTGAGGAGGGTGAGTGACACCCACAGCCCCAGTGTTATAAATGAAAAGGGCCGAGTTAATCATCAAAAGGATTTATTAATTTGTCAGAGTATAAATTTTGAAAAGCCACAAGCAGGTTTGGCCTCGAGCCGGGCAGCTGAGGCTGGAGAAACTGAGGCTGGTCTCTGTCAGACTGTGCTCCTGAGGAATGGCTTCCCCAAACTGTCTCCTCCAGCTTTGCTTTTTATGCATTTTTTCTGTGAGATATAGTTTTTTCTTCTCAGCAAGATATCAAGATCTGTTTGGTTTTTTACTTTCTTTGTGATGAAAGTCTTCCTTTCTTCTGGTGGTGTATGAGGAGTTTTCCCAGAACTGTAGGAATAATTTAGGCGAAAATTCTCTGAAATGTGTATTTTCTGGTGACACAACTTGTCTGCTTGGGTTGCATATCTCATGTGGATTTTTTGGTTCCATGCTAGACAAGTTCATCTTTTCTCCTGGAGACAGCAGCTAAATGGATCTGTCTTATCATTTCAAACTGTTCCTTGCTTTTCTCTGCAACATGTTAATGTTTAGCATGAATTGTTTGATAACATATATCACACCAGCAGTGACAGCAGAGCCACCTCAGCCTCCCCGGGGCTCGGGGCTGCTCCTGCAGCTGAGGAGCCTCACTCAGGGCTCGCTGTGGCTGCTCCTGCCTGTGGGGTTATTCCCACCATGCAGGGTGGCCTCACCTGGCCAAGCCCCTGAGTTCTTCTTGGGTTTATGAGTGAAGCAGAGAAATTCTTTTCTGTCTTCAGGGATTGTTTATTGTATCTTCTCATGAGTTCTGAGCCATGGATGGTGCAGGCTCTGCTCTCTCACAAACACGAGCCCATTCTGCCCTCAAGGAGACAAAATGTGCCCTTAGATACAAACCAAACAATCCAATTATTGAACAGCAGCTATTCTAAAGGTGTATTGTTCTTGCTGTGCTACCAAGAACTGCTGATCAATCTATTCATGTACCATGGCCCTGTGGCAAACTCTGCCCAATGAGATTGTGCTCTCAGCACTGCAGAAAATGGAGTGAGGGAAGGAGAAGAAGGGAAACTGAGGCAATGCCCACAATCCTCCATCTTGAACCCTCCCTGACACCCAGAGTCTATAAAACCTAAAAATTACATTTTCACTAAGCAATAACCACCAACTCCACTGCTCTCTAATTCACACTGGGGTTGTTTCCAGCCCCTCAGAAAGCTCTGGGAGCTTTCTCCATGGATGGAGGTTGAAAGGAGCTTTGCTGAGGGTCAGGAGTGCTCAGGACAGGCAGGGAAATATTCCCTCCATGCTGGGCTTCCCACAGCTGCCCTGGAACAGGAGCTGGGAGCTGCGGATGTTCCGTGCCAGGGGCAGAGGGAGCACGGGTGTTGCTCGGAGCAGGAGGGGTCACTCCTCACCCCATCTCTGCTTGATGGATCCTCAAAATCCCAGCGGTTCTGTGGGCTCTCTGCAAAGCTGCTTCCTTCTACTGCTGCTGTGTCCCCTCTGAACCCTCAGTTCAAACCCCCCCCCCCCCCATTAGGGGATTTTTGGCTTTTCCTAATTTGATTAGTCCTGTGGTCATTTCTTCTCTCCCCTGCCCTGCCTGCCTCGATCTTAGCTTGTATAATTATCTTCTAACTCTCCATTAAATAGGTTGAGATTATGAAAGAAAAGACAAGGCAGGCCAGAGACCCAGAGCCTGTTTCTATTTAAAATAGGAACAGTTGGGATGCCTGGTGACAGCTCATCCACTGAAGGAATATTCTGGTATTTCCAGGACTGGTGAGCACTTGACTCCCAAAGGCAGGAAAAGGGAGCCAGCTTGGTTGAGCAAGATCAAGTCCAAAGTTATATTTTGATGCTTCAAAAGAATTCTGAGGCTGTGCCTTTGCAGTTCTGGAGCAGAGCTCCTGGAAGAAGTGTGCTGCACAGTTCTTCATAACTGGATACACATTTTTAAGTTTCTTCCCCCAAACTGCAGGTCTGCCAAGGCTGGGTTGTGCAACTTTTAGTGGATCCCAGAAATCAGAGTAAGATTCCTGATCAGTTCCTGTCCCTGAATAGATTTCAGGCACTGTGGAGATTCCACGTGGGGCTAAAAGAGGTGAGCCCTTCCCAAACTGCTTGAGCTGAGCCCTGGGCGTGTTTTTATGACATAATTGGATCACTTGAGCTGTGTTTGCAGTGAAGGAGATAAAATTACCATCTGGAGGTTTGGGGGATTTTTCTCCATCAGTTATGACCACAAATTAATAATGAGTCTGTAGAGCTGGAGGCAGGTGGTGACCAAAATGGCTGTGGCAGCTCTGTGGGGTGTTTGTGGCACCATCCTCGGAATGGTTTTGGTTCCTGGCTGTTGATGTGAGGTGGCTGCGCTGCCAGCTCAGCCTCCTTTGGCTTTTGTCGCAAACTGGTGTCATAGTTTGGTATCAGTGGTGTGATAATTTCATTTTTTCCCTCTTCCCAAGGGCACTTCCAGCAAACCCTGGGGTCTCACTCACTGCTTCACACACTTCCTGCTCTGGGAGGTTCATGTCTTGGGAAGTCTTTTCTACAAAATCTTGAGCAGCTGGTGGTTTTGGGTAGCCAGGCTTCCCAAAGAAGGAGCAGAGAAAGATAAACTGTGAGAGGGGCTAAACGAGAAGGGATAAATTCTGAAGGCAGTTGGAAAATGAAAACAAACACGTTTATTCCTGTTTATTTGTGGGTGTGAGGCAGACCTTATGGAGTCTGAGAGGAGCTGAAGCAAGTGGAAGCTGTGAATCCTGGGGCTTTCTGGCCCCAGCTCCAAGGAAATGCATTATTCCTGGTTTAACCTCCCTGGAGCTGAGCTGACTCAGCCTCCTCACTCGGGAAGAAAGGAGAGCAGGAACGTGCTGTGAAATTTGCCCTTCCAAAGGCTTCTGGAAGCTGGGAGTGAGGGGTGGCAGAGGGAAACCTGAGCCGTGTGTGATGCTGTGGGGACACCCAGGCGAAACCTGGAGCTGCTCTGTGCCCCCAGCCCTGCCCGTTCCAGAGGAGGGGCTGGAAAGGCTGGGAATGCTGTGATGCAATATTTATTCAAAATGTGGTGCAATATTTATTCAACCACAGGCAGCCATCCCTGGGTGAGGAGCCAGCAACCAGAGATCAGCGAGCAGCCAATCAATGTGGCCTCTAAAGTTGGAAGCGGCTTTTTTTCCCCCCAGAACTAAAAGTGCTCCGTGGCCAGGGCCGCTCTCCAGCGAGGAGCAGAGCAGACCAACACTGGCACCCAGTGTCTGTGTGGGATCAGTTCAGGCTGAGCAGGGGATCTCACACGGATCCCACGCCCAGCTGCGTGTGCAGGATGCAGGGAGAGCCCTGACCTGCCCTGGCAGCTCCGCTCCCCGGGGCTGCAGCTCCCTGGGTGCCTCGAGAGGCTGCCTGGAACACAGGCTGGGCAGAGCTAAAGGAATAAAGCTGGGATTTATTAAAACGCCTTCAAGGATGTGCCTTGGGCAGTGAAAGAGCCCAGCTGTGGCTCTTGCAGAGATGGGCCCAAAGTGGACCCAAGGTGGGCCCAAAGTGGACCCAGGGTGGGCTCAAAGGTGACCCAAGATGGGCTCAAAGGTGACCAAAGGTGGGCCCAAAGTGGACCCAAGGTGGGCCCAAACTGAACCCAAGATGGGCCCAAAGTGGACCCAGGGTGGGCCCAAAGTGGACCCAGGGTGGGCCCAAAGTGGACTCAAGGTGGGCCCAAAGTGGACCCAGGGTGGGCCCAAACTGAACCCAAGGTGGGCCCAAACTGAACCCAAGATGGGCCCAAGCTGGATCCACCTTGGGTCAGGAGCTCCTGAGTTTTCAATGTTTCTAAGTTCTGGCCCATTTCCATCCTGGGGTTGATTGCCCAATTACAGCTCCAGGTTTTGCTCTCCCCAGTTCGCTGCTGTTTGCACGTTTTGGGCCTGGAGCTCCAGCGGTGTCCTTGGTTCTGGGGCAGGATTGTTGTGTGTGACTGAGCTGTGAGGAGAACTTGCCATCCCTCTGTATCCCAAGGCGGTGCAGAGCCTGGAGAAAATGAGAACTCAAATGAAGGCATCAGTTTTGGCACCTGTTAAAAAAACTGACTTCTACTCATTTTGATATAAGAAAAAGAGGGGTTTAATTAAAAAGAGACAGTTAAGAGAAAAAAAATAAAGCGGAGGGTTAAAAGGGCTGGGTGCCTGGCATTCAGCCAAGAGCACACCTTAATAACAAAGAATTGTTCCTTAAAAGCCCCAGCCTTACATATTGATGGGTTTCTTATGCATATTCAGAAATTCCTTTAAGCTCAGATGTTCTTTTGCTTAGTTTCAAATCCCTCCCCTCCCAGATCAATCTTCTCTTTGGCTGCAGTGATCTCCTACCCCTGATAACAGAGGTTCAGTAAAGTCCTTCTCTGGGGCTCTGGTCACTGTTATCTTCATCTGCTGAGGCAGTTTTGGAATGCCAGGGAGGTTTTCTGATTATTCCCAGTTTAGGAATGCCAGGGAGGTTTTCTGATTATTCCCAGTTTAGGAATGCCAGGGAGGTTTTCTGATTATTCCGTTTTGGAATGCCAGTGAGGTTTTCTGATTTTTCACAATTTAGAAATGCCAGGGAGGTTTTCTGATTATCCTCAGATTCTCTGGGTTGTGTGTACAAAGCCACTCCTTATTTCAATACTTTACTGTAGCCTAACATATGTGTATATAAGTATCACGCTGCTATTTCTTAGTTTTGTTCTAGAAATTAAAGAAATTATTTCTATATTATAATAACTAATTAAGAGAAATAATAAATAATTAATTCTTATAAGTACAGCCAGGTTTGTCACCATTGTACACCCAGCATTCACTTTAACATTTGGGAAAAGCCAGTAATAAAATGTGTACTTAAAACATGCCTGCTCTGCTCTGCTGCTGCTCTGGGCTGGGCTCTCGTGCTGCACTTTCTGTGCTTCCCACTGAAAGCTTTGAGCAGGTGTCTGTGATTTACAGACTGAGGGCCTGATGGTAGAAAAGTTCACCTACAGAGAGGTGGAAGAAGCAATGGGAATAACCATAAATTCCATAGGAATTCCACTGATCGACACAGGCTGTTACTCACTCAAACTGTGCTAAATCCCTGGGATTTAGAGGGGGAAAAAGTATGACACAAAGAAAAGAAAAAAAGGAGGGTACGCTTTAGAAGGGGGTTTTTGTGTTAGATGACTTGGGAAGTCTGTGCCTCTCGAGTACCTCAGGCAGTGGGGAAAGAGAGCGGGAAATGCAGCTGGGAAATTGGGATAAAGAGGAGGCTGTGTCCTCTAACAATTTGAGAGACCCCATGGGAAATGCCCCATGGCCTCTCCCCCTGTTCCAGTAAAACTAAAGGATTCTTTCTCCTTTTTGGACACAGGCCTCTGGTGTCCTGGCACCACGGAATGGTTAAACCCGGGCTCGGGGAGGGAGAGAGGGAATGTAGAACCTCCCTGGGGAAGGGTTTCCGAGTCACTCTGCAGCTGTTAAATGCCAGCTCAGTGGAGCCTTTAAACACACACTTAAAGCCATTCCTGCTCAGCAAAACACTTCAGCACCTCCTTTAAATTAAGCTGTGTTCAAGTGTTGTGGCACTGGGAAGCTGGAGCGTGTTCAGGGGGACAAACACATCCCTGAGGAGGATCCTGGGGCATCCCTGGTGCATCCCAGGGTGCGGTGGTGGCTGAGGACCCTGAGATCTGCCAGGGGGTTCTGCAGGGGGTTCCTGGGGTCACATTTCCCACAAGGACATGGAGGGGGTGCTCAGACACGAGGGAATGGCCTCAAACTGCCAGAGAGGAGGGTTAGATTAGAGAGTGGGCAAAAATTCCTCCTTGTGAGGGCTGAGATGGAATTCCCAGAGCAGCTGGGGCTGCCCCTGGATCCCTGGAAGTGCCCAGGGCCAGGCTGGATGGGGCTGGGAGCAGCCTGGGATGGAAGGAAGGTGTCCCCATGGCAGGGCTGGAATGGGATGAGCTTTAAGGCCCCTCCCAAACCAAACCATTCCATGATCCTGGGATTTGTGTCTTCATTCCTGCCAGGCTTCCTCTGCTGTGATGCACGGCACAGAAGGAGTCAGGGCACGAGGAGAGGTTCTTCCTTGAGGCAGTGAAGCCTTTATTTGGGTTTTATTGCCCTTTTTCTAAAGTGTTCCAATACAGGTTTAACATGACTGGCCAAAGGAACCACCTCTGTGGTCCCACTGGTGGAACAAAACAAAAAACCCCCCCCACATTCTGAACATCTATTCCTCTTATTTTGAGAACCTGGATCTATTTACAAAAAACAGTCCTTGAAAAAGAGTTTCCCCAACAGCTTTCCCGTGCCACTGACAGGCTGAGAATTTTCCTCAGGTCCCAGAAAATCGTGTCCACAGGCATTGATTTGGGAGGCTGAAGGAGGAGTGGCAGAAAGCCCCAGCTGCCAGGGTGCTCCCCATGTCCCACACATTTCTGGGATCCTTTGTTCCTGAATTCTCCCCATCCCGCTGCTCTCATGCCTCCCATCTTTTGCTGTTTCTGCAGCGTGATGATTTCATCAAATCCAGGCTCATCCTCTCCCAGCCTGTGGGGTATCCATGGAAGTTGCACTGGAGTTGCTCAGAAGTTGCTGAGGCACATTCCAGAAAGGGAAATTGATAACTGAAACTAAAGGGGAAAAAAAAAATCCAGCCAAAGAGCCCCAGAACTACTCCCACAAACAAGATGGATGATGAACAATTTTGGTTGCTATTATCCAAAAGTAACTTTCTGGCTGGTTTTTAGTGAACAGAGAAATATTGGAGGGGGAAAAATGTAGTTTCCATTTAGCTTTATCTCTGGCTGTACTGGGAAACAAATCATGGCACGAAAAGAAAAGGGATAAAATGAAATGAAAACGATCTCATTTATTTCCTTTGCTGTAGCACATTCTGGACAGTTCTTGTGAAGATTAAAACTCTTCTGAACTAAAGCAGATTGCTCTAAAACACTGCTGAAAGATCTCAGGCAGCCCTGGAGTATCCCTGGAGTTCCTGGCACAGAAGTTATGGATGCAGAGTGAGAGGAAATGGGTCTGTGTGGATCTCTCCTCTGCTCTCCGTGTCCTCCATGCGTGTCCACTTAATTTTTGAATTGTGATGGAAATCTTAGGGATATTCTCCTTAAAAAATCTGGGTTTTTCCCTTGAATTTCTAGGAGCCAGTGCAGGCTGGCTCATTAAGAGAATATCTTCCTACCCTGGCTCTCCTGTTGATTCCCATGGATATCTTGACTTCCAACCCCCCTTCCAGCCCAGGAAAGGCAGGGAAACGCAAAGAAGGGTTAATAAAAAAACCCTAAAAAATCAGAGTGGGGATTAATTTGGAGCCGTATGTGCAGCCCTGGCTGAGCCAAGTGCTTGAGGTCAATGATTTTGTTATTTTTGTGTGCTGTGTGCAGCGTCGTTCCGTGGGATGTATAAATTATTGCTGCTCTGGCAGGGCCTGCCTCGCTTTCCTTCCTCTTTTATTAGGGATGAAAATGAGTCGGGGATGCAGAGATGTGATGTGCAGCCTCACATCATCGAAGCTGGGCTCCTTGATAAGATTTCAAGGTTAGAACAATGATAGCGTGGAAATCTCTGTCGTAAACCAGCCCGGGTAATTCAAGCCATAAAAAAGCTGCTTTTAGCTATGTAAATATGGTGATAGAGCAGAGCTGCACGCCCTAAACCCTGGGCTTGTTTCACATTCCAGCAATATCAACAGAGAAAACGGAGCTGGAGATTAATTGGAATAGGAAGCAGGGAAGGTTTCTCCTCAGGGGAGTGAGGATGGGTTTGGGTTTTGTTTGAAAGTCCCCTGGAATAGGTCGAGGAGCTGATGGTGAGCAAGGAGAGAAGCATCTCTTTATTTTTTAATTTTTTTTTTCCCCCTTTTTTTTTTTTCCCTGCTGACAGTGAGAGCTTTGGGGGTTTGGGAGAGGCTGATGTAATTAGGCTGAATGCATTGTGATGGTGGGACTCTGGCCAAGGATGCCTTGAGTCACATCTAATGACTTAAAAACTCCTAATTAATTTCGAATGAACTGGAACAAGGAGGCACAGCTTGACGAGCACCGGGTTGTGAAAGCTCCTGATGTTGAGAACTCGCAGTGGAGCCATCCTGGGATGAGGGAAGTTGGGAGAAGCCTGGTTAGAAGGAGCAGAAAGAAACAGATGAGAAAACTAAAGGCGGATGGGAGGAAGATTCTGGGGTAGATCAGCAGTTCTGGGAGCTCTGCAGCAGCTCAGTTTGAAAGAGCAGGGAGAAAGGGAGGTAAAAAATGAGGATCTGTGGGTGGGCTGAGGCTGCTGGTGCAGGTCAGCAGTTCTGGCAGCTCTGCAGCAGCTCTGGGAGTGGGGCATGGAAATGCCCCAAATCCCCGGGTTCCGTTTCAAGTTCAGTTCATTTGAGGTGGCACCTGGTGAAATCTGGGAGTCAGATCTGCTCTGGTACACACAGGTCTGGCCCCAGGAGGAGGAGGAGGATGAAAGTGTGGCTGAAGGAGGATTCTGGATAGTTCTCTCAGGGTGAAATCTCGGGATCACAGAGGAGTTCGGGTTGGAAGGGACCTTAAAGCTCTTCATGTTCCACCCCCAGTGGGCAGGGACACCTCCAGCTGGAACGGAGGGTGAGACACAAATCCCAGGAACTGGTGAGGTTCCAGAGGATGGGACCAAAGGGGCCCAGACTGAGAGGGAAGAGAAAAGGAAGAAGGCAGAGATGTGGAGCAGGAGGACGTGCAGCTGGGCAGGGGCTGCAGGGATTCCTCCCTGGTGGCTTTGAGGGATGAGTGGGAGCTGCAGGCAGCGGGGCAGCTCCAGCTCCTGCCGGGTTATCCCTGCCCGTGTCCCTGTCCCGATGTGGGATGGCTTCTTGCTGGGAAGGTGCCACCTGTGCAGCAGGTCCCTGTCAGCTTGTGGTTCTGATCCGGTTCTGATCTGCTTCTGATCCGGTTCTGATCTGGTTCTGATCCGCTTCTGATCTGGTTCTGCTCCAGTTCTGATCTGGTTCTGCTCCAGTTCTGACCTGGTTCTGCTTCAGTTCTGATGTAGTTCTGCTCCGGTTCTGCTCCAGTTCTGATCCGCTTCTGCTCCAGTTCTGACCTGGTTCTGCTCCNTCCGGTTCTGCTCTGGTTCTGATCCGCTTCTGCTCCAGTTCTGCTCTGGTTCTGCTTCAGTTCTGCTCTGGTTCTGCTCCATTTCTGATCTGGTTCTGCTCCGGTTCTGCTCCAGTTCTGATCCGCTTCTGCTCCGGTTCTGCTCCAGTTCTGATCCACTTCTGCTCCAGTTCTGCTCTGGTTCTGCTTCAGTTCTGCTCCGGTTCTGCTCCGGTTCTGCTCTGGTTCTGATCCACTTCTGCTCCAGTTCTGCTCTGGTTCTGCTTCAGTTCTGATCTGGTTCTGCTCTGGTTCTGCTTCAGTTCTGATCTGGTTCTGCTCTGGTTCTGCTTCAGTTCTGATCTGGTTCTGCTCTGGTTCTGCTTCAGTTCTGCTCTGGTTCTGCTTCAGTTCTGATCTGGTTCTGCTCTGGTTCTGCTCTGGTTCTGCTCCGGGAGAGCCTTGGTCCTCTCCACGCTCCTGCCAGGAGGTGCCAGACTCTTCCCCAGGTGACAAGTGACAGGAAAGTGAAAGGAAGAGGCCTCAAGGGCACGTTTGGGTTTGATACCAGGAAAATTTCCTCACTGGAAGGGTTGGCCAGCCCTGGAAGCGGCTTGGGAGTGGAGCCACCGCTGCTGGAAGCACTGGGCAAAGCGTGGGTGTGGTGCTGAGGACATGGGGAGGGTGGGAATTGGTTGGAACTGGCACCTGGGGGGCCTTTGCCAGCTCTGAGGAGGCTGGAATTCTGTGGAGCTCCAGTTCTGTGTCCTTGCACTCTGCTCCTCCCCTCCCAGGGGAAGGGAGATTCCAGCAGCCCTGGTGGGAAGGGACCCCAGGCTGATCCCATCCCACCCCTGCCACTCCACCTGCACCATCCCAGGCTGCTCCAAGCCCTGTCCAGCCCAGCCTTGGGCACTTCAGGGATTCCCTGGGTTCTCCACCTTGAGTGAGCCCTCACCTGGGCAGCCTCTGGAATCAGTTTTCTCTCTCCATGAGCAGGAATTTGAAGATCTCCTCATCTCCTGCACTTGGGTGATTTAAAAACTCCAAGTTCCCTACAGAGCAGAGGCAGTGGGGGGTTAATGCTGCTCCCCCCAAAAGCTGCTGGGCCTCCCCTCCTGGAGCAAGATCTGAAATGTTCAGGCAGCCCAGTGAAGCAGAATTTTAATCTGAGATCTGTTTTTCAAGTCTGATTTTAAGATCCCATGCAGGTCAGGGTTGTCTGATTCTTCACAGTTCATTAAGTAGAGAGCAGCTCATGGTAGAGATTGACTTTTAAAAATGATGGATTTTTATTTATAGCAGAGTTCTTCTCATTAATTTTAAGGGATGGAAGCATAAAAGCAGGAATGGGTTCATTTAAAAAAAAAAAAGTGACATTGGTAATTTAATTAAATTGGGGGTTTGAGTATCACTACAGAAAATGAAATGTTAGTTCTGGGCTGCCTTTCCACCCGTTTGGATTTGACAGCAGCCCCTGCTCCCAGAACCTGCCAGGGCAGGAATATTTCCAGGTGGAACTTCCCAGCTCCAGGGGCTTTTAGGGAGGATGTAAATAATGGGTTTGGGGGGAAGAAATGGTGTCAGGAGCTGGGATCTGCCCCTGCTGCTCTGCAGGGAGGGGCTGGGGGTGGCTGGAGCCCTGGGCTGGGCTTGGGGACACTCAGGTGTGAGCAGAGCTCATGGGGACAGCAGAAAAACCCGAAAAGTGGGCTTTGGGACACTCAGGTATGAGCAGAGATCAGAGGAACAGCTGAAAAACCCCAAAACTGGGCTTGGGGACACTCAGGTGTGAGCAGAGCTCATGGGGACAGCAGAAAAACCCGAAAACTGGGCTTTGGGACACTCAGGTATGAGCAGAGATCAGAGGAACAGCTGAAAAACCCCAAAACTGGGCTTTGGGACACTCAGGTGTGAGCAGAGCTCATGGGACAGCTAAAAAGCCCCAAAACTGGGACTGGGGTCACTCAGGTGTGAGCAGAGCTCATGGGACAGCTGAAAAATCCCAAAACTGGGCTTGGGGACACTCAGGTGTGAGCAGAGATCAGAGGGACAGCTGAAAAATCCCAAAACTGGGATTGGGGACACTCAGGTGTGAGCAGAGCTCATGGGACAGCTGAAAAACCCCAAAACTGGGCTTGGGGACACTCAGGTGTGAGCAGAGCTCATGGGACAGCTGAAAAATCCCAAAACTGGGACTGGGGTCACTCAGGTGTGAGCAGAGCTCATGGGACTGCTGAAAAATCCCAAAACTGGGCTTGGGGACACTCAGGTGTGAGCAGAGATCAGAGGGACAGCTGAAAAACCCCAAAACTGGGACTGGGGTCACTCAGGTGTGAGCAGAGATCAGAGGGACAGCTGAAAAACCCCAAAACTGGGACTGGGGTCACTCAGGTGTGACCAGAGATCAGAGGGACAGCTGAAAAACCCCAGAACTGGGATTGGGGACACTCAGGTGTGAGCAGAGCTCATGGGACAGCTGAAAAACCCCAGAACTGGGCTTGGGGACACTCAGGTGTGAGCAGAGCTCATGGGACAGCTGAAAAACCCCAGAACTGGGATTGGGGACACTCAGGTGTGAGCAGAGCTCATGGGACAGCTGAAAAACCCCAGAACTGGGCTTGGGGACACTCAGGTGTGAGCAGAGCTCATGGGACAGCTGAAAAGCCCCAAAACTGGGACTGGGGTCACTCAGGTGTGAGCAGAGCTCATGGGACTGCTGAAAAATCCCAAAACTGGGCTTGGGGACACTCAGGTGTGAGCAGAGATCAGAGGGACAGCTGAAAAACCCCAAAACTGGGACTGGGGTCACTCAGGTGTGAGCAGAGATCAGAGGGACAGCTGAAAAACCCCAAAACTGGGACTGGGGTCACTCAGGTGTGACCAGAGATCAGAGGGACAGCTGAAAAACCCCAGAACTGGGATTGCAGACACTCAGGTGTGAGCAGAGATCAGAGGGACAGCTGAAAAATCCCAAAACTGGGACTGGGGACACTCAGGTGTGAGCAGAGCTCATGGGACAGCTGAAAAACCCCAGAACTGGGCTTGGGGACACTCAGGTGTGAGCAGAGCTCATGGGACTGCTGAAAAATCCCAAATCCTGATTGAAGCAGCTCAGGAGTGGATTTGAGGGTGCCTTTAACATAAATCCCCTTCCAGGTGAGGTTTAATTGCAGAATTTCCAGAACTGGGTTCACCACAAACTCTGGGAGCAGGGAACTGCTCCTGTGTCCATTTGGGATTAACCCTTCATGTCCCTCATACAGAGGAACCCTCCACCCCCATCCCAAAGCTCTGCCCACAGCAGGATTTGCCTCAGAACTGGGGATTTATGTCCCAGCTCTAGTCCTGGCTGGGTTTTATCCCTCTCCAGGTGTGCCAGGGCATCGTTCTCCTTTTCATTTCCCCCTTGGCCTCGGCAGGGCAGCAAAGCAAAGCTCTGCTGGTGGAAATCCATCCCTGACAAATCCATTTTCCCAGAGTGGGGACGGGGCCCTCCCCTGCTCTCCCAGCCCTGATGAAAAGGAGCCATCACTGGAGGTGCTGCACAAGGGCCTGATTTCAATTTGATGAAGTCGTTTTTAGGCCTGGTTGTCTTTGCTTGGGGTTTTTTTTATCAGCCTCTAAAACCATGATTGGAGTGGATCTCTTTTGGAGTGGCTCGTGGAAACCTTGGGGGGTTTTATTTAAATTCCCTGGAAGTGCTGTGCAGAGGCACTGCCTGAGGGTTTATTGGCATTCCAGCTGCAGCTTTCCCTTCCTAGACTGGAAATCCCACATTTCCCCTGATTTTGTTGGGCTCTGTTTTGCCTTAAGTGGAGCTGGGTCCAGCTGTGTTTGAGTCTGGTTTGATGCAAGTGTGTGAGATCTGGATTAAACACCGGGAATTACAAATCCTGGTGAACCGAAACACTGGGGTTTTTTTGGCCAGGCAATCAGTGTTGCTGGGTTTTTGGTGGATTTAAGGTGTAAAACAACCCTGCCTGCATTGCAGGGACTGTGGCTTGCTGAAAAATGTGATTTCTGGATTTAATCAACTCAAGCTAAAGGAGTGAATGCAATCAAGTTATATAAAAATGGAGGGGGGGAAAAGGTTTAGTATCTAGGAAGAAATTCCTCCCTGGGAGAGCTGGGATGGAATTCCCACAGCAACTGTGGCTGCCTCTGGATCCCTGGAAGTTTCCAAGGCCAGGCTGGAGCAGCCTGGGGCAGTGGGGTGAAATGAGAGGATCCTTGAATTCCTTCCAACCCAAAGCATTCCATGATGATCCAGAAAATCAAGCACCCACCATGGCCTGCTCCCAAGTTCTTTCCTGTGGTTCAGAAGTTGCTCAGACTGGTCAGGAAGGAGAGGATCTTGTCGGCTCAGCAGCTTGGGGTGGGATTTTTCTTTATTTAGCCGGATATTTGGTAGAAACAATATTTAAACCTCAACTCCAAGGGGCCTGGCGAGTTCTGGTACAGCACCAGCTGAGTCTGGAGGCTGCTCAGGTGGATTATTCTGTTTTCAGTGACGATTCTTCTGTCTGAACTGAGGCTTTACCTCAGCCCTGTGACAATTCCCTGTCCCTGCTTTCCTTGCAGCCCTGCCCAGCCACACGTGCGGGAACCCGGGGCGGCTGCGGAACGGGGTCCAGCAGGGAACCACCTTCAGCATCGGGGACAGGGTCAGGTACAGCTGCAACCCCGGCTTCTTCCTGGAGGGCCACGCCCTGCTCACCTGCCAGGCCAGCTCGGGACACGGAGCCTCCTGGGATTTCCCTCTCCCCGTCTGCAGAGGTAACGAGATCCCCTGGGAATGGGTTTTGCTCAGATGGGTGGGGTGGGGTGTGGGGCTTGGTTTGAAAGGGTTAAAACCTGACTCTTAAAACGCTACCCTTAAAACCGAACCCTAGAAACCAGCCCTTAAAACCAAGCTTAAAAATCGACACTTAAAACCAACCTTTAGAAACCAACGCTTAAAACCCTGCCCTAAAAAACAAGCCTTAAAACCAGCCTTTAAAAACTGACTCTTAAAACCAAACCCCAAAAACCAACCTTTAAAAACTGACTCTTAAAACCCTACCCTTCAAACCAGCCCCTAAAAACCAAGCCTTAAAACCAGCCTTTAAAAACCAACCCTTAAAGCCCTACCCTTAAAACCAGCCCCTAAAAACCAGCCCTTAAAACCAGACCCTTAAAAACTGACCCTAAAACCAGCCCCTTAAAACCCTACCCTTAAAACCAACCCTTAAAACCAACTCTTAAAACCATCCCTAAAGGGGAGAGTAAAGGTGGTTGATGGTTTTTGGGTCGTGGTTAATGTTTTTTAATGGGTTCCTCAAAGGGGCTTGGGGGAATGTTGGGAAGCTTGGGAAGGGCTTGGAGCGTTGGGAATGGGGCACAGCTGCTTTAGCTGCAGTTTCCTGGTTGGTAGTGGGGAAAATCCCAATTTTACAAATGACAGGAGGAGGGGAATGGTTTTAAATGGAAAGTTTTAAATGGTTTAGATTAAACATAGGAGGAAATTCCTCCCTCTGGAGGTGGTGAGGGGCTGGGATTGATTTCCTGGAGAAGCTGTGGCTGCCTCTGGGTCCTGGAAGTGCCCAAGGACAGGTTGGAGTGACCTGGGATCGTGGGAGGTGTCCCTGCCCATGGCATGGGGTGAAATGAGATGATCCTTAAGCTCCTTCCCAACCCAAACCAATCATCATCCCTTGATTATCCAGAAAATCAAGCACCTACCAAAGCCTGCAGCTTTTCCAGCTCAGACACTGGGGATGAGACTGGATTTTCTGCTTCCCAGTGCCAGATTCCCTCTCCTGTGGCACATCCCAGGGTGACTGTGGATCTCTGCAGGCCTGGGAGGTTCCCTGGCTCGGGGATGCCGTAGGGGAGGTAAAACCCACCCTTGGATTGAAAACAATTCCCAACTTCCTGCCAGTTTAGGGGCAGGGAAACTTCAAATTCCTTTATCAGCCCAGAGAGTGCCTGGCTAATTGTGCTCCCACGAGGGCTGGAGAGTCTGTAAATACACAAATGTCTGTGGTGTTCTAGCAGAAACATTTGCTGCTGCTCTTGAAGTCTCTTCCCCTCGATCCCTTGTGTACTTTAGCAGAGCATCTCCTATTGATTCTTTTTATTGACCCTGCCTGTGCAATCAATCAGCCCCTGGGAGCTGCTGGGGTTTGGAGTGAGCAGATTTTGTTTGCCTGGGATGTTTGTGGTGCTCCCTTGGATGGGTTACATGGCACTGAGATGTGGTGTGCCTCTCCGTGGGGATTTTTTTGGGGGGGGCATTTCCATGCTGGTTTTGGGCTGGGGGCGTTTAGGGAGTGTGAGGAGGGGCTCAGAGTGACTTGAGAGAGGGCTGCTTATCCCTGGTGTTCTTTGTGATCTGTTTGGATGCTTTCCTCTGCTTATTCTTCACATTTAGAGTGGTCTTTGTCACCTTGATAATACTTATTTTATTTTTTGAGTTTCACTGGAGGCGAAAATACTCCTAGAATCAAGGGATGAAGGAACATTGAATCCAGGGATGAAGGAACATTGAATCCAGGGATGAAGGAACATTGAATCCAGCTCCTGGTCATGCACAGACACCCCAAAATCTCACCTTTAGAGCTGTGTCCACACTCACCTGGAGCTCTGGCAGCCTTGGGAATGTTCCCATTCCCTGGGGAGCCTGGGCAGTGCCCCAGCACCCTCTGGGGGAAGAACCTTTCCCTAAATCCATCCTCATATTCCATCAGGAGGAGCTGCAGCCCCTCTGAGCTCTGCCCTCAACCTCCTCCTCTCCAGCTGAACACCCTGAGTGCCCTCAGCTGCCCCTCCTGCCCCTTCACCATTATCCTGGCCCTCCTCTGGGCACTCTAAAAGCTGAAATTCCCTAAAATTCCACTGTGAGGATGGGCCAAGCAGCACCTTGTTGGGAGAAGAGGGAATTCCCTGCCTGGATGGAGCAGCTCCCTCTGACAGCATTGCCCAGAGTCTTCTCCTTGCCCAGCTTCGTTCAGCATTTGTGGAGGAAACCCCAGGGAGGGAGGGATTAATCCTGACCCCAGCTGGTGCTGGAGCTGAGGGTTGGCATCATTTCCACTCCTGAGATCTCCTCTCCAGCTGGAGGAAAAGCCCAGTTCTGCATTTCCATCCTGCACTGCCAAACTCGCGTTTGATTTCAGCGCTGCTCTCCCAGTCTGGAGTCCAGCACCGGGGCTGGTGGCACCTGGGCTGCTCCAGGAGGGAGGAAAATCCAGGGAATGGCTCCAAGGGCAGCACAAAATGTGCTTTTCAGCTGCCCTGGTGGAACCCTGCCTGCAGCTTCCTGGAGGCAGCCACTTCTTTTCTCATGGACTTGGTCCTGGTCCTGCAAGACTTCGGCTCTCAAGTTGCACTGGAAGCATTTTTTGGAAGGCAGGAAGGAGATATTTTCTCCTGGAACATTTAAATCTTGTTCCAGGAAAGCAGCAAGCAGCAAAGCCAGGCTGCAGAGGGTGGGTTTGAAGCCAGCTCTGGGCTCCCAGGAGTGTCCCAGTTGTGCTTGGCTGATAAACTGGGGACACTGATTTCTCTTGGAGCAAAGGGCAAAAGGATTTGCATCCTATCAAAAAGGTTTTCCCTTTCTTCTGCAGGGAAAAGGATGACTCCAAAGCTCTTGCCTGGAGGAGAATAAATATATTTAATATATTTAGCTTTCCCAGAGAGCAAAAAGATCTTTGTGGCCTGTGTAGATTTTAATGAACTCTGTTAAAATTGCCTCATTGGTCACGGCCATTGGGAAGTTTATTAAGTGAATTTGTAGGTGTTATTTCATTTTCTAATGGGAGTTTGGAAAGAAAAGCTCTCTCAAGGTGAGCAGGTTAAAACTGGGGAGCTTTCTTGGCAACAGACCTGTCCCATGTCGCTTCAAAGGACAATGTTTGGGAACTCTGCCCTTCCCTCTCGTCTCCCCTTCTCTCCAGGATAACAGAGAGGTGCTGGAGGATTCTACACCTGATCCAGGGTTTCCTTCTGCTTTTTCTTCCCTGCTTTTCCCTTGCTTTGTGACATTTTGTCCCTGTATTGGCAGCTTTGCCTCTGCTGTGGTCTTGATGCATTGAAAGAATCAAAGAGAAATTCATGGTGGGAAAGAGGAGGAATCCAGGAGAGGATTTGCTGGGATGGGAGAGTGTTGGAATGATGGGCTCACCTTCAGCATTCCTCCTCCATGGGAATTGGCTGCACACCCTTTACCCAGCTCAGGGTAATTCTTTGAAGTCACAGAGTTTGGAGTCAGAGTTTGGAGTGACAAAGTTTGGAGTCACAAACTTTGGAATCAGAGTTTGGAATCACGAAGTTTGGAATCACAGAGTTTGGAATCACAGAGTTTGTAATCACAAAGTTTGGAATCAGAGTTTGGTATCACAGAGTTTGGAATCAGAGTTTGGAATCACAAACTTTGGAGTCACGAAGTTTTCTCATAAAGGACGAGTGCAAACCCAGTGGGAAGGGAAAGGAGCAGGGAATTCCAGCGGGCTCAGGAGTGGCTCAGTGAGGTGTGTGGGCAGGTTTATACCTCAGCTGCAGTTTGGGAAGCACAGCTGGATCAGAATTGATCCCCTCAACACAGATCCATCAGTTCAGGCTCCATGTGCTGGGTTTGGTCCCTGCTGGCCTGGCAGGAGGGCTGGAAATGCTGGGATCTCCCCAGGGGTGCCACCTTGGCTGGTGTGGAGGAGAACAGCACCTGGGGCAGGAGGTTGGTTGTGGAATTTGGGAATTTCCCTCCAGAACTGGAAGTCCTGACTGGCTGTGAAGCCTGGGCTAAGCTGGGGTTTATCCCATCCTTGGAAAAATCCCATCCCCGTGTCAGAAATCCCTGGAATGGTCTCCCTGTGTGTTTCACACATTTCCTGCCCAATTCTTCTGCTCTCAGGACTGAAATGAGAACAAGCTCTGAGCCTAAATGGGGCTTAGGTTGAGCCCCACAAGTCCAGCTGTATTTTTATCCTGGCAGCTGGAATGCTGGAGGCAGAATTCCCAACAGCTGCCTCCTGTTCTGTCCTCACCTGTGCCAGTGAACCTCCAGCAAAGAAAAGCCTTTGGAGCACTGGAAAGCAATCCCAAAACTTCCCAATCTGTTGGGAAAACACTTCCATGCATGCAGGGAAAAGCCTTTGCCCAGAGTTTTTGCTGAATTGAGGCAGAGCTGGTGGGTTTATGGTTCTGGTGGGCGGTGGAGTAAAAACTCAGCAAAGCCAGAGAGGAGAAGTTGGGAACATTTGTGGAGCTCCATTTTGGGCATATCAAATCTGCATAATCTCATTAAAAGTGCTCTTGTCTTACTGTAACTCCAGCAGCTGCCGAGGCTCTGCCGTGCCCAGAATAATTGGAGGCTGCTCAAGAAGATTTTGGAAGATTGTAGGATATGTTGAAGCAATAACAGCCTCCACAAACTGAGGGAGTGTGTGTTTAGAGGTGGATGGGAAGGGAATATATTCCCCCATTAAATACCTTCTGCAGTGAAAAAATTGTCAAGGAATTTAAATTAAGAACTCCCCTCTTAATAATAAATATAATGATAATAAAAAAGCCAAACCACAGTGCCTTGGGCTGGATCCTTAATTCTTGTGAGTTCGCATAAAAGCAGAGTAGTCCCTTGTGGAAGAATTCCAATGTGGCATTGAATGAAAATTCTTCAGCCTTTTCTCCATCCCCTCCTGTTCCTTCCAGTCCATGGGGGTGGTTTGGAGTTTTCCATGGATCTTTGGAGGTCCCACTGTGTATCTTGTGCAGGATGCATCCAAGTTTGAAGGATTTCTTTGGGCCTAAATGAGGGATCCTCCAGCCTAAATTTATTTGTGATTTGAACACAAATCCTTAGTGTCTGGGATTAATTCACTGATGGTGCAGCAAAGAGGGTCATGGAATGGTTTGGATTGGGAAGGAATTTAGGGATCACCTCATCCTAAGGGCAGGGACACCTTCCCCTGTCCCAGGCTGCTCCAAGGACAGTCCAGCCTGGCCTGGGACACTTCCAGGGATCCAGGGGCAGCCACAGCCTCTCTGGGAATGGGTCACTGTGGCAGGGAGCAGAGCACTGGGGCAAGACCTTGAGGGCCTTTTCCAGCCCTCATTTGGACTTCTGGCATGGCCCAGAATTTTCCATGGCTGCCTTTTCTGTTGCATTTCTTGCTCTTGCTGTGATCTCTGTGATTCCCAGCATGTGCCACCCCTGGCTGGGCACAGAATGCCAGCCTGGTGTGGGTTGGAAGGGACCTTAAAGACACCTCATTCCATGGGCAGGGACACCTCTCACTATCCCAGGCTGCTCCAAACCCTGTCCAGCCTGGCCTGGCACACTTCCAGAGCTGGGGGAAAGGTCTGATCTGTGCTGGGAGGTGCCAGCTCTGCCCTGGAGCTGCTGCTGGCCAAGGGCTGGGGGCTGAGGATGTTCCTCGTGCAGGGGCCCTGCCCTTGCCATCCATGCTCAAATCGTGGTCCCAGCTGGGGGAGCCTCAGTCTGGAAGGGCTGTGTGAAAGGAAGGTTTGTGATGGAAGGAAGTGTTTGTGGTGTCAAGCCCCCAGCTCCTTGGCTGGAGTGGCTGGAACGCTGCCCCAGCTCCTTGGGAAGTCACCAGGCTTTGCTCAGCCCGAGGAAAGCTGAGCTGCCCCCTGAGCAGGAATTCCTTCCTGCTTTCCTTCACCTCCCTGCCATTCCCTTTAGATCCTCCTCTTTCCATTGCTCTGGCAGCTCAGGAAATCAGGGAGCACCTGTGGGAAGCAGGAGATGCAGCACAGGCCCAGGAGATGGCACTGACAAAGGGGTCAACGTTTCCCCCACTCTCATTTTGGCAGCCACAGTCATTTCCTGAAGAAGTCACAGACATAAGAGGCAGAGTTTGGGGTGCTCCACTCCCTTTTCCCGTTTGGGTTTCTTTTAAATGTGGTGTTTTTACTGCCAAGTCTCACTGTCCCAGCCCTTGGGGATGTTTCTGTGCCTCAGGAAGGTGCTGGGGTCTGGGTGAGCTGGGAACCTGCTGCAATGGGAGAGTGTCCACTCCCTCCTGGGATTTTCCTCCTCTTTGTTGGGCATGGATGGGAAGGAACTTCCAGGAGAAACCTCAGAGGATTCTAATCAGGACAATCAGGAGGAATTTCCTCATGGAAAGGGTGGCAGTGGAAGGGGCTTGGGGAGGTTTGGAGTCCCCATCCCTGGAGGTGTCCAGGGAAGGCCTGGATGTAGCACTCAGTGCCAAGGTGGGGGTCTTGGCTGGCCTTGAAGGTCCTGGAGGGCTTTTCCAACCTAAATGATCCTGGGATTCTGGGATGGAACAGGAAGTTTGGGCAAGAACAAGTGAGGAAATCGTGTCTGACAGGGAGATGTGCTGGGAACGGGCTCCTCAGGAGGGCTGGGAGCAGCTCCGGCACTGGGGCTGTTTAAAATCAACCCTTGGCTGATCCTGATGGATTCTGCATCCCTCCACATCTTCATCCTTCAGCGTGGGCAGTGAAGGCCTCCCTGAACAAACCAGAGGGGTTTGGCTCTGACTTTGGGCCGGAGCTTTGGGCTCACCCCTCGCTTTGCCTTGCAGCCGACGACGCCTGCGGAGGGACCCTGCGGGGCCAGAGCGGGATCATCTCCAGCCCTCACTTCCCCCTGGAGTATGGCAACAATGCAGACTGCACCTGGACCATCCTGGCCGAGCCTGGGGACACCATTGCTCTGGTTTTCATGGATTTTCAGCTGGAGGATGGATATGATGTCCTGGAAGTTGCTGGCACAGAGGGATCCTCGCTCTGGTAGGTTCCTGCTGCTGTTAATTCCTTGTAGGACGCTTGGGGTGGTGCTCGTGGTCTGTGTGGGCAGAGCCAGACTTCACAGGGTGGGCAGAGTGAGCAGTTTGTGCCTGAGGGAGGGGAAATTCCCAGTCATTCCCAGTGGCTTCCTTCTGAAACTTGGGATTTGCTTGGCAAACTCCACAGCGAGCGCTGGCTGCTGCGAGTCCTGGTGTCTGCAGTCAGAGTCCCTGCTGTGGCTGGGTAGAAAAAAGATTGAAAAAAAACCCCAAACAAAATCACCCAACCTCTGAGAACCCCTCAAACCCTGCCACACTCAGGCCTTGGTTCTGCTGAATGTTCTGATTGTTACTATTATTATGATTATTATTATTGTTGTTGTTGTTATTATTATTATTACTACTATTATTGTTATTCCCATTGCTGCTGGTGAACTTCTGGAAATGTTTCACCAGATCTGCTTGTCCCTGGGACAGGAGACAGAATTCCAACCCCCCTCTCATCCCAGGGGTTGCCTGGAAAATGCTCTCAGAAATATTGCTTTGATTTGGGATAAAGGCCAATATTTCCAATATTCAGGAGCTACCCCAGTGCTCTGAAGGCAGGAGAAATAAGGAACTGCAGAGGGAATTTGATGTGTTCCTGGTGTTGTTTTTTTATCAATGGTGATCAACTGCACTCAGCAAATGGTTAAAAGTCCTGACTGGCAGCAAGTGAAAGGTCCTGGAAGTTGGATTGAAACCCAGCATCCCTCTGGAAGGGAAGAGCGAAGCATTTGAAATGATCAGGTGTTGCCTGGGATTATCAGCAGCCAGCTAAATTGTGATTATTTGTGAGGATCCTGTTGCAAATCCCATTTATTTGAGTGATTGATCCTGGCTGGCAGTTCTGAGGCAGCAGGATTGGAGTGTTTGGGGTGTATTGATGGGAGGGAAGTTGCCATTTACCACGTTGCAATTGTTTACCATTCCCAGGCCCCCCTGGAAAATTAGATGTTGCTGTTTGATGAAAAAAAGCCTGGGCTGGTTGTATTAGAATGCATTAATATTTTAGGGCACTGTTGGTTCGTAGGCACTCAGCTGTGCTGGCTGGGAAGATGGATGGAGCTGGTTAAGAAACATTATTCAGCCTGGAGGTGTTGCCAGAGCAGAGCTGTGTCTTGTCATGTCAGAAATAAAACAAAGCCTGGCAGAGGGAACCTGCTGGAAAATGTAAAATAAAATAAAATTAATAAACACCTCGTAAATACAGCAGGGGAAAAGAAAAAAAAACCTTGAAAAATGTCCAATTGTGGGGAATTTAAGCCTGGTTTTGAGCTGATCCTGTAGTGCACACACAGTCCTTAAAACTGATATTGAAGCAGTAATATAATATATAAAAGATAAATATATATTTTTATTTTAGTATGTTTATATATACATAATAATATAATGATTATTATGGTTTCAGTTTTACAGCTGTCACTTTGGGGCTTGTTGGAGGGCAAAAAGGATGGATTGACATCCCTGCTCCCATTCCAGGTGTCCATGTGCTGCATCCCTGCCTTTCCTCCCAGCACCTTTCCCTGGCTGAGCTCAGCCCTTTTTGGGATCCCCTGGCCCCAGCTGCAGGAATTCTCCCCTGGGAGAAGCTGTTCCTGCTTTATAAGGTGCATCCCTGAATTTCAAATCCCTGATTTCCACACGAGCCAGCCCCAGCCCATTCCAGGGAATCTCATTTCGCATTCCTGAAGGAAACTTTGCAGTCCCACAAGTGGAATTGCAAAGAAGTCTTGTTTGGAATTTCATCTCTCTGAGCTGGCCCGGTAATTAAATTCAGATGAGTCAGTTCTCAATAATTTTTGCCCGTAGGGGGAAAAAAACCTGGCGCTCCCATCTCGTCTTTAACCATGCTGATGTGATTCAGCAGGAAAAGAGAGCTCAAACCCCTTTTTCCCCCCTTCTGCCTGTGAAAAAACAGGTTTTAATTATTGGTAATAGAGCAGGGAGACTTGCAGCCAATTCTCTTGAAGCCTCTCGCTGCTGAATATTTCAAATATTTCATTTTCCGAGCATTTTGAGTAGTTTTAGTCATGGCCAGGGCTGAGCACAAATAAACAAAATCCAATTCCATCAGGAGGATAATTCCTTGTGTTTCCAAGCTATGGAATGGCACCTAATGATGGTATTTTTGAGCCCATTAACTCAGCACTTCAAGCAACCTTGACTTGACCTGCTCTTAGAAAAACCTGCATTATCATTCACCCTCCCCGTTTTAAAAATGGATTTTTTTGGGTGGCTTTTTTTTTTGGTTTTTTGGGTTTTTTTTAATGAGCCAGCTTGCTTTAAGTGCCTTCACATTGATCCTATGGCCTGGAGAATCCTCAGCTGGGTTTCCTTTGCTCCCCAACCTGTTGGATGTGAGTCCTGCAGGAAGAATTCCAAGGGCAAAGAGCTCTTTGAGCCAGATTAATAAAATCACACATTTACAGCACTTTTGCTGCTCCCACGGCTCTGCTGGGGGACCTTGGGCACAGATTGCCTTGACAGGTGAGAAATAAAATCCAGCAGAGCAGGAGGGGAAGGAGCAGGGTGGGATGAGCCTGTGGCATCGGGAAGAGCAGCCTGGGCTCTCCAGCCTGGGAGCTGAAGTGGGAATCACAGCCACGACTAAAACTACTCAAAGCGCTCGGAAAATGAAATATTTGAAATACTCAGCAGCGAGAGGCTTCAAGAGAATTGGCTGCAAGTCTCCCTGCTCTATTACCAATAATTAAAACCTGTTTTTTCACAGGCAGAAGGGGGGAAAAAGGGGTTTGAGCTCTCTTTTCCTGCTGAATCACATCAGCTGTGATTCCCAGATCGCCTTGACAGGTGAGAAATAAAATCCAGCAGAGCAGGAGGGGAAGGAGCAGGGTGGGATGAGCCTGTGGCATCGGGAAGAGCAGCCTGGGCTCTCCAGCCTGGGAGCTGAAGTGGGAATCACAGCAGGAGCTGCTCTGCTCTCCTTTGGGCCACCCAGGTGTCCCCTGTCTTAAAAACAGGACCAGGCTCCCGGTGCTGAGGGTGATTTCAGCATTTATTGTACAAAGAAAAGGCCCAAAGCCCGGGGGCCCAGGGCCAGGCAGGGCCGTTCCCGAGGACGCTGCAGCAGCGGCGCTCGGCTCCTCTCAGCAGCGATGCCTCGGCCCCGCTGCTCCAGGGGCAGCGGCTTCCTCGGCTCAGATGTTCCCTTTTTATCCTGGTTTTCGTCCTTCTCCATTGGTTTCTGCTCGGATCCTTGCATTTGCATGAAGGTTTAAGGCGCTCGATTGGCCCATTGTAGTTTTTGTTGAGGCTGGCTCGTTTCACTCAGGCCGGTTTGGCTGAGGGGCGGTGATTTTCTTCTGTGTGGTACCGCATTTCTTAGAGCTACCCTTTTAACCCCTTTTACAATATAATAACGGCACAAATAACAAATACAAATAACAACCCAATAACAAACTAACAGTCCATGCTTAACAATTATTTTACAGCAGTTCCTAGCTTATTTTTAACACCCAGGGTGTGGGATGCACCTGTTTCAGTGGGAACAAAGGGATCTTGGAGATCCCTTCCAACCCACTCCACTCTGGGCTTCTGAGATTCTCTGGCATCCTCACCCCCAGGTTTCTTCTTGTCTTCCAGACTTGGGGTTCTCCTCCCTTCACTTTGTCCCTGAGAGATCTGGCAGGATTAGTGCAATTCCTCCCTCTAAATCCATGGAAAAGAAGAAAATCCCCCAGAGCAGCTTGAGTCCTTCCAGGATGGTGTGCTCCATGCCAGGACCTGCTGGAGCTGGGAATTCCCAGTGCTCAGGCTGTTGGGAATTGCTGCTTACTGTCCCTGCTTTGTGGCACCTGCTCAAAACCTCACACCCCAAAACCTGAGCACCCACAACACCCCAAAATCTCTGACAGAAACTGCCTGGGCAGTTCTGGAGCTTCAGGAGATGTTTCTGATTGGAAATTGTGGGTGGGAAATTTACTTCTAGGACGGAGATGGTTGCTTTAATAACGAGGCTTTCCAGATCTTTTATATCCATGTTGTGTTTTTATCCATGTTGGGTGGGAGGGATGGGATTTTCAGTGGGAATTGTGCTGCTGTTGCTGCTTTATCCTGGTGTCGTGGGCTTTAGAGCACAGAATGCTCTGAGCCTCTTTGGGTTTATTTTAGGAAAGTTGCATCAGCTGTCACATTGCCCCGAGTGCCTCCCACTCTTTGAGCCTTCCCCCTGGGAGCCAGTTTCTGCTCCTTGATTTTCTGTTAGTCCCAGGCTGAGGGAATGCAGTGGGAGAAGCAGGGCTGCAAGTGAGGAATGGCCAAATCCAAGGAGTTTATTCCTGTCTGAGTTCAGTTCCTCCCCCTCAGTGCCTCATCTTCATTTTGCCTCTCCAGCCTGGGGGCTGCATTTTCCTGCCTTGCCCAAGACCTTTCCTTCTCCTCTGTTTCTTCACTTCATCTGTGTAGAATTCCTTTTGGCTTCGTCCCGTGATTTCCTGGAAAGGGAACCTGCCCCAACACAAGCATGTGAATTATTGCACACATTTCCAGCCCAGCTGTGCCAGCTGTGAAGGCAGCACAGGCACCTCACTGTGCTCCAGATGTTGGGCAGTGGGTCAAAACAAAAGTGAGAGCCTGGGAGAACCAAGAACCTTGAAATTCCAGGTTCCTCTGCTTGATTTTATGGTGTTTTTTTCTGGAGCTCAGGCCAGGGCACTCCTTGGGGCCATCAGCCCTTTCTGGAGCAGCATTTCTGAAATTCTCGCTTTATTTCTCACCCTGAGCCCCTCTGGAGCCATCAACCCTTTCTGGAGAAGCATTTCTAAAATTCTCTCTCATTCCTGTGTTCCTGAGACCTTCTGGATTCATCAGCTCTTTCTGGAGCAACATTTCTGATGTTCTCTCTGATTCCCATGTTCCTGAGAGCCCTTGGAGCCACCAGCCCTTTCTGGAGCAGCATTCCTGGAATTCTCTCTGATTTCCATGTTCTTGAGAGCCCTTGGGGCCACCAGCTCTTTTTCGAGCAGCATTCTGAAATTCTCTCTGATTTCCATGTTCCTGAGAGCCCTTGGAGCCACCAGCTCTTTCTGGAGCAGCATTCCGAAATTCTCTCTGATTCCCATGTTCCTGAGAGCCATTGGGGCCACCAGCTCTTTTTCGAGCAGCATTCTGAAATTCTCTCTGATTTCTATGTTCCTGAGAGCCCTTGGAGCCACCAGCCCTTTCTGGAGCAGCATTCCTGGAATTGTCTCATTTCCATGTTCTCTGCTTTCCCTGTTCCTGCAGAGAGCTGAGTTTGGGGGGAGGTTTTTGAAGGATTTTTGACTTTTGAAGGAGCCGTCAGCATTTCAGCAACTCCTCTCACGTTCCTTTTCCCACGTGCAGCTGACCCTTCCCTCCCCACCACCTGGATCTGTCTCCTAAGGGGTTCCCAAAAGTCATCAAAGCTCTGGGATGCTCTGGGATTCCAATCTCTGGGTGCTCCTCCCTCTGCACCTTCCTTGTGCTCTCAGAGCTGCGGCTTCTGGAGGTCCCAGCTTGTGCTGGGGGTGAAAATCTCCCGCTGACCCAAGCGCTTTTCTTTGTGTCACAGCAGCTTCTGATCCTGCCCTGGTGGCCTCAGAACTTTCAGCTCCCTGTTTTCATCTCTGCCTGTGAGGTCCCTGGAAGGGCTCTGGCTGCAGAGGCAGGAATTGGTGCTTTGGGATGTGTTCCTGCTGCTGCTCCCTGTGCAGCATCCCAGTGTTGTTAGTGGATATGAAATAAAAGAGTGGATTTAAATTATAACGGTGAGGTTTGATTTTTTAATGAGGTAGAAGTTTTTATTTTGGGGGTTTGTGATTTATTTTTTTTTATAAGGTGTTTTTTTGATATAGGTTCATATGATTGGTTAAGGGAATTATTTTTTTGGTTTTGTTGGTGGAATGAGAGAAAAATATATTTAGAATATTTGTGTGATGCTGTTTTGAGAATTAAAATTTACTTCTACAAAATAGTTTTTGAAAGATAAAGTTTTTTAAAAGATTTTTTTTTTGGGGAACAGATTAGTTACTGAAAACTTTCTCAGGCTCAGAAAATCATGTCCACAGGTGGGAGCTGGGGATGGTCCCACTCTCCCCCCGAGCCTCCCCAGCAGCTGCTGGGATCCTCATCTCACGCTTGCCACTCTCTGGGCTGTAATTGCTTTTATTTGTGAGCTGCTGAGAATTATCCTGCCCTGGGCGTGCACGAGGCTGGAGCTGGGAAGGGTTTTGTGTGTCTTGAAAGGACTTCTTTCATCATCACTTAAAACCCAGAAAAATGGGGAAATTTCCTTTCCCTGTGCAATGATTGGCTCTTCCTCATTGCAAGAACTCCTGGATGCTTTATCTGGAATGTTCAGGTGATTTTCTTCCGTGGGAAGTGTTTTCCAAAGGGTTGGGAACGTGGATGAGGTGGCTTTTGAAATCCCTGTTTCAATGTCAGTTACTTCTTCTTTGGCATCTGCAAAATCAAGTTCCTCATTTCATTCCACTCTTTTATTTCCTGAGTGTTTATGTGCTTTTAATTGGAAAGGAATCCCACAAAGGCTTCAAAACCCTAAAACTTTGCTTTAGTGGGAGATGGTCTTCCTGCAAAATCCCATTTTCTTTTGGAAGGCGCATTCCCTGCAGGGAACATTCTAGAGCAGCTGGAACCAGAGCAATTCCAGTTGCTGGGAGCGCTGGTGGGGAGCTCCCAGCCTTTGGAATTCTGCCCTCCAGGCCTGATTTGAACCTGGATTTCCTCAGTGCAGAGCAGGGGTTTGTAGGCCTGGGAGCTTTTTTGCCCCAGGGAGCCCTGGATTCCTGAAGGCAGAGCTGATGGATTCCCAAGGGAATTCCAACCATCCCTGAGCATTCTCGGTGCTGGTTCAAGGATTGGGAATGGTTTGGGGATTGTCCCAGAGCTCCTGGCACTGCAGAAATAACTGGGAATGTGGGAAGGTTTGGGAAGGTTTGGGAAGGGAAGGTTTGGGAAGGTTTGGGAAGGTTTGGGAAGG
>VWYI01019877.1:22993-45402 GCA_013399455.1 Anthoscopus minutus | reverse complement strand
AGCTGTGCCCCATGCCCAGCTGTGCCCCATGCCCAGCTGTGCCCCATGCCCAGGTGTGTCCCATGCCCAGCTGTGCCCCATGCCCAGGTGGGTACCCACACCTGCTGTTGGCACTGCCAGGTGTGCTGTCCCAGTGCAAACCAGAGCGTTCCCAGTGCAGCCTCCCCGGGCTCTGCGTTTCCCTGCTCGGCAGCAGCGCCCACAGCGCCTGGGTCCCTGTTCCAGCCCTAGGCTGGGCTTTGGGAACGTTCCCTGATTCCCTGGCTGTGAGCTGGGCTTGGGAAGGAGCTCCTGATCCAGGGAGTTCCCCTGGGCTGGGCAGATCTCTCCCATTTGTTTGATGTGCACAGGCTGAGGCAAAATCCACTGCTCTTCTGAAACTCTGATATTTCACCCTCTGATTTGAGCCTCATCTCCAGTTGAAGCCAGAAAAAGCTCCTGAGTCTGATGGCTGCACTTGATCATCTTAAAAGTCTTGTTCAGCCTTAACCATTCCAGGATCTGTATTAGCACATTCCCTCAAAAACCCGTTTAAAAGCAGAAATGTTGAAGCAGCAGGGGCTGTGCTCAATATCTGCCCCCCCTAGAAACTCAAAGGCAGAACAGTCTCAGTGATTGGCATTTAGAACATTCTGTCATTGATCATTTTTTCTCTCAGGCTTTTAAGGAACTATAGATTTTTAGCCTGAAATTAATATATCGGGATTTTTGTGGGCAGAATAAAACCCTCATTAAATTTTGCAATGTATCAAACAGCTTGCAATTAAAATTCATTTTGAAGGGAGTTAGCAGAAGTTTTGTTAATGTTTAACATCTTTATGGGTGTCATTCCCTGTAAATTTGGACTAATTGAGTCCAAAGGGACAAACTCACGGATTCTGCATTTGCTGTGGATGCCAGGCCTTGCTTTGCTTTTGGCATTTTTTCCCCTTCCTTTATGCAAGTTCTGATTTTAGGAAGTTGCCAGGAAAGTAACTTATTTTGTTTTTTTCTGCCAAACTGCCAAGAATCCATCTTCCTAAATCTCGGAAAGACTGCAGCAAATCTCTGGGAAAGACAAGCAGGGCTCCATTGACTCCAAGGTGTTTCCTGGTGGGAAGTTCAGGAGATTCCAAATCGGATTTTTTTAGGTTTTCCTTCTAAAAATGTTGTTCAGAACAAGCTGCTCTGGGCATGTGAAAGCCTTGGCTGGGCTCCTGGTTGTATCCTGAAGCTTGGAGGTTTCCTTGACTGGAACATAAACCAGCCTGAAACATTTGGAATTGTGAATTTTCATGTTTCTTCCTCCTCTTGAATATTTTCCCTGCAATCCCAAAGCAGTTCATAGGGAGCAGTAGAAGCAGTGGGAAATATTTCACACTTTGTGGAATCTGAGACCAGAACCTGACCTGGCAGAGCTTTAAAATTCTCTTGGAATTGCAGATAAGGAGGGGTCAGAGTTTGCAGAGCTGGTGCTTTGAAGAATTTTCCCAGCAAAGCCGGATTGAATCCAAATTTAATCCAATCCAGGGAAAAAAACCTGGAGCAGGCTCTGCCAGGGCTGCACTCCTCAGACACCACCAGCAGCATCCAGCTCAGAACAGACTCCTAATGGCAGTTTATTGTTTGAAATGGGAGAGAGTTCATCTCACCTGTGGATAATTCTGGGAATTTCCTGGTGGATTTGGCTGCTCTGAGGCTGCACCAGGCTTTGCTTTAAAGGCAGCAGCATAAATAAAGTTGGCGCTGCACGAGGCTGCTCTCAGCCTGCAGGTTCTTGCCAGATGCCGTGGCTTGAGTTGAGCAGGGAGATCCTGCAAAAAAGATGTTCAGATCCTCCTAGAGCACATGGAATTCCACAGAATTCCAGGCTGGCTGCAGCCCAGGATGCTGCTGGCTGTGCTGGGCCTGTTTCAGACCTCAGGGCTCCATGGAATCTCTCCTCCTCTGGAGCAGGACGTGGTGTTTCCCTCTGAGCTGGACAGGATTTCCGCCTTTTTCCCCTTTTTCCTGGGTGGGAATGTGCCCATGGGGGTCCCTCAGCTGCTCCCAGAGGTTTGTCCCATCTCCCTCATCATCAGTGAAGGCACAAAACATCACTGGCCCCGCGTTGTGAAGGTGGATTTTTGTTCTTTCCCAGCAGAAAGTGGACTCGGTGCCTGCTGCCTTTCCCAGAATTCTGCTTCATTTCCAACTGGAGAGCATTTCAGGACTTTTTATCTGATCAGACCCTTGGAAATAGGGAATGATAGAGTGAGCAGTGACACAACTCACATCAGCTGAGGAGACTGAGTGGAGCAGCAGATTGATCTCTGAGGAGCTGGGAGAGGAAGAGGAACTCAGAGCAGCAAAGGGCAGACTTTAAAAAGCAGGAAATAATAAAGCAGAACCCACTGGCAGTGCTCAAGAGTTTCTGCAGTTGGAAAGACTTCACGTTGTGTTAAGGTCACCCACAGAGTGTCTTAAAAAGGACATTTTGCCCCTGTGCAGTTCTTGTTCTGCTGCCTTGGCAGCTCAGATCTGTGCACTCGGGTGTTGAGAGCTCTTCATCCTCCCGGGAAAGCCACGGAGCACCGAGGATGGAGCAGCCCTGGACCTGCTCAGCTGGGCTTGTGGTGCTGAGCCCTGCCCCGGAGCTTTGGTCACCTGCTGAAGAAGGATTGATGAGTTTGGTGTGTCTGGGAGGCAGGGCTCGCTCTCACTCAGCACAGGGACTGAGGCAGGCAGGGAATTCTGCAGCGATTCCTCGAGGATCGGGGTCAGCCCTGGCCATAGAAGCCTTGCAGGGACTGAGGGGAGGGCGTGTGCTCCTCACACACTCCCAGGCTGATGGAACTGGAATGTTGTGGCTTTAAGTGGAATGAGGAAGTTCACGTGCAAACCTGTATTTCATCCATGTCAATGGTGGATTCTGAGAAAGCCAAAGCTGGCTCTGTCACGCTGCTGCTCCAGTTGCACTTCTGATAACTCAGCCGCTGCTTTTTGTTTTTTGGGAAACGAAAAGCAGCAGATGGCTTTGGGGTTTGGGGTGGGGGGTGGCACACTTTGGAAGGCCCATTCCATTCTCTCCCCTCAACCTGGGACTGGGCATTCCCTGTCCCCAGGGCCTGCAGGGCTGGGGGCATCCTCTGTGCTGCTGCTGGGAGTGGGAGAGCCTGGAAGATTGCGTTGGGAACATCCCCAGCACGGGCTGGGCCGTGGCGGGCACGGGGAAGGAGTTTGTTCCTGCAGTGACTGGTGATGGAAATCAAAGCTAACAAGGGGGGAAGGCTGTGCTGCCTCTCCCCGAGCTGTGCAGATGGGGATGAGCTCAGAGATGCTCAGTTTGTGCCTTCCTGCCTGCTCTGAAGCTGAGCTTCAAAGAGTGGAGCTGTTGTTCGGTCCTGGTGGCTCTCAGCGTCTTGTGCAGCCGTGGCTTTTTGGTCCCATTAAAATCAAGCTGTGAACAAAAGCAGGTTATTGATTCTTGAGAGCAGGAGGATCCTTTGGCAGGCAGTTAATGAGCAGAGAACTCTTCCAGGCTCTGATTTTTCGAAGGGTGTTGAAGTTGTAACATCTCAGTTAACGCGTGACGAAAAGCCTGCAAAGCCTCCCAGTCATCCAGAATTAATCTGTTCCCAAGTAGGGGTTTAGGGCAGGCTTCTGCCAGCTTTGGCTGCTGTGGATTGGTCCCAAAAACCTTTTTGGGTGGCCATGAGTGAGCAGAGGGTCCCCGTCCAATCCCTTCTTGCTGTTGGGATTCACTGGTGTCACTCTCATCACCCTTTGGGGACACTTCTCCAGCCTCAACCCCAAAGAAGCCCCTTCAAAGCCTCAACTCCTCACTGCAGCCTCCCAGAAAGATTTGCAGGGCTTGGTTTTGGGGGCTTGTTTTGGTGCCAGGCTGTGGGATACTCTGGTGTGTCCCTGAGCACAGACAAGGCCACGTGTGGGAGCATCACTGCAGAGAAATACACGGAATAAATCTGCCGTTCACGAGTCCTGCAGTGCTTTCCCTGCTGTTGCTGCCACACAAGAGCATCTTGTGCGCACGGAAACGAAAATTGCTGGGATGAGGAGAGTGGAGCTGGCTCAGAGAGAGGGGCTGAAGTGCCATTGTTCCCTCAGAACAAGAGGGGATCTCTGCAGAAGCACGGCTCTCGTGCTCTCAATGGGACCGTGAGTGCAGCAGCCACGTCTTGGTGGTTCTGTGCTCAGTAATTGGATTTTCTAGTTTGGGTGGGAGGGAATGCAGGAAATTCTGGGTTATGTACCCAAACTTTGAAGCCCCAAAGGTGTGTCAGGCACCTGTGATCCGGCCCTTGGTGGTGGCAGGTGTGTGCTTGTGCCCTGGTCAGGCACTGGGAGGTGGATTTTGGAGGGCCTTGGATAAAGATCTGTCACTCCTGGCTTTTCCCTTCTGCTCTGACACTCATCCCCTTTGAAGCTCCCACATGGAGCGGGCAGGGACAGCAAATCCCAAGGACAGGGACAGCAAATGCTATCCTGGGCAGCTCTCGGGTGAATCCATGCAGCTGGCCTGAAGGGAAAGTTGTCCAGGCAATTGGCAAGGAGTTTTTAAATCATTTTTCCGCAAGCAGTGACAACACAGGCAGCATTATGGTAAAAATGTCATTCCTGAGTCTGTAACAATGCCATTAACGTTAGTTCTGAGCACATGAAAAAGGTGCCGAGGTTCCCAATGAGCCAAAATTGTGCCAGTACTGAGAGAAACCATTTTCTGCAGTTGGTTTATTGCAGGTTTTAACTACAGTGTGGAAAGCAGAGGAAGGAGCCCACTCCAGGCCCCCGAGATGCATTCCCCCTGTAAAATCCATGTTTATCACTTACCCCCCTCCTCCATCAGCTGCCTGCAGCTCTTCCAGGATCATTGTTTCCTCTCTGCTGCTGGAAGGCATCTCCCAAACTGTTATTTCTACTTGTTAATGCTTTGCTCTCACAGTTATTTCCATCTCCAGTCTCCACACCATTAGTGGCAAGCACATCCAGGTGGATAACGACCAATTTCCAGTGCACTGTTTTCCATCCCTTCCTGTTTTCCTGTCACTAGAAGATTTCCTGCTGCAGATAACTGGAATCTTATTGTGTGTTCAGAGCTGTCCCTCAGCCTCTCAGGTGGCGTTTCAGCTTGAAGGGACTGGTGGGAATGGCCAGACTGGGAGTTCATTGGGGTGTGCTTGTAAAAAGTGGATGTTTGCAGGCAGAGCTGCAGGAACTTGGGGCCATTCCTCAGTTCCAGTCCTGTGTGATGGGTTCAATTGAGTGGAACCCATGTTCCAACTTCCCCAGACCTGATTTTGCCTGAGTGCCACTTGTTTATGGAGCTTGCAGGCTGAGGGATGGGGGAACACAAAGATTCCGTGGAAAGCGTAATTGGCTGGGTGATATCTGGGGCCTTTCTGACCACTTCATATTTGTAATGTGCCAAAAATAGCTGCTCCTTCTGCTGGAGCCACAGCTGCTGCAGCTGGGAATAGATTTTAATTGATGGATCCTGTCAGGCTCTCAGTGGCCGTGCAGGCAGGAGAACCATTAAAGTGAGATTTCTTGTCCCTGCTCGCTTAAACATTCTGCTACCAGCTCATGGCAGCCTTGCAGTTTGCCCTTAATATCCCCAGCCTTTGTACCCATATCCCAGGGCTGTGTCCTGGGATTTTAGGTTTCCCAGCAAGCAGAGCTGCTTGGCCACGGGTTTTGTGTCCTGGTGTTACAGATGTGCAAAGACCTGACAAAATCCTGTGTGTGGAATGGGGGACAGGAACTCCTCGGGAGTTGTGTGGAATGAGGGACAGGAACTCCTCAGGAGTTGTGTGGAAGGAGGGACAGGAACTCCTCGGGAATTGTGTGGAATGAGGGACAGGAACTCCTCGGGAGTTGTGTGGAATGAGGGACAGGAACTCCTCGGGAGTTGTGCAGAATTAGGGACAGGAACTCCTCAGGAGTTGTTTGCTGGAGACTTCAGGAGCTTGGGGAAAATGTGGCGCTGATCTGTGGCTATGAGATGTGACCTTGCGTGGGATCATCCCTAAAGGAAGTGGGACAAAGGCTGTGGTCAAGAGGAGCAGCCTCTCTGAGGCTCCTTCAGCAGGGTCGGGGAGCTGTGCGGGTTTGGGCTCTGAGTTCGTGCACCTTCCCAAGGTGTTTTCCTGGGAAAAGCCGGGTTTCTGTGTTCCTTGCACCCTCCTGTCTCCCCACCTGCCTTCATGGTGCCTCCTCCCCAGCTCCAGGACCTGCTCTTGGAGGACCAAAATCCCTCCTTTGCAGAAGGAGCCTATTTTAACTCCTGGTTTGGAGAAGTCATCGCTGTTTTCCTTGCGGATGTGTGCGAACATCCATCCCTACCCCTCCCCAGCCTCCCCACGATGGCAGCAGCTCCGTTAAGCCTCAATCCCTGCCCTGCCCAAAGACACCACAGGGGGCCAGGGTTTGCTGCAATGACAACTCAGAACTTTATTGGGATTTCCCAAGGAACTGCAATCTCAGGTAGGAACTTCCGTCTCAGGTAGGAACCGCCATCATGGGAAGGAGCTGCAGTCACATGCAGGAACTGCAATCACAGGTAGGACAGCAGGAAATTCCTCAGGTTCGCCGCCTTGGTGGTGAAGGAGATCATGAGGTTCTTCATGGCCCTCCTGCGGCTGGACATCCTCGGCCTGCCCCGGCTCCTGATCATCCTGCGGCGGAACCTCCTGCCCTTCATGAGCTCGGCCTGCTCCTTGTACATTTCCTTGTCTTCTTCAGGCAGCCTTTGCCACATCCTGCCCAGCCTCTTGGCCGTCTGCACCACGGTCAGGTTGGGGTACCTCCTCTTGATCCGACGGCGGTGCCTCTCCATGAAGAGGAAGAAGGGCGGCAGCGCTCGCCTGGACCTGAAGCGGACACTTTTCCCGAAGCGCCTTCCTCTCCTGGCCTGGAGGCGGTAGCGTGCCCTCAGGGGCCTCCTCAGCATGCGGCCGGGCCTCTGGATGGTGATGCGGAACAGCATCGTGGTGCTGGGCCCCCGGCCCGAGCGCACCGGCCGGGCCATGGCCGCGCTGGGCCGGCCGGGCTGGGCTGCTCCTGCTGCTCCTGCTGCTGCTCCCTCGCAGCCTGGAGCTCCCCTGCGGCAGCGCTGCCGAGGAGCGCGGAGCGCTGCTGCCCCTCAGCACCGGCTGCCTGAGGGCACTGAGGCAGCGCGGGCCGGCAACCGGCCAGGCCGCTGTGCCAGTGTCACTGTGCCGCTGTGACATCAGCCTCCAGGGGCCAATCAGGATGGGCGACGGCCGGCTCCTTGCAATGCTATTGGCTGGAGGATGTGCTGATGTCATAGTTGGTGTGGTAGAACGGGTTTGGGTTGACGTGGGATCGATCCCATGGATGGAATGTTGGGGTGGGTGGTGGTGACGGCTCTGGGTATTGGGGACAGTTTCCCAGAGCTGAGCAGGACGGGCCGGGCCTGGTCCCTGTAACTGTGTGGGCTGGAGGGATGTGCTGATGTCATAGTTGGTGTGGTAGAACGGGTTTGGGTTGACGTGGGATCGATCCCATGGATGGAATGTTGGGGTGGGTGGTGGTGACGGCTCTGGGTATTGGGGACAGTTTCCCAGAGCTGAGCAGGACGGGCCGGGCCTGGTCCCTGTAACTGTGTGGGCTGGAGGGATGTGCTGATGGCTTCGCCATGGGGGCACAGCAGGGCTTGGGCGAGTTGGGAACGTTCCATGGATGGAATTTTCCGATGTGCCATGGTGACATGTGGTCCCTGAGCAAATCACGAGGAGCCAGGCCTGGTCCCTGTAACTGTGTGGGCTGGAGGGATGTGCTGATGGCTTCGCCATGGTGGCACAGCAGGTCTTGGGCGAGTTGGGAACGTTCCATGGATGGAATTTTGGGATGTGCCATGGTGACATGTGGTCCCTGAGCAAATCAGGAGGAGCCAGGCCTGGTCCCTGTAACTGTGTGGGCTGGAGGGATGTGATGACGTCATGACTATGGTGCTGTCACAGCCATGGTGATAGAGCAGGCCTTGGTTGGGTCGGGAGCGCTCCATGGACAGAATTTTGGGATGTGCCGTGGTGACATCACCGTGCTGTGGTGACACATGGTATCCAAGCCCACCAGAAGGAACCACATCCTCTTCCTGTAACCCTGTTGGCTGGAGGGATGTGGTGATGTCACAGCCGTGATGATGTCACAGCCGTGGTGGTGACATCACATCCCTTCAGCCAGGGCCGTGCCCCTGCTCCGGAATTTTGGCTCCGTTTCTCACTCAATGTTTTACAAACCTGTAACACCCAAGGAGGGAAGCGGAGCCCTCGGATTTTTTGTCATGATAAAATGTGGAGCCGCCGCTCGCCGCTGCGAGGTGGCAGCTGATAATGGGAAAATGGTTTAGTAGCAGCCCTAAAAATAATTGTCTGTGACAGCTGTTCCTTGGTTCCTGTCAGGAGAACCACTGTTATTTAAATCCACAGCCCTTGGACTCCATGGCTAATTTATTTGGGTGGACTTTTCATTAATTTGAAAGGTTCTGCGGGTTTAAAAGCCTTCATTAATTACGCTTTAGCAGATGGGAATGCAATAAGGGTCTGCAGGTTTGTCTGGGAAGAAAAGAAATTCCCAATGGTTTGTTTGGTTGTTTCCAAAAGGTGAAATCAGTCATTCTCAGGCAGAGGAGAGCTTTCTGCCCCTGTCAGAATTCTTGTGACTGAGGACAGGACTATGAATAAAACAAATTGAAATTTTGACCACTCATTCCAAGTACAAGGTGATTTATTGAAGTTCCCAGTAGTGTTAAATATTCATATGTAGCCGATTGCATAAGTACTAAATTATGAAACAGCCCCTGCTCTGTGGAACTTGCCTTTGTGAAAGGTAAAGATGGGGGAGCAGAAGCCTTGGAAGTCAGGAGTCGTCCCTGAGTTACCCATGGATAACTCTGGAATTGCGTAATTCCAGCGCACCTGGGCCTTGTGGAATTGCTGGGCTGGTTAATCCTGGCAGAGAGGAGCTGAGCACTCCTCAGGCTCATGGCAACATCCAGCCTGGACAGAACACACTTCCCAATTCCCCTGCTGTGTTTACTCCAGGTTGTTTTCCAGTGGCCTCAGCGTGGTAAATAAACTCTGTTTTCCCCACCAGCCTCATTCTTTTCATGTCCCTGCTCTCCCTTCGAGTGGAGAGGGTGATTTGCATTCCATTTATCTCTCCCTTCCCTTGTTTCCTTTGCTCTCCAAAGAGAGCCTGCCCTGGTGATTATTCTGGGGCAATGAAATAATTTCATTCCAGCAGTCACAGGTCCCTTCAGCAGGTGCTTTATTATCTCAATAATTCAGCCTAAGAGACTTTCCAGCCTCCCCAATTCCCACAGTTCAGGAGCTACAAATAAAACTTTTGCTCTTTCCCTGATTTGGTTTATTTAGCCTCCTTTTTTTTTTTTTTCTCCTGTGTTCTTTCCAGATCCTCCCCAGGAATTATATTTAAATGTGGAATTGATGCTGTTCATCCCAATTGCCTTAAGGGGTGCATTGTGTTAAAATGCACATAAAGGCAGCGCTGTCCCACTTGGGCTGGGTCATTTATAAAATCCACTTTGAATCGAGGCCATTTATCTGAACTCAGCACAATGTTTGCTCATGTCCCTGGATTACCTACACACTCCATCAAAATGGGTCAGTTGGGTCCAGGGAAATCTGGGATAGAAGTGCTGGAGTAAACACAGGGCAGTGCTGGGGTGGGACACATCCATCGATCCTTTCTCCAGCACGGAGCTGGCTTTAACCACCACCACTTTTATGGGGCCTCTGCAGGCAGAGAGATCAGAATAAAGCACCTTTATTGCTCCAGTTTCCTCTTTTATTGGAGGATTTTCACGTGGAACAGTGGTTGTTAAGGGCAAATCATTTGTGGGGAGCAGAGCCCAGCAAAACCAGGCTTTGGACACTGCAGAGCTTTTCCCGTGGCTGTGGCTGCTCCAGGTATTTGTTTAATCATGGGAACACGCACAAAGACATCCTGGAATTGGTGATTCAAGGGCATTTGTGTCCATTTTCCTACCTGAACAAGGCCTGTGGCTGTGCTGAGACCTTCTCAGTGCCCTGATCTCATCAGGTCCAGACGTGTCCTGGGTCTGCCCAGAGCTGATCAGGAAGGAGAGATTTTTGCCACCAGTCCTGGCAGAAAATAAATCTTGGTTGTGGACCCGTTTGGATTTGCAGCGAAAAGCAGAATTTGCAAAGCTTGTATTTAGCAGATAGTACTGTATCCAGAGGCAAAATGGGAAAAGTAAAACCCTAAAACCGACCACAAAATGCCACAAAACCACTCAGAAACCCCTCACAGACCTTGGCCACTGCTCTGCCTGCCCTGTCAGGTAATGAGTGTTGATGAAGCGATGGAATCGGCTCCAGTTTGCCATGGTGGGTGAAAATTCCATGCCAGGAGGAATAATGTCAAAGGCAAGCCAGGAAAATTAACAGAAGGAGACGACTCTCCATGAATTGCAATTAAAGTTGAGGTAAAGCTGCTGCCAGAGTGCTCCCAGCAGAGCTCCCAGTCCCTCCTTGTCAGGAGCAATCCCTGGAATACACAGCAGCTCCTCATTGGAAATAACAAGTTTTTACTGTTACTTTTAAAAAAAAAAGCTGGAAGTGAAAACAGCCTCTTGACAGAAACCATCAGGACACACAAAAACCCCCAACAACCTAAGCAGGAAGATGAGAAAAATGTCACTGCTTGTAATGATGTTAATTAGGAGGTAAATGAGTGTTGACATTTGAGAGCTGAGCTGAAAGGATCAGACGTGTGAAGGTGTGGAGTCTGATGGAGGGAGAAGCTGAAATATCTGGAAGATTCCCATTCCTGCAGGAGCAGAAGAAAGAGGAAAGGTTCCGCATTTTCTTTGTTGGTTCTTACACAGGGTGAATCCAGCTTTTCAAAGCTTCGTGTCTTGGATTCTTCCCTCTGATTTGGGATGGCAGGAAAAGGTCTCAGCGCGGGGATGGGGCCTTGAAAGTCCCAAGGTGAACAAAAAATACTGTGTTTTATAATCTGGTGATATTTGGGTGAGTTTTTGGATTTATTACAGGTACGGGTGCTCTCAGGTGTGTAAGGCTGAGCTCAGAAGCTTGGTTTGAATCCCAGCAGGTTCCTCTGTGGCTCAGGTGTGCACGTGGCTCCCTTCAGCCCAGTCTTGGATTTGTGCTGGATTTTGTGGATTTTCCTCGTGCAGAGCGAAGCGGGGTAGAACCGTGGAATCCTGGGATGGCTTGGGGTGGAAGATGTGGAACATCCTTCCCACTTGTGTTGTTTTCTTTTGTTAAGGTAAAATCCTTTCACTCCATTCCTTGAGAATTCCTGGAATTCTCATTGTCCCTGAATTCCAGAGCCTGCCTGGACGTTTGGCTTTTGCAAGCTGGAATGAGGAGTCCTTCCCCCCATGCACTGCTGAGGGTCACCCTGGTGGCTTTTCAAACCCTTATTCCCTTTTCTTTTTCCAATCTCCTTTTCCTGCCGTGAAGTCAGGGATCAGAGAGGTTTCTGTCCTGGGAACTGGGGCTGCCCAGCAGGTGTTTCCCATCTTTAGGACCTTGTGCTGCCAGATTCTCCTGAGAATGCTGCAATGCACCAGGAGAACCTCCCTGGAGTGCCTTGACCTGCTCACTCTGCCCTGAAACCCTATTTATCCTCTTTGGAGGATAAAAATCCCGTGGATTTTATGCTCCCAGCTCCCTCCTTTTTCCCCTTTATTGCCCTGGTGGGAAGTGAAAGGGACAGGAGGGGAATGGTGCCTGTGGTGCTGCTGAAAGCTGCCAGACCTTTGGCTGCACGTCATAAACTCGTTCCTTCCTCTACAATTCACACCGTGTTGCCTTTTATTCCTGACCCTTTTTAATGTGAGTAGTTACTCCTGTTTCCCACTTTAATGCAATTACACCACACTTCTCCTTCCCCATAGCCCAGGAAGCTGCCCAGCCATTACACGGCATTAAATGGAGTAATTGCAAGATTAGGTTCCTTCAGCCGGGCCATAAAAAAAAATGCCATTACAGAGGAGCTGCAGGAGAGCGCCTGGAGAACCAGGCTTTGAGGCTGAAAGCTCTGCAGGAATATTTTTATTGTTATTGACCACCCCAGGGCCTCTGGGAGAACGGAGCCAAGGGCGTTCCTGGGATTTTTGTCCTCGGAGGAAGGAGGGAAGGCAGGACAGGCTTCATGTGGGGCGGGTGGGATCAGCCGGGCCGTGGGTTGTTGTCTTCAGTGAGAATTACAAATATAAATTGTCAGCCCCGGGAGGCACATCTGGGCTGTTTGTCCAGCTCTGGATCCTCAGCACAGTGGGGCCAGGAGCTGCTGGAGCTGAGGAAGGGCCTGGAGCAGCTCCGTGCCCAGGAAAGGCTGAGGGAGCTGGGGCTGAGGAGATGCTGAGAGGGGCCCTCAGCCCTGGGGGTCCTTGGGGGTCCTTTGAGTGTCCCTGGGTGTCCCTGGCTGTCCCTGGGTGTCTCTGGCTGTCCCTGGGTGTCCCTTGGCTGTCCTTTGGCTGTCCCTGGGTGGACACAGGGATGCTCAGAGCAGGGCCAGGCTCTGCTCCAGGCCCAGCAGTGGCACCAGAGGAACGGGCAGGGGCTGATCTCAGGAATTGCCCCAGCCCAGGAGCAGAGAACCAGTTTTGGTTCTCAAAACAATGTCACACACGTGTTCTCAGTGTGTTTTTCCCTTCACCAGAGAGGTTCCTTTGGCCAATTGTTAACCTGTATGGGAACACCTGATAAAAAGGGTTGCAAACCCCATATAAAGGCTTTTTCTGCCACACTGGGATCAAACCTCACTGCTGTAATTTGAATCCACTCTGCTATTCCGTGTCCACTAGCAACACTGTATTTCTTTTAACTACCCTTTTAACCCCTTTTACAATATAATAACCAAACTAACAGTACATGCTTAGCAATTACCAACTATTCTACAACATTTTCTAACCTATTTTTAACAGTGGCCCATGACTTCCTGTCTCAGTTTGTAAGACAGGTGTCTGTTAAGGAAGGCTGGAACCTCCCTTGAAATGAAAAAGAAAAATGTAAGTCCCTCCTACCCCTTTCCCTCAAAATTATTATATCTTGAAAGCACAGGGCTCTCAGGCAGAGATATGGGAATAGGAATAACAGTTCTTAAATAATATGTACAATAAGGTAAACCAACAACAATAACTACAGCATTAACAACAGAACAGAACAGGGACTGTCTTGGCCGAGATGGGAAAAGGGAGGAGAGGCTGTGCCTCACAAACCCCTCAGCTGGCACTCAGTCCCGGAGCTCCTGCAGGGCTCTGAGGAAAACACCTCGCTGGAATGGCAGGGATGAGCAGGAATCCCGGGCTGGTGGATGAGATGGAGCAGCAGCTCCGAGGCGGCAGCTGGGGCTGCAGCACGTCCGGCAGGACAGGGGAGCGGAGGCCACAAACGGAGAAGGAGGAGAAGGAGAAGAAGGAGGAGAAGAAGAAGAAGGAGAAGGAGAAGGAGAAGAAGAAGAAGAAGAAGAAGAAGAAGAAGAAGGAGAAGAAGAAGAAGAAGAAGAAAAAGAAGAAGAAGAAGAAGAAGAAGAAGAAGGAGGAGGAGAAGAAGAAGGAGAAGGAGAAGAAGGAGAAGAAGAAGAAGACGAAGAAGGAGAAGAAGAAGAAGAAGAAGAAGAGGAAGAAGAAGAAGAAGAGGAAGAAGAAGCAGCCACTCGGTCTGGATGATGGCAAAACCCCCCCACTCCCCAGCAGAAACAGCTCCCAGAGTGTCTGTCCCACTCTCCTGCAGAAGGACAAAAAAAAGTCCTGCTCCCTTCCAGCTGCCCCCTGGGCCCAGCCGATTCTTTGTCTTTTTTAAGCAGCCGAGAAACAGAAGCCATCAAGTCTTCTCTCAGCTAAATGGGGAAAAAATTCCACTAGCTGAGAAGGAACAAAAGAAGGACACCTAACCCACAACACCTCCCAGCCCTTGGATGTCCCCAGCATCCCTCTGCTTTATCCTGAGCCTCTCCTCATCCTGCTGGCATCACAGGGCAGGGAGGGCCGTGAAGGACAAGCAGAGCCCCGTGTGAGTGAGGGCAGGGGACGCTGGAGCTGATCAGGAGTGATTCGGGAGGAATGGCTGGAAATGCTGCGTGTCAGTGTGGGAGCGCTGCGAGCCCCCAGATAAGAGCGGCGGGTGAGATAACAAAGGTTCAGGGAGGGCTGGTCCCGGGAATGTTCCCTGCTGGCAGCTGTGTTCCGCTGGAATTCGCTGCCTGCTTTTCCTTGATAGGGAGGTGACCTCCCTCTGCTGCCTGCTGTGGTTTGGGGCTGATATTTGGGTAATATTTGTCAACAGAACAGACCAAACACCGCCTTGATTTCTGTCCTGACGCACCTGCTGTTTGTTCCGGGGATTTTCATGAGAGAGGCAGCGAGGGGAGGGTGTGTAATTTAATCTCTCGGCTGTAAAAATCCATTTCTGCCTCTACTTGTTGATAATTTAACTGTGACACAGCAAATATGAAACGACTCGAGTGCACTTTGATGGAGTTGTCATAATGAAGGGTGATCTGTGCCCACAGGTACAGGATGGTGCTCACAGTTTGATGGACAAATGGAACAATTGGGGTTGGGTTTTTTTCCCCATTTTTTGGTGTTGATTGTCCTCCAAATATTAACTTTTTTTTTTTTTTTATAGCTGCCCTCTCTGCAGCTGTCCAGGGCTCCATAAAATAACCATTCTTGTCTGAACTACAGAAAAACTGACTGGAGGAGAAAGAGCGGGTTTGGGATCAGGGTGGATTTGTTCCGAGGAATTCCAAGGGCAGAGTGGGATCTCCTGTAAAATGAACATTTTGTGTGGCCATCAGCTGCTTTCAGGAGTACAGATGAAATCCTTGGAGATGAAGATTTTAGAAAAAGAACAGAAATTAACCCTTGGAACAAAACCAAACCTGTAAATCCTGGCTGGTTTTGTGTGTCTTGGTACCTGGGGAAATGAGTGCCCTGAGGAGCTGGAAATGGACAGTGAGGGGTTTGGGATGTGGGAAAATCCCTGCCTGGAGAGGCTGGGGGTGTGCTCTGGGAGGGCTGCAGCTTCCCAGGCTCCTCAACACTGATCCATTATCCCAGGGGAAACTTCCCTCAGCTCGGCTCCAGCTCCTGGGTGATATCAGGGGCCAATTCCTGGATAAATGAAGCCCTGGTGGAATTTGGCACCTGCTCCTTTTCCTGTCCTCCCCACACTGCTGCTGGGACATTGCAGGGTCTCAGTGGGAGCTGATTTTGCTGTGATCCAGGGAAATCTGACCTGTTTCTGGGCAAAAGGAATATTTCCATGAGCTGTGAGTGCCGTTCAGGGCTCAGAGGGGGTGGTGGCCATCAGCTGCTGCTGGCTCCTGTCCCTGAGGTGCCACAGGCAGCTCCCAGCCAGGAAAAGGTGCTGCAGGCACTGCAGGAATTTGGAAGTCTCAGCTGATCCCACATTTTCCTGCCCTGGAGGAGCTCCTGCTGCTCTTCCTGAGCCACGGCAGCGTCCCAGCTCCGTGCCTGGGCACTCCATCCAGCCCTTTCCCCTCACATCCCTGGGATCACTGGTTTCCCACCGGGATTCCATTGAAGAGCTCTGGGGCACTCGGGGCTGTTCAGAGTTAATAATTTTCAATTCTCATTAAGGATGATGTAATTAATTCAGACATGAGGCAACCTTGACACGTGTTCTGTGAAACTCTCAGCCCTTTTCACAGAATCAGAGAATCCTGGAATGGTTTGGGTTGGGCAGGAACTTAAAATTCTTCTCATCCCATGGGCAGGGACAACTTCCACTAACCCAGGTTGCTCCAAATCTTTTCCAGCCTGGCCTGGGACACCCCCAGGGATGGGGCAGCTTGTGCTGTGTGCCAGGACTGCACTGGAAGAAGCAGCAGATGAGGAATGGGGGTTTTGGAGGCAGCTGGTGCAGATTGCCTTTGCCCCAGGTTGTTCTGCCTGTAACCAGCGGTTGCTTGTGCTCAGGCACAGGTTTCCAGGAGGTTCTGTGGGTGGCCTGTGTCTGTCTGTCCAGCAGAGAGAGCCACGTCCTCCCTGTGAACATCCCAGCCCCAGGATGCTCCTCCCCAAGGCCCTTTCCTGGTGTTCTGTCACCAGAGGACAGGAAATAGCGGAGTGGATTTAAATTACAGCAGCGAGGTTTGATCCCAGTGAGGCAGGAAAAGCCTTTATTTGGGGTTTGCAACCCTTTTTATCAGGTGTTCCCATACAGGTTAACAATTGGCCAAAGGAACCTCTCTGTCCCATGGGTGGAACAAGAGAAAAACCCATCAGAACATGTGTGTGACATTGTTTGGAGAACCAAAACCCATTTACAAAAAACACTCCTTGAAAGAGAACTTCCCAAAATATTTTCTCTTGGGAACAGCTCAGCCCCTGCCAGGCTGAAAACTCAGGCTCAGAAAATCCTGCCCACATCATTCCTGGCCATGCTGGATTTGTGTTCTCCCTGTGAACATCCCAGGTCCCACCCCAGTGTTCCTGGCCGTGCTGGGTTTGTCCCCAGCTCCAGGGCCAGTGTGGCACATCAGGAGTGCAGCACTCAGCTCTGTGAGCCCTTCCCTTGCTGGTTCTGTACGACTTTGGGAAGAGGAATGGCTCTGGTTCTCCCAGACAGGGAGCAGCTGTTCCTGGCAGAGGCTGCCCTGGGATTTGTGCCAGTGAAATCTCTGCTTCTCCTGTGTCCAGCTCCACAGCAGACACCAGCTGAACCCACTGACACCGAGCAGACAGCGGGAGACTGCCTGAATGAACAAATTCCACTCCCTCCTCCCAGCTTTTGGGGGGAGCTGAGAGATTCAGGTGCTGCCCCAGGACTTGTGGAGCATTCTGGACATGAAATAACCCATCAGATATATGGGGTTTCCTGGAGACCCCTCAGAAAAACCTCAGTCAGGGTTTTTATGGACTCCACAGTTTGCTCCAATCCATCTGGGTGACCTTGGCTGAGTCTCTGCCTCCTTCCCGTGTTTTGCCAGCGGCAGGTGGAAGATTTTTGGGATTTGGCAGGCTGTGCTCTGTCTGGGGTGTGAAATAGGAGTTGTGCACAGCATGGAGATTTTAATGAGCATTTTGTAATGGCCAGAGTGCATCAGGCATCTTTTGTCTAAGGAGGAAAAAAACAGCACTGGGAATTGGATAAACCCATGTGGGAACTGGATAAACCCACGTGGGAATTGGATAAACCCACCTGGGAACTGGATAAACCCATGTGGGAATTGGATAAACCCATGTGGGAACTGGATAAACCCACGTGGGAACTGGATAAACCCATGTGGGAATTGGATAAACCCACATGGGAACTGGATAAACCCACGTGGGAATTGGATAAACCCACGTGGGAATTGGATAAACCCATGTGGGAATTGGATAAACCCACGTGGGATTTGGATAAACCCACGTGGGAATTGGATAAACCCACGTGGGAACTGGATAAACCCACCTGGGAATTGGATAAACCCACGTGGGAACTGGATAAACCCACCTGGGAATTGGATAAACCCACCTGGGAATTCCTGGCTGGCTGAAGGTGGGAGCAGAGGGGCAGGTGGAATTTAAAATGAGCTTTTTTCCCTTTCCTGAGAGCTCTCACCCAGGGAATCTCCATGCTGATGCTCAGTGGGTGCTGGAATGTTTGGATGGACTCACTTCGCTGCTGAGAAGGCGCCGCTTGATCCTCAGAAACAACAATTCATTGGCTTGTGGCAAATTCCAGGAATTCTCTCAGCAGCAAACACGATGAAAATGGATTTTTCTAAAGAATTCACCCAAAATGATAAGGCCAGGCCTGTTCTGTGCTCTCCTGCTGGAGTTATTTAGTTGCTCCCTAAATAAATAGGACGTTGCAAACACCTTTTCACGATGTCTCACTTGCCAGGAAGAGCCAAAGCTGGGTTGGAAAGGATGAGTTTGGAAAGGAATAAAAGGGGAAGAACAAAGTTTTATTTCTCTCACAGTTTCATTGAGTGGAAGTTACTGAAAAGCACCTTTCTTGTCCCTGCTGCTGTTAAATTAAAGCTCCAGCATGAGTTTATCAGGGAATGAGATCTCAGAGCTTCCTGTGGGCTTTAAGCAGGTGACTCCTTTTTTTTTTTCCTTCAAGAGTCACTGAGGACAAGGTAGAATTCGGGGCAGGAGTGAGAATTCAGCTGAACAATTTGTTGCTTTAGCTGGTGGCTGGCACCTCTCACAGGGCTCCCACATCCTGGCAAAGGAAGGATTTATTGCTTTGCAGGCCTCCCGTGGAATGAGGCGGTGTAAAATGACAATGTCAAAGCAAGTTAAGGATCTGCTTCGTTCTGAGAGACTTCCCTGCAATAATCCCGTGTATTAAACTTCTGGAGACACTGCAGGAATTACCAGGGGGGCCATTGGGAGCAAATGACTGCTCCTTCAACATCATCATTACCCAGGCTTTGCTCCCTCATAAAAATTCCTCTCGGTGATCCCAGATAATCTCTCTTGTTGCTGTCTTTCGTTTTTTAGTGTAGATCAGCAACAACGCTGCCCTTCAGAGGGCAGGGAGGGAGCTCTGAGCACCCTGGTCTGGTGGGAGGTGTCCCGTGGATAATTCTTGAGCTCCTCCCAACCCAACCGTGCTGGGATTTTTTGTAAAACTGGATTTCTGTAAGGACAGGATTAGGGAATGGGTTGGAGGAGGAGGAAGGAGCTGGGATGGGAGAAGCCTTTGTGCCTGATGCTCCCTGGAGCTGAGAGGGGTCAGAGACAACCTGGAAGTGCTGCTGCACTTGGTGACATCAGTAAAGTGTGAGGAGCTCCTGAGACGCTCGCCTTTAACCCTCCAGTCTCTGCTCTCTGGGAAAATGCAGGACCTGGGGGGGGGGGGAAAAAAAACCCCAAAAAACCCAATCAGTGCCCGGAATATTTTCCACGCAGGAAGCACGAACAAACCAGCGTGTGGAGATGACTTTTCCAGAGCAAGGTGTGACCCCAGGCATGTGGAGACCGTGAGCAGATTGGGCAGAGCCCCCAGCTCCGGGCTCGGGGCCATCCCGGCGGGGTCACCTTGGCCACGTCCCCTTGGGGCCGTGGGGAGCTGGGTGCTGACCCCTGTGTGTGCCCACAGATCCCTGCTGGGCAGGAGCCACAGCTCCCAGGCTGCTGCTCTGGGAACGGTGCCCAGCTTTTGTTTCATCCCTGCCCAGTCCCAAGCACCTTGCTGGGAGCAGAGCGGGATCAGGAATTAATAAGGCAAACACGGTCCCCGTGTGAGACAATCCCTTATCTGCAGCTTTTCCTCCTCCCTTCTGCTCCTTTTGAATGGGTTCCAATGTTTGACTTCACGCTGGATTTTCTGCCTTTTGTAGCTCCCTCTCAGAGCTTTCCCAATATTTGATCTCCCTCTCTCTTTTTCTGGAGTTACAACATCCAGGACAGGGATATTTCAGCCTGGGGAATTTTCAAGGAGGACTCATTTACTCGGATGACCTTGGAGAGGAATTGAATGATTTCTTTGTCTCCCAGTGGCCCTGCAGCTGCCTCAGAGGCTTTAATCGTTACTGGTTTATACTGGAGGCAGTGGCACTTTTGGGGAAGGTGCAGCAGGGATTCCTGTGCCAGGATTGTGTGGGTGCAATTCCATGGGCGCATTCCTGCTCTGTCCATCGTGGCTCTTTCCACACCTGTCATTGTGCTCCTGGCAGTGACACCTTCACTGCTGCTGCTGCAATATTTTTCCATTCATTTTCCAGTTAAATGATGCCTTTTTGTGAGGGGCTTGTGGTGGAAAAGCTGAATCCTGGCTCTGGAAATCTCCAAGCAGCCTGGGCTGGCTGGGAAAACTCCTTTTCCCAGGTGCTGGGGACTGAGCAGAGGGGTTGGAAACAACTTTCTGCCTCAATGGAAAGGGCTCAGCTTGTTATTTCTGAATGAAAAATTGAGAAATACGCAGGAGTTTGGAGGATGTGGTGACGTGACAAAACTCAGTGGTGTTTTCAGTGGAGCTCTCATCCATCTTCCTTCCACGAAGGAAAAAAAATTCAGGCCAGCCTTCTTCCTTTATATATTCAAAAACGGGAGTGTTTGATGTAAAGAAAAAAACCCCACCCTGATTTCCACCGACCTCCAGCCATCATTTTGCTGTTTGCTGGTGGGACCTGTGCAATTCTCCAGCAGCTGTGGCTCGTGGCAGGATTGCCAGCTGTGAATGACCCCGGGTTTGGACACAAATTCCCAGCAAGGCAGAAGGAGTTCTGGGGAAGGGAATTGCCAGAGATGAATGTCAAGGCTGATGAAGGCAGAACTCGAGCACCACAGGAACACACAGGGATGGAGGGAAGTGACTTTTCCTTGCTGGGAGCTGAAGGTTGGAACACGACACAATTCCTTGGCTTCGCGGTGGGTTGGGAGTGCTGGAGGAGCAGGGTGAATCCCTGGTGAGCAGGGATGGAAAAGGGCTTTGTGCTGATCTGGATGCTTCAGCCAGGCCAAAAAGTGCATGGCAGCACTGCCTGAAAGTGTTAGGGCCTAGAGGGGCTCCAGGAGAGCTGGGATGGGGCTTGGGACAAGGCATGGAGGGACAGGATGAGAGGGAATGGCTGCAAACTGGGAAAGGGGAGATTTGGGTGGGATATTGGGAAGAAATTCCTCCCTGTGAGAGCAGTGAGGGGCTGGAATGAAATTCCCAGAGAAGCTGTGGCTGCCTCCATCCCTAGAAATGTCCAAGGCCAGGTTGGAACGACCTGGGATAATGGGAGATGTCCCTGAAAGGTGGAACTGGATGAGTTCAAGGTCCTTCCAGTCCCAGCTATTCCATGGTTCCCTGCTGCTGCACTCCTTGTGGAGAGAGGCTACCACACAACAGGGCCCTTTCATAAAGAATTGATCGTGGCTTTGGGCCTGGAGATGAAGGGCTGAGGGGATTCTGGGGCTTTGGCTGGAAGCCTCTGCTCAGCTTTCGCTCAGCCATGGACATGGTGCTAAATTCAGTATTCAGTAAATAAGCAGATGGCTCCAGCGAGCTCTGTGCAAGGGGAATTCTGCTCCCAAACCCAACTGCAGCTGGAATTCAGGGAGTAAAACAACCCTGGCATCGAGACTTCAAATGGCTCTGCCTGCTGGAAAGGTGGAAATGTGGGTTCTTCATGCACATGCTTGGAAGTGGTGGAGCCTTTCCATCTTTCTGTCCCTGGGCAGGAATTTTTCATGGTCTGAGCAAGAGGCTCACCTGTGAGAGAGCTCCAGGCACAGTCAGAGCTCAGCATCAGGTCAGGAATCCGTGTGGGCTGTGGGTGTTGCCATCACTCGAGGTTCATCAATAAAATAAAAAGAAGTAAATAAAAATTAAAAAAAAAAAAATTTAAAACCTTCAGGCTGTTCTGGGTTGGGGGAGGTGGGAAGAGGAAGGGATGTGGCTGTCAGCAGGCAGAGCCTGTGCTGGAGGAACTGGTGGCAATGGTCAGGGACTGGATGAGTGCAGACTTTCACACCTGGCTTACAACTGTCCCCAGGGGCTTTGTCACCTCCCCAGGTCACAGCCTGGCACTTCCCCTCAGCTCTAAAAGGGAGGCAGAAACTCTGTGCCCCCAAAGGGGGATTTCAGCTTTTGAGGGGGCTTGGGGTCGTTATTTATGCTCAGCGTGGAGTTGATGATAAAATTCCGATGGCAGTTCCCATCCTGTGGTGCCCAGGGTGAACAGGAAGATCACTCAGGGAGCTCCCAGGTTCTGCTTCCCTCCTTCCCAAGGCTGCTTTGCATTCCACCCTCATTCCTGCTGCTGGGATCCGAGCAGGTTTTTCATGGAGCTGTCAGGAAAACGAGTTTCACTTCCCAAATCTTGTTTTCTCCCGGTTTCTGTGACTTCTTTTTTTTTTTTTTTGCTGTACTGTAAAAGAGATTTGTAGAAACAAATGAAAAAAAAAACAGAGGAGTGTTCGGAGGTGGCACCTGGGCTGGTTTGGTGACACCTGCAGGGACAGGTGAGTTGTGGTGGCATCCTTAGGGAATCTCAGAGCTCCTTTACAAGGTGATTTTCCTTTTCCCCCTCTTTCCCAAAGATGTTTTTCCTTGTGGGGCTGAGAGGTGACTGGAGCAGTCATGGCCATGTCCCGTTTTCCTCCTGGGATGTCACTTGAGTGCCTGCCAGGAGCACAGGCAGGGGTTTAATTAAAAAGAGACAGTTAAGAGAAAAAAATAAAGCAGAGGGTTACAAAGGGCCCTGTGCCTGGCATTCATTAACAAAGAATTGTTCCTTAAAAGCCCCAGCCTTACATATTGATGGGTTTCTTATGCATATTCAGAAATTCCTTTAAGCTCAGATGTTCTTTTGCTTAGTTTCAAATCCCTCCCCTCCCAGATCAATCTTCTCTTTGGCTGCAGTGATCTCCTACCCCTGATAACAGAGGTTCAGTAAAGTCCTTCTCTGGGGCTCTGGTCACTGTTATCTTCATCTGC
>VWYI01019877.1:1829-22981 GCA_013399455.1 Anthoscopus minutus | reverse complement strand
ATGCCAGGGAGGTTTTCTGATTATCCTCAGATTCTCTGGGTTGTGTGTACAAAGCCACTCCTTATTTCAATACTTTACTGTAGCCTAACATATGTGTATATAAGTATCACGCTGCTATTTCTTAGTTTTGTTCTAGAAATTAAAGAAATAATTTCTATATTAAAATAATTAATTAAGAGAAATAATAAATAATTAATTCTTATAAGTACAGCCAGGTTTGTCACCGTTATACACCCAGCGTTCACTTTAACATTTGGGAAAAGCCAATAACAAAATGTGCACCTATAGCAACAGGGCTGAAACCCGTGCCCGGTGTGACCCTGCTGCAGCTGCCACCAAGCAGGGTGACACTTCCACCGAGTTTGTCACTTTTCCATGGTGGATGTGACATCCTGGAGCCGGCTGGGATCAGCTCAGCCCCTCCTGCCTGGCTGGGACGTGACCTGATTGTGCTCCAGCCCCCAAGGGGAGCAGCTCCTGTGCCCGGGATGCTGGAAAACCTCCAGGATGCAGCTCCAAAATTTCCCTCCCAGCTTCTTGGGCTCCCTCTACAGATTTTAGCGGGCTGAAACATCCTCCCCTCCTCACCTCCCCAGCCTCGTTTGTCAATAAAACCTCGGGTTTAATGGGATTTAAGTGCATTGTTAGGGTGACAAAGCCTGCCCTGCACGGAGGGCTGGTTGTTATTTATCTGGTGATAAACACAGCTCCTTATCAGCGCATCTCCCCCTGCCTGCCCGGGGAAAACAATCTCTGCAGCTCTGATATCCAGGCTTCAGAGGAAATTCTTGTAAAGCTGTAGCAGGTTTCAGGGTGTGCGTGTGTGTGTGTGTGGATTTGCAATGCAGCGTTAGAGAGCCACAATTGCCTTCTGTTGTGCTGAATTAGGGGTGGTTTGCTCTGAATGGAATAAATGTAATCGTGTTTGTCACCTCGTTGTGCTGTGACTGGAACCAAGCGCTGGTTTCAGGGTGGGAGAGTCGTGGGAAGTGCTCTGGTTTTGTCATTGACTCCTCTTTATTCATTTATTTAGTTTTTGGGGTACTTCCTGAGGCACTTGTAGGCTCTGGAGCAGAGCTGTGATGCAGGAGTGCTCCTCCCATGCCTCCAGCACAAAAAGAGGAACAAAAACTGGATCTAATTATTCATTTTCCTTGCAGAAGTCCATTGTGAGGAGATGTCTCCTGTGACCGAGAAATGAGGTCTAGAGGTGCTTAAGTATGTTTTGTTTAAGAGAGCAGACAAGCTCAAATAAGATGTTCAGAATTAATGGTACAGCTCTCCTGATAATTTCAGGAGAGGTTTGGATGAAAAGTTAAAAATACAGGTGAAGTGAATAATAACACACAGGGAGATAAAGAGCTGCTGAGAGTTGTCCCTGAGTTGCAGTGAGAGGGAAATGACTCAGAATTGGCAGAGTATCCATGGAATAAAGGATGGGAGGGAAAAGGAGGCTCTGGCTGAGCTGGGGATGGAGCTCAGAGTGGAATCTGGGCTGGGCTCAGTTTTGTGCCCTCAATAATTCTGGTTAAACTGAGCAGTGAATCCAGTTGTGGATGGTGGAATTCCAGAATGGGTTGGGATGGGAAGGACCTTAAATCCCATCCAGTGCCACCCCACCCCTGGGCAGGGGGACATTCCATTATCCCAGCTGCTCCAAGCCCTGTCCAGCCTGTCCTGGGGCCCTTCCATGGATGATCCAGGTGTGTTCTTCTCCTTGGATTTCATGTTGACTGTCAGCCTTGACTCTTCCATCCCAGGAAATGCTGCTGGGATCTCTCCTTGTCTCCTCCATCCCAGGAAATGCTGCTGGGATCTCTCCTGGACTCCTCCATCCCAGGAAATGCTGCTGGGATCTCCCCTTGTCTCTTCCATCCCAGGAAATGCTGCTGGGATCTGTCCTTGTCTTCTCCATCCCAGGAAATGCTGCTGGGATCTCCCCTTGTCTCTTCCATCCCAGGAAACGCTGCTGGGATCTCCCCTTGTCTCCTCCATCCCAGGAAATGCTGCTGGGATCTCCCCTCCTCCTCTTCCCAGCCACTCCAGCAGGTCTCCCTTTGGGGCAAACACAGGCACAGCAGGAGAAGGTGGATCTGAGCTCCAGGAAGATGAAATTTCAGGGAGTTTCACCAGGAGTTTGTGTTGGAGGCTCCAGGAGGAGCCAGGGCCCAGCCTGGCTGATGTTAGGGATTATCAGCAGAGATCCAAGGCGGTGTCAAAACAGAGATTAAATAAGCAGAGAGGTGAGATTAAATCAACAAAAGCAAAAAGAGGGGGCCAAAACAAAGATTAAATATCCCCAGTGGTGTCCTTTGCTTTTATTTGAAGCTGGTGTTTCCACCCTGATTCTGGGCAGCACCAGGGCACCTTCAAATTCACATTTAAATCCAGCATCTCCACGTATTCCACTGGAAAGAGCAGGATTTCAGGTGGAATTCCTGCCTTTGGTCATGACCTGTGACTCCTGCACTGGATTTGCAGTATCCACATGAGCATTTCTCGTTGTGTTTGGGTCCATTGAAGGAGAGTTAATGGCCAAATTGATGATAATCAAATTTCAGGGTGCTCAAAATCCATGTGCAAACATCTCCTCCCGCTCCTCCAGTGCTTCTGCCTCACTTTGTGACACTTCATTGATTTTTTTTTTTCCCTTCCTTTTCTTCCTCTCTGCGTGGAGACAAATTAAAGCAGGAATTGGGATTGTAAATAGATAATGGGACGTGAATGCAGAGTAATCAGTGCCAGCCATGTACAGCCATACTAATTGTGCCAGGGGAGGGAATGGGATAAATATTTAATGCCTGGATTCGGTGGGAAGTGAGAGAGCAAGGAAAGAAAGAAAGAAAAGAGTTGGGAATGCCTGACTTCGGTGCTTTTTCTCAAGAAGAGGAGTTTTGATGGCATTAACCCCTTCCTGTTATGAATAAAGGAATTGTGTTTAAGGCGGAGGCTTTGATGTCATTCACGGGAAAAACATCCCAGGTTAAAAACTCTGCTGGAGAGGATTTGGGGTAAAATCAAAAGATTTTTCCTCAGGCTGAGCAGAATTCAGGTGGGGCTTGGTGGGGCGGGGTGGTGACCTCAAAGGAATGTCTTGAGCGCGTGGAGCTAAGGAAAACTTCCAAGCAGGAAAGCCAGGGAAAGGTTTTTCTTCTCCCTAAATCTTCTGTGGGTGCAGAGCACCGGGGCTGTGATGGATTTCTTTTTTTTTTTGTCCCTTTCTCCTACTTTTGCCTTCAGGAGCTTTTCCCGCTGTTGAAAAGGCAGCAGGAAGTGCCATCCATTACTGTTTTCCCGTTGATTTTCCAAGTGTTCATTCACTGGGTTGGTGGAATTTTAACAATTCAAGTATTTGGGATCCTTGGAAGCTCCCGGTGGGATGGGTCTGGAAAGTCCTGGGAGGAGCAGCTGGGGAGGCTCAGCTTGGAGAAAAGGAGGCTCAGGAGAGGTTGGATTTGATGCTCCTGGAGATCTTCTCCAGCTTTAATGATTCCAGGAGTCTGTGGAGATGAGGTTTGTGGATTCCCAGTCCCCAGGCTGCTCGACCTCCCCTGCAAGGATTTGCTGATCAAAACCAAAAATAGGGATGGGGGACAGGAGAAGCTGAGCCTCATTCAGGCAGCTTTGGCTCGCTGTTGTCTTATTTTTTGATCTCAGGCAATTGAATCACAGCTGTGAAAGGGAAATTTGGCTCTGCATAGCTAAAGATGAAGTCTTTAGAATTAGTTCTTATTAATTATATTATTATTTATACATTAATTACAATGAACAGAGGAGTCTGCCGCTGCAGAATGAGCAGTGAAATGGCCCCTGGGAGGTGAGAGTGTCAGGTTTAAGTGTGTTGTCGTAACAACCAGCCCGGGGAACTTCCCCAGGATGGGTTTGAGGCATCCCATGCTCGCTCCCAGCCCCAAATCTGGCTATTGGGGCTCAGTTGTCTGAGAAAATTTCCAGTTCAAGCGGTTCAGCTGCCTTAGAGTCCCCCAAGGATGGCAGGAAGCCACAGAGGATCCATTTCTGCACCTCCTCGTCCTCCTGGACGGGCAGCAGGCGTGGAAATGATTGGCAACAACCTTAAAGCTCGGTTTTAAAACATCTCAGAGCGCTGCAGGATCCAGGCACGGGATAATCCAGGCTTTGGATTGTACTGTAGGTGGCAGAGATGCTTTAGTTATGCACTAATCACCCTGCGAGCTCATTAGCACGGGGCAGCCGTTAATTAACGCCGCCAATTCCAGCCCGGCTGCCCCTTGGAGGAGCAGAGGTCACCTCTGGGTGGCTGAAGGACTCTTCAGATGCTCCATGGGCTGTCTGATCTGCTGCTAAAATGTTTAATAATCCAATCTGAATTCGCCTCTGGATGGAACAGATTCCCAGGATCCTTCTGCCTTCATTTAAACAAAAAAAAGAGAAAAAAAGCAGGGGATGTTGGAATGTCAAAAACTGGTGTCAGAATGGCAGTGAAAGGTGTGGGGTGCCAATAAAAGGTGTTGGAATGCCAGTGCTGGGTGTTGAAATTGCAGTAATTGTTAAGTAAGTGATAATTGAGGATTAAAAATAATTAAGTTTCATTAACAGGAGCAGGGTTCCATGAGAGCTTTGGCATCCCCACCGTGGTGAATGTCAGCACTGTGGGCCTCAGTCCAAGTGCTGGGACTTGGGAGAAATGTTGTTCCAGGCTAAAACCTGGCTTGGGGCAAAGCTCAGCCAGGAATTGTGAGCTGGAGTTAAATAAAGCAAACAACATCATATTTTAAAAGGAAATAAAATCATGACCAGAGACGCTGGGATCTGGAGCTGCCCACCTGAGCTGCTGGCTGGAATCTCCCTCAGGCTGGGATTGGTCATAAATAAAATAAAAAATAAAGAGGTTCTTGCCATCCTTTCCCTTCCTGGGGTAAAATTGAGTTTTTGGGAGTTAACCAAATGTGAAGAGAGCAACCAAATAAGCCTGGAAGTGTTCTTTGCCTTGGGAAAAAGGAATGGAAACCTCTGTAATGCCAAACTTGGAGCTCTCAGATGGGGATCCCAGCAGGAATGTGAGGCTGCAAACATCCCTGTATCACCCTGAAATTACAGCCTTCTGATTGTTTGCAACACTGTTTATTTTCTGTGTTCATTTTCTTTTTTTGATTGTTTAAAACACTGTTATGTTTTTGNTGCAGATGAGGTCAAAATAAAGATATTCCTGCATTCTTCTGTGCATGGGTTGGAGAGGTGCTGTGTTCTTTTTGTGTCCTCTGTGGCAACATGCAGCCCTAAAAACTACAAACCTGATGTTTTCATAGCTGCAGTCCACTTCCCCATGAATATTCCATAAACATAAGTTACTTTTCTGCATTTGAGGAGGTAATTTTGATGGATTTTTTAATTGACCAGTGGATGTGGAGAGGAGGTCACCTTATTCTCCAATCCCTGGTCACAGCTCAGAATCTCTATATGCAGATGAAGTCAAAATATTCACTTATTCTTTCTTTTGTGCATGGGTTGGAGAGGTGCTGTGTTCTTTTTGTGTCCTCTGTGGCAACATGCAGCCTTAAAAACTACAAACCTGATGTTTTCATAGCTGCAGTCCACTTCCCCATGAATATTCCATAAACATAAGTTACTTTTCTGCATTTGAGGAGGGAATTTTGATGGACTTTTCCATTGACCAGTGGATGTGGAGAGGAGGTCACCTTATTCTCCAATCCCTGGTCACAGCTCAGAATCTCTATATGCAGATGAGGTCAAAATAAAGATATTCCTGCATTCTTCTGTGCATGGGTTGGAGAGGTGCTGTGTTCTTTTTGTGTCCTCTGTGGCAACATGCAGCCCTAAAAACTACAAACCTGATGTTTTCATAGCTGCAGTCCACTTCCCCATGAATATTCCATAAACATAAGTTACTTTTCTGCATTTGAGGAGGGAATTTTGATGGACTTTTCCATTGACCAGTGGATGTGGAGAGGATGTCACCTTATTCTCCAATCCCTGGTCACAGCTCAGAATCTCTATATGCAGAAGAGGTCAAAATAAAGATATTCCTGCATTCTTCTGTGCATGGGTTGGAGAGGTGCTGTGTTTTTCGTGTGCCGTAGCAGCACGGTGGGGAAGGTGCTGTCCTTGGGTGTGTGGTACCCGGAGAGCAGATCCCAGATTCCTGGGGGATGAAGAGGAGGGCCTGGGGGGCTGCTTTGGGGTGTCCCTGCCGGTGCTGACGTGGCTGTGCTCGGTCTCTTGCAGGTTCACTGGCACGAATTTGCCCGCCCCTGTGATCAGCAGCAAAAATTGGCTGCGGCTCCACTTCACCTCGGATGGCAACCACAGGCAGAAGGGCTTCAGTGCCCAGTACCAAGGTAAGGAGAGACACAAATCAAAGCCCTTGCCCGGCCTCCCCCAGCCCAGCTTCCCCAGGAACCCTGCATGGTCCTGCTGCTGTTGGTTTTCCCCACCAGAGCGTGGCTTTGATGGAAAAACCCAGACTGGTTGGGGTTGGGAAGGACCTGAAAACCCATCCAGGGTCACCTTCCCCTGTGCCAGGCTGATCCAAACCTCCTCCAGCCTGGCCTGGGATGTTTCCAGGGATTCAGGGGCAGCCACAGCCTCTCTGGGAAATCCATCTCCACACCCTCACAGGGGAGAATTTGGGATAAAAGGATTTCAGGGCTGGGATGTTCAGGCAGGAAATCCTTTGGCAGTGAAGGTGCTGCCCCGAGGCTGTGGCAGCTCCTGGTGGGACCAGAAGGGATTGAGTGAATTCCTTGGAAGTGTTCCCACCATTCCCTGTGGTGTCTTTGAGGGAGGCCGTGGGTGCAGCTGGCTCTGGATCCAGGGGAGGGGAAGCAGGGAAGGAGCAGGAATGGCTCTGAGTCCCCTCTCAAGGCCGGGCTCAGGGGAGCTCAGCAGGTTTCCTCTCAAGAGAACTTTGCTGGGAAAAAGCTCTGGAGAGCAGTCAAGGGAAAGGGAGAGGATTTTCCTTGGATAAATCCACAGAGCTGCCCCGTTTGGGTGTTCCCAGGTTGTTCTTAGCAGGGCTGTCATGGCCTCAACACAGGAGCCACATCATTATTTCACTTTCCTGCTTTCCTGGAACCTGTAAATGACTTCAAATTGCAAGGGAAAAAAAAAAAAACAACCAACCAAAAACCCTTTTGTGGTTGCTGTGCAGCACAAACACCTGGAAACAGCAGCTTCCCTTTTTGGCTGCCAGGATTGCTGCTTCCTCCAGAGCACCTGTCTGAGTCAGCCTTTCTCCCTGCACTGAAAAGCCAGGATGAGCATTCCAGTTCCCCCTGATGAGATAAATGTTGGGGTTCTTGGTGTGGGCAGAGGGATGAGCTGGGGATTTTAACCCCGAGCAGAGCTCCCCGTTCCTGAGCTGCAGTCCAGGCAGGACCTCAGCCCAGATGCCAGAGGGGACCTGCCCTCCTTTTTCCTGCTGGTTTTTGTGGAGTTTGGCAGATTCTTGCTGCCTTTCAGTGCTTTTTATTTTTAAAGAAAAAAAAAAAAAAGAAGCAAAGCAAGCAGCCAAGCAGTGGAAATTCCCGGGGATGAAGGGAAGGTGTCTGCAGGCAGTGGGATCTGTAGGACAGCAGATGCTGATACTTTAAAAACCTCCCTGTAACCCTTTGCACAACCTGGCCTGGACATAAATATTTCACTGGAGATAAATCCCTACAAAGCAGGCTGTGTAATTCCACGGGAAGCACAGCAGCTGAAATGCATTTTTCATCAGGAGAGCCGAATCAGGACGGGCCAGGAGAAGGAAGGGAGGCTTTAGGGTGGCTCTGATTTGCTGTCTGTTTTCCAAAGACGTGTCTGTACATCATTTATGAACCCCCCGTGTCCTCTGGGACGGGGTCTGGCTTTGCTGATAATCTATAAGAAAACAATTTCCCTTCCAGCTTGTTTAAATTGATCCCGAGTTTTGCAGAACACCTTTGCTGTCTGTTCCCTCTCCGCTCTCCCTAATCCGTGCCCTCATTTGGAAATCACTTTAGGAATGTAAAAGCAAGGTTAGATGCAATCAGGCTGTGCACAGGGGTTTTTGTTGTTGTTGTTGAATACAGCAAATTAGTTTCATTCCCTTCCTAGGAGAGTTAAAATATTTCCCCCTTCCCTTTTCCCTTTCATTAAGGTGAATCTTGATTTTTGCCAATGCTTTCCCCCCCTTCCCCGTGTAAGGAAATCAAAGGGACTGGGAGAAATCTGTGCATAAGATTTTAAAATTTTTTTTTTTAATTTCCTCCCCATCCTGCCTCCTCAAAAAGGTGGAAGAAAATAATCTGGGAGTGTTTCAATCTTGATTTTTGCCAATGCTTTCCCCCCATTCCCCGTGTAAGGAAATCAAAGGGACTGAGAGATATCCACGCATAAGATTTTAAAATTAATTTAATAAATTTCCTCCCCATCCTGCCTCCTCAAAAAGGTGGAAGAAAATAATCTGGGAGCGTTTCAGTCGGGTGAGGTGGCAGCAGCTCGGGTGTTTCCCCAGCTGTGAGAGGGGCTGGAAATGCAGGGCTGTGACTGGAGAGATGGGGATGCTGCCCTGGCTGCTGCCGCTGCCCTGGCTGCTGCCGCTGCCCCTCTCTGCTCGTGTTTGATGGCAGAACTCGGCTCCCTAATTGCTCTGGAGCTGATTGTTCCCAACACGTAATTGCAGCTCTTATCGATCCCCCAGCCCCTCTGGAGGAAGAGAAATGGGATGAGCTCCAGCCCCGGCACGGGAGGGATCCCAGCAGAGCAGGGACGGGCTGGGGGAGGCTGCGCTGCCCGCCAGGCACACGCACACGGCTTGGAGAGGGAAGAGTTTTGGGATGCTTTGGGTTGGCAGGGACCTTAAATCCCATCCTGTTCCAGCCCTTGCCTGGGCAGCGACATCCCGTTATCCCAGGGTGCTGCCAGCCCCATCCATGGATTTGATCTGCAGATCTGTCCATGGGTGGCTTCAGTTGGGACAGATCTTCCCTTTTTCATGCTGGATCTTCCCCTTTATCCACCCTGGATCTTCCCTTTTTCCAGGCTGGATCTTCCCTTTATCCACCCTGGATCTTCCCTTTTCCATCCTGGATCTTCCCCTTTCCTCATCCCGGATCTTTCNGGCTTCAGTTGGGACAGATCTTCCCTTTTTCATGCTGGATCTTCCCCTTTATCCACCCTGGATCTTCCCTTTTTCCAGGCTGGATCTTCCCTTTATCCACCCTGGATCTTCCCTTTTTCCAGCCTGGATCTTCTCCTTTTTCCAGCCTGGATCTTCTCCTTTTTCCAGCCTGGATCTTCCCCTTTTTCCTGCTGGATCTTCCCTTTTTCATGCTGGATCTTCTGCTCTTTATCATGGATCTCCCACTCCTCATTTTTAATCTTCCCTTTCCTCATCTTGGATCTTTCATTTCTCATCTTGGATCTCCCACTGCTTATCCTGGATCTTTCCTTTTTCCACCCTGGATCTTCCCTTTTTTTTTTCATCCTGGATCTCCCACTCCTCATCCGGGATCTTCCCTTTTTCCAGCCTGGATCTTCCCTTTTTTCATCCTGGATCTCCCACTGCTCACCCTGGACCTGACCCTGGGGTTCCAAAGGGATTTTTTAGCTCCTGCCATGCTAAAACACCTCTGAAATCTCCTGGCCAATTCTGGGTGACTTGGGTGCTTCTGCAGGCTCTGATTCCCAAAGATCCATCGCTCAGGCTGCCAAAAGAGGGATTTTTCCCAAGAGTTGAGTTTGAGGGGGTTTCTCCTCACCTCCAAGAACAAGAACCCCTGTGAGCATCCTGCTGAATCATCCCAGCAGGAGGGAGAGATCCAGGGGGGATCTGCATTTACCAGCAATTCCCCCAACAAGGAGAACAGAGCTGCACAGAATAGATTTATTATTTTTTTTTTTCCCGTTGCCGAAACGCTGTTTTCCAAATTAAAAATAAATAAATGTCTGCTTAAATTCTCATTTAGAGCAACACGAAGTGGTTTAAAAGGAACAGCCCGGCCTGCCTGCCGTGCTGGCAGAGCTTTGTAATGTCATCTCTCAAATCTGACAGGATGCTGAGTATTCCATTAGATCTGCTGGATGTGTGTGAGCAGCAAAACCCTCCAGAAAACAGGAGTTTCTGTTCATCCAATTATCCTGACACAGTCCTTTGTAGTACTGCTCCACATTCCAATTTACAAACAAAGTAGATTTTCAAAGATGGGATTTTTTGAGGGCAGGGAGTGGGAGAATTGTTTCTTATTTCTTTAATTAAAAAAAAAAACAAACAATAAAATAATCAGAAAATAATCAGGCTTTCCTGTGCCTGGTTCTGCTCTAAATGGAATCATTTGTAAAGTGTGACTTCCATCATTAGGGCTCCCAAATGAAGGATGAGGAGGAGAGGGTGCAGTGATCCCTCTTTATCACTTTCCCTTCTCCAGTTTATCAGTTCTCCTGGGAGGGGAGAAGCCACGTCCTGGGGCTGCAGCTCAGGCTCTGGATTTTGGGTGCTCAGTGCTGAGTGTCTGGTGCTTGTTCCCATTGCTGCAGGCTTTTGGGAGCCAGGTTTTCCATCAGGAATGGGGGTGGAGGGAAGTGTTTGCTGGATGGGATCTGGCAGGGATGGCTCTGGGAGAGCCTTGGTTAGAAATGCGTCCCTAAAACATTTCCAGGCTTGGGTGTAACCAAATTATGAATTCCCCATTGCCAGAGAATCCTGGAATGGTTTGGGTTGGAAGAGATTTTTTTAAATTCCTCTCATTCCACCCTCTGCCACCTTCCACTGCCTTCTGGATTTGGGATGTTCAGCACCTGCAGGGGGCTGGGTCCTGATGGAAAATTTGACTTTTCCAGGGATGTCTCACCCCATCCATGGGGCCACCATCAGCTCTGGTGGGGTTCACCAGTGCTTGGGGAGCTTTGCTTGGCCTCTAAATTCCCTTTATTGAGCACAAATCAACTGAGCTGAGCTTTTGTTTGTGTGGAGAGGTGGAAGCATTCCCTGGGGGCTGGAAAAGGGGATGTGCAGTGGGGAATGCAAAAATGGGGATTGTTTCAGGAAACTGCTCCCAGCCATAGAGCAGCCACACAGAGACTGCAGAGTCCCAGCCCCCAGCCCTGGAAAATCCAAATCCAAGTTCAAATTCAGCCTTGGAAACCTGGAATTGCCTGGGAGGGAATGTTGGGCTGGGATTGGGGAGTTACCCCTGTGTTTGCTTGGAAAGAGCTGGAGAATCACTGCAGGATGCTCTGTCACTATTTCATTTGAAGCAGAAATAGATTTTTACCCCCAAAATGTGAGTTTTGATAGCTCAAACTCCTTTTTTTTGGGTTTTTTTTGATCAATTGACAACACATTTATTAAAAACCTTGAGATCAGGCTGGAAATATCCCATGATTCCCATCCACGTGGACCTTTGGGGCATCCCAAAACCTGCTGCTTTTTTTTTTTTTTTTTTTCTTCTTTTCCTCCTGCTGCTGCACTTGCAGGTGGATTTGGAGTAAAAAGAAACAAAGAGTTCGATTTGCTTTGACAGCAGCCTGCTGTTAATTAGTTTTCCCTTCTTAAATTAATAAAAAAAGGCAGCTGCCCTGAACAGATTGAAGCTGCTGAGGAAGACAGCAGCAGAAGCTTTTTCCTCATGAATATTTTCCAGCTAATGCAGCCCTGAGTTTGAAGTTACTGCTGCTTTATTTAAAGAGAAAGCCAAAAGCTGTGAGGAAATGATGAGTGAAAAGCTGCACCCAGCATCTCCCTCAGGTGAGCTTCAAGGAGCCTCTCCCTGTCTGAGCCTCCTGCAGCAGCTGTTCCAAACAGGAAAAAAAACCAAAAAAACCCCAGCACGATTCAAAACCCCCTCATTTGTTACATGGGTAATTCTTCTTGACAGCTTTGTGCTGATTTAGGGATGAAAGCCTGACAAGATGAAGAACGCGGGGAGAAGGGTTTGAAGTGGGAGATGGGCTGGGTTTCTCTCTGGGTGAAAGCTGGATCGGCAGGAAAAGGCTCCCGGGAAGTGATTTGGGCACTGGGTGATCCCAATTCCTGCAGGGAGGGCTGGGTTATCCCAATTCCTGCCAGGGGAGGCTGAATTATCCCAATTCCTGCCTGGGGAGGCTGAATTATCCCAATTCCTGCAGTGAGGGCTGAATTATCCCAATTCCTGCAGTGGAGGCTGAATTATCCCAATTCCTGCCATTGGAGGCTGGGTTATCCCAATTCCCGCCTCCAGAGGCTGGAATTTTCCCAAATCCAGGTGTTTGTGCTGCTCCCAGGTGGTTCTGCCAGGTGGGGTTTGTGGAGCAGCCAAGTTGAGAGCAGAAAAACAAATTGCTGCAAGTCCCTGGTGTGGGGAGGTCGGGAAAGGATGGGGCTCTTGGGGATGCATGGAATTCTTGTTTCCTTTCCTGGATTTTCTCCTCTTTTTCCTGGAGGTTTGGAGCAGGGAGGGAGTGGTCCCATGTAGTGGTTTAGATTTGTCAGTTTGAATTTTCTGGTCAATGTGTTAAATAATGTGGTGGGTTTAGAGCTTGTTAAATTTGTTAGTGGATTTTTTTATTTTTTTTTTTTTGCTGTGAGGTATGATTTAGGAGAAAAGGTAAAAACAGGTTTAAATTTCAAATTGTGAAGGAAGTTTTATTAACAAAACTAAAGGAATAGAAAAGAAAAATCAGAATAAAATTTCCAACCAATATCAAACCAGCACATCCCGCTTTGGGAGGAGTGCCCCAGGTGTGGGGCTCCAAGCTGATAATTTCCCTTTGCCAAAAATGGGGTTTAATTTAATTTTCCCTGCGATTTTCCTGCTGTTTGTTCGCAGCAGCTCTGCAGTTTTTAGGTTATGAGTGCTCCCCTGGAATGGCTCTGCTGTATAATGGATCCATGGCTTAAATTCCTGCAGCAGAAAAACTGGGGGGAAACCAGCTCAGCATTTTCCTCCCAGCATCCCTGAAGTTCCTTGGAGCTTCCCTTTTGCCTGTCTCCCATTTTTAGTGGGGTACAGAGGGATAGGGGGGGGTTGGAGCCCGTTTTTATTTTGAAATCAAAGCTCTCCAAAACCCTAACATGGCAAAGAAACCCCTCAGCAAAGCCCTGAGGTGGCAAACAAATCCCTGCTGGTTTGGAGGGGTCAGGGTGAGCTGGCTGATCCCAAAGGGGATTCAAATTCCCCTTTTCCAAATGAAAACTTCGCAATCCCTGAAGCTCTCCTCATCTTTCCCTTGTTTCCCATCCCTGCAGTCAAGAAACAGATGGAGCTGAAGTCCAGAGGGGTGAAGCTCATGCCCAGCAAGGACAACAACCAGAAGACATCTGTGTGTAAGTTTTTTTTGGCTCTTCCTTCGCTGTCTTTTTGATAACAAATCTCCTGGAACATTTCATTGGACTTTCCAGCAATCTCTAAAACTTTGCCACTCTGAAAAGTTTGGGTGCTTCTCCCTCTCTTCCCTCTGCATTTCTGCATCACTCCCCTCTCCCAGTGCTCTGTTCACAAGCCTTTACTAACTCCTGGAAGAGGGTGCAGGGGTTGGATTTGGTTGATTCTGTGCTCCGTGGTTGTGGCTTTGGGCTCCCTTTAGCGAGGAGAGCAAAGAATTTTGGGAATGGGATCGATGCTGTGGCTGTAAATAAGGAGCAGGGGTAAGGAGCAACATTAAAAAGGAATATTGGCAAATTGACAGAGGCAGTAGCAGCGTCTTCCTTTTTCTGTTTGGAGTTTTGTTTTGTTTTCCCCGCAGAAAATAAAATCGTAACTCTGGGTTTGTAATGCTGGTTTTTCAGGTTGTGTTTAGGGCTTGGTGTGTCAGGGGCAGAACATCTGGGGTCACTGCTGTGCCTCCCTCTGGCAGGTGGAAAATCTTGCACCTTTCCAGCAGCTTCTTCCCAAAACCTGTGCCTTTTGTCCCTGAATCTCGAGCTCTTACAGTGACTCTGAAATGAAACAGCAGGGATCTGACTCCGAGTTAATATTTGACATGGATTCAAATGGGAGCAGGAGGTTGCATTTTTCCAGATGGATTTTAGGGGAGAGGCTGGAATTTCTCCTTTTGGCATAGCCCATTACCCCATCAGAGAGGAGCAGCTTGGACATTTCAGTCAGGTGGATTTTGCAGGCAGAATTCAGAGCAGTGGATGGGATCTGAATCGTGGCTCAGTGTCTGTCTGGAAGGAGGGTCTCCCTCCCAGCTCCCAGGAGAATTTTTAAAGGCTCTGTTTTTTTGGGAGCAAGGCCCAACAAGAGAAAAAACAACAACCCAAAATCTCCAGAGCAGAAAACACTTGGGGCATGTCCAGGGGAAAATAATTCCATTTCAAAGGAAAACTCCCAAGTCCAAGCTGTTCCTGGCTGGGTGATGCTTTCCTTGCCAGGAAGAATTTAATTGGGATGAACATCCCAGTGCACTTAACTGAGTGGGAAATCCAGCTGGAAACCCCCCCTGGCTTGGTGTGGAGACAGAGGGATGTGTTTGGGATGGGGGAATGTGCTGTCCTGGATTTTGGGGAATGTGGGGAAGGCACTGATGAAGTCATTGGTTTCATGAGGTATTCTGGCATTACCAACACACAGAATTCCCATTTCTCCTTCCTGGGAATGGCCTCTGGAGCAGTTTTACCCGAGGTCACAGCACCTGCCCTTCCCTTTGCAGCACCTCCTGCCCTGCCCTGCCCCAGCCCCAGCCCCAGCGCTGCTGAGGAGAAAAAGCAGGAATTCATTCCCCCTGCCTGCTTTGTGCCATCCCAGGGGGCTCAGAGCTGCTCTTGGGAGCTCAGATCTTGTCCTGCTGCTGGAGGACAGCTCAGGCTGGAAGTTGTTCTGCTGGAATGGTGGGGATGGGGGTGGTGACCCCATTCCCTGGTCCTTGTCACCCCCTGAGCCTCCAGCTCCTTCCCCATGCCCTGCTCTGCATCAGCTCTGGACCCTCAGCCCTGATCCTCCCAATCTCCTGCAGCCTTCTGCTCCCACAGGGAATTTCCAGCCGAAGAAGTGCTGGTTCCCAAGGAGATGGCACCAGGAAATTTGGAGTTTTGGGGGTTTTTTTGCCTTTTTTTTTTTAAAGCCTTATCTGCTCTGTTCCCTGCTGCAGTTGTGGGGTTGGCCCCTTGTGCTCCCAAACTTTGTGCTCCCAGATAATTCCACAGGTGGGACAGGCTGGGTAAAGAAATTTCCTGTCCCAGAACAATTTCCAGTTGCTGTGGCTCAAATACCAGAAATTCAGGAATTCTTGTGTCTCTTGGTAACACTTAAAGCTCAGCCAGAGAGTCCTAAAATAATTTAGGCTGGAAAAGATCAAGTCCAACCTCCAAGTCCTTGCTTTCTTTTCCATTATCCCTAGAAGCAATGGTTTTTTCCCCAAGTGTTTTTTCCTAAAACCTGGCCTAAAATCCTCCCTGGAAGAATCCATGCCTAAATCCTGCAGAGGTTTTTGGATTTGGGATTGCCTGCTCAGATGAAAAAAAAACAAACCCTGTGTGTTGTTGTGGGGCTGAAAGGAGGCAAAATGTAGTGATGTCACAGCTGCTTGGGGACAAAATATCCATAAAAATACGGAATTTTGGGGGGAGGTGCTGCTTGTGCTCAGTTGTAGTGGAATGTGTTTGTTTGGAATTCATAATTTAGTGCCTTGTACTGCTCACCATCAGTAAAATTATTCGGAAATTCTGCTTTACTCACTTCTGGAGGGAAAAGTAATACAGAGAGAAACATAATGCAGGTAGAAGAAATAGTTGGAAATTTTAGGTCACATTTTGGAGGCTGTTCCCAGCGCTGAATGCAGAATGGAAATGTAAATATTCCAGGTCCCACAGTGGGAAAATCGTGGTGGTTTGGTTTTAAAAAGCAGCATCGAAGTGGCTTTTGTGGTGTTTAGGTGAGGCTCTGGAGGGGTGGCTGAAGTTCTGTGCGTGCCCAGCTCGGTCAAAATCTGCTTTGCAAAGTCATTTTTGGGGAGAGTTGAGCAGTTTTTAGGTCTCAAGTGTGTGGGAGTTTCTGGATTTTGGGGAGGTGTGAGTGGGTCTGTGGTGCTGAGGGACCCAGGAGCCACCTGGGGCTTTGCTTGGGTCGGGTGGGACACCCTGGAAATGGTCTGGGAGTTCTGGAATTGTGGGAATACTCATCAACCTGCACCCCCTGAGCTGCTCTGGGGTAGCACAAGGTGGGAAACTGGGGTTTTGGGGGCTCCAGGTGGAACATTTCCAGCTGGAACTGGAGCTCAGTGCCTCGCTGTGCCCCTTGTCACACGTGGTGCTGCTGAAAGCGTGAGTGCTCGGTGTCACTGAGGTTCTGCAGCCGCTCCGTCCTTGGCCTTTGGGTGCTGAAGGATCTTTGGGGGTTGGAAATGCAGCAGGACCTGGCTGGAGTGAGCCCTGCACCCACAGATCAGCTCCCTGCTCTCACGCCTGCTTTTTGTAATCATTCCCAGAAGTTTGCCTGGAATTCCTCTGAGCCCTGGGGTGAGCTCACAGGATCTAATTCCTGCTGCAGTCCTTCCCACCCCTCCTGCCAGGACACAGCATCACCTCCTTCCACCTTGCGCTGGATTTCTCATGCTCTGAAATGCTGGGCCTTTGTCAGAGGGGTTTTTTTAGGTGCTGCTTTATTTTCTAGTTCCGAAATTCAGTGAGAAGTTGTCCCTTGGGAATCTGTCAGTGAAAGTTTTTAATTGAGAGAGACAGAACTGAAGGTTTTGACAGAGAATTCCAGACTGAGCAATCAGATCTGGCTGTCACTGAATTCATGAGGAGAAAGAAATTGGGGGAAAAAAAAAATCAGGAGGATGAGGGGGTGGAAAAACCAAATCCTATGGTTGGGGGAGAGAATTCCTGAGCTCCTAACGCAGAAATGGAGCAGTTCATCACGATTTTTGGGATCTGCTGTTTTTCCAGGAACCTTGAAGGGTTCATTTGGGAATGGCACAGCCCAGATGAAGCTTTGGGAAGGTGAGCACTGACAGTCAATTCTCAGCACGACAAATCCAGTTTATAACCTTTGGGCTGTTCTGTTTGTGTGTGTGAGTTCCAAACAAAAGGCAGAGAACAAAAATCTCTGTAAATGAGCATCTAATCCATCTCCTCCTTTTCTTTCACTCTCCTTAAAAGGGAAATTCCCCAACTCCCAGGATATGGAGATATCTTCCCTCTCCCCCCTTGCTCAGCTTTATCTTCCCTGTTCCCTGCTTTATCTACACGTGTTTTTAGGTGTAAATGAATCTCCAGCTAACGAGAGATGAGCTGGGCTTAGACCTCAGCAGTGGGACTGACAAACTCTCCTCCAGAGCCTGTCTTTCCCTGGGGGTCTGGGGCCTCGTTTCTTCCCAAAGTTTTGAATCCCAGGCTTTGTTTTTGGGAAATATGGGGAATAATCACTGGATGTGACAGCAGTGACCCACTCTGGGGGGCACAGAAAGGGTGTTCTTGACCATGGGAGGAGGAATTTGCTGTGGGAATGTGATTTTTTTTTTTCCCTCTCTGAGGAAGAGTTCCAAAGTGCTGGGATGCAGTCCTGGAAGCTGTGGTTGTTACAGGGGGGGTTTCCACAGGAGGAAAATCAGGAATCTGAGCACTTTCCTTCACTCCCACGTGGCTTTGGGACATAAAAGCCTCGTTGGGTTCCTCACCCTGAGGTGAATTTTCCTCTGTTTGGGGCTGCCTGTGCTCTGTGTGTGGGGAGGGAGCCCAGGGAGGGTGGTGGCACCTGGGGACTTTGCCCAGCCCGGCTTTTCCTGTCAAAAGCCGGGAGCTGAATCCATGGGCTCCCTTCCTGCACACTCTGGGGTGCTCTGGAATTCTCTGGGCCTGTGAAAAGTGGCAAAACAAAATCCCCAAAAAATCGAGGGATGCCTTGGTGCTGCTGCCTCCTCACCTGAGCGAGCTTAGCGAGGGGTTATGGACATGGAAAAGTGGGGAAAAATCAGGAGGCTTTTCCATGGATCCATGTCCCTGTCACCTCTGTGCCCTCACACACACACAGAGGAGAGCCCAGAGCATCGTGTGGGACAATCCCAGCCCCATCCCTGCTCCAGCAAGGCGGGAAGGGAGGAACAAAGGGCCTTAAAAAGGAAATTCCCAAAAAGGATTCAGAAAAAGCCCCACTCTCAGAGGAGGTGTTAGTGCTGAGGAGAAGCTGGATTATTTTTGGGATCAGCGTCGATCCTTCCCTCCTTGCAGGAGCAGCTGTAGCTGGGGATGCACCAGGGATTCCCCAGTGGTTAATTCCCAAATATTGGATTGTTTTGGCTTTGTGTGTGTCCAGTCTGGGTGGATTCTCCCCGTGCCTGCCCTTCCCCTGTGCCCCTGCAGGGCTGCAGCTGCTGAGCCCTCGTGTCACCTCTGTGTCACCCTGCAGTGGCCTTTGGGGCACCGTGGTTGGGATAAAATTGGGATTTTCTTCCCTGGCATGCAGAGGTGGAGTGGAAATGGGGCTGTTTCAGTGATTCAGCATCGTGGCTGAGAAATGTGCTGTTGTTTTGGGCGCAGAGAAAACGAAGTCCCATTGAATTCCCGTGGTAAAAATCCCCCTTTTGTGCTGTGTTACTGTGCTGGAGTTCAGACTGGAAATCGGGATTGTGCCAGGGCTGAGGAGCCCCCCGGGTTACCCCACCCTGAACCCTCCTTTGCGCCTTGGGCAGGTGGGAGAGGGCTGGAAAAGGGGATGGGGCTGGGGGGTTTCTGCAGTGCTGCTCCCCCTCCATGGATTCCATGTTTGTTGGCACTGTGGTCGCTCCATGAAACTTTCCACGCTCCAACTAAAAGACTTCGCTTCCAACCCCTCGACTTGCATCCCCCTCTCCTTCCTCCCTCTCGTTCTGTGCTTGGTTCTTCCCCCTGGGGTCACACACCTGCCTGAAAATGCAGTTGTTTCCTTTCCCTATCCATGGAATTGTTTTATTTCCTTTCCTGTCCATGGAGTTGTTTCCTTTCCCCGTCCATGGAGTTGTTTCATTTTCTTTCCCTGTCCATGGAGCTGTTTTTTTCCCTTTTCTCTGTCCATGGAGTTGTTTTCTTTCCCCGTCCATGCAGTTGTTTCATTTTCTTTTCCCTGTCCATGGAGTTGTTTTTTTCTTTCCCTGTCCATGGAGCTGGTTTTTTCCTTTTCTCTGTCCATGCAGTTTTTTTCTTTCCCTGTCCATGGAGTTGTTTCCTTTCCTGTCCATGGAGTTGTTTCCTTTCCTGTCCATGGAGTTGTTTCCTTTCCCTGGCACGCTGGGCTGGGCTGGGCTGGGCTCCCCAGGCACCTCAGAGGGTTTGAATCACAGGCTCTGTAACTGGTGTCAGAACAGAGAAATAAACCAAGAAATCAGCTTTTTCCAGAGGTATTTCTGTAGTGGAATGGAGGGAAACCTGTGTCCCTCGCTGGCATTTCCTGGAAAACACTTGGCTGTGTAAGCTGAGCGGGATGTTGGCTTCCAAAGCCGTTGATTTTCCGGAACGAGACGGAACACGTTGAGCTTTCTGAGCTCCCAGTTGCCATTTCTCTCGCCACATCCACCAAGACAGCTGCTGAAAGAACGTTCCTTTTGCTATTCTGTCTCTGTATGTGCTGTTTTTTTGCTTTGTAGTAACTCAGGTTGGTGTGTCCCAGGGACATAATTTGTGTCCAGACCCTGGGATTCCCGAGAGAGGCAAAAGGATAGGCAACGATTTTAGGTAAGAACATTTTCTGTGTGTTCTGTGCATGCTGCAGAGCTCCTGTGTGTCCCTGGGTGGGCTCTGTTTGCTCTGTCCCCCTCCCAAAATCCTGCCCAGTTTTGGGGAGCACGTGTGCTGTTCCACGTGAGGATCTCTAAAGATCTCCTGGAGTATTTTTATCCTTTCCCAATCCGGATTGTAGAATCCCTTTATGCTGTCATCCCTCCCCTGGAAAACTGAAACAGCCAAAAAAAAAAATCACTTTTCAAAATCAGCTCAAGCCCCAGCATGGCCCTGCCTTTAGAGAGCTGGAGGTGACTGAGGTTCCTTGTCTGTGTGGTGCCAGCTAATTGGGGTTTATAAATTGCTAATTGGGGTTTATAAATTGCTAATTGGGGTTTATAAAGTTTAAACCAGTGCTGCTGTTCCTTTCCAGTTCCCAGTTTTCCTTTGCAGGGATGCCCCAGCTGCTGGTGGCAGTAAGGAATCAATATTTCATCTGATTTTGCTGGCCAGGGCTGTTCTGCTCATGGAAAGTTTCTATCCACTGAATCCCAGTCTGTCAAATTCTCCTCAAATCCAGCAAAGGAGGGAGGGCAGAGGAAAGGGAATTCCCAACAATCCCTAAATTCCACGGGGTGAATTCCCAGCCACTGCAAACTCAGTGTTCCCTCAGTGAACAAAGCAAAGGCTCAGAATCCAAACCCCACAATGAAGAACAGATCCCTGAGCCGTTGATAAGGATTTTGCTTTTTTCACTTCATTAGAACGCTGAGCGTGTCCCCTCTGGGGCTGTGCGTGAAATTCCCACTGAAATGTCCCCAAATGCTGGGATTTGGGCGTCAGCACCAGGGCCCAGGGGAGGCAGAGCTGGTCCCTCCTCCCCTCCTGCTGCTGCCTGCGGGGCCAGGGGACAGCTCTGGCCCCAAAGCCTGGCGTGGCCGAGGCAGGACAAGGCTGATGTCCCCTCTGTCCCCTGTCCAGGCTGGGCTCCAGCATCCAGTTCTCCTGCAGCGAGGGCTACGACCTGCAGGGCTCCAAGAGCATCACCTGCAAGAGAGTCAGCGACATCATCGTGGCCTGGAGCGACCACCGGCCCGTCTGCAGAGGTGAGGGGGCTCAGCCTGGCTGCATTTGGGGATTTGGGGCAATTCCCAGCTCCTTCGTGTCCGTTTTCCATCGCCCATCCTGCTCTCGGGTCACGGAATCCCAGAGTGGTTTGGGTTGGGAGGGGTCTTGAGGGTAATGCTGTTCTTGTGGCTGCAGGCTGGCCCTGGACACTCCCAGGGATCCAGGGGCAGTCTCAGGGGGCTCAGCTTGGCTGGATTTTGGGATTTGGGGGAATTCCCAGCTCCTTTGTGTCCCTTTTCTCAGCCATCCTCAGGTCAAACAGTCCCAGAGTTGGGAGGAACTTTAAGGAAAATCCGTTCCATGGGCAGGGACACCTTCCACCATCCCATGGCAGGGATGGGACATCCACAATTTCTCTGGGAAGTGTTTCCCGGGGCTTCCCCACCCTCACATTAAAGCTTTATTCAGCCCCTCAGTCCCTGCACCTCCTTCTCTTCTCACAAACTCTTCA
>VWYI01019876.1:5391-19033 GCA_013399455.1 Anthoscopus minutus | reverse complement strand
TTTGTAATGTATGCTTATATTTATATTTATTTATTTATTTTTAATTAAGGATTTAGTACTTTCAGGATCTAGAATTGTAGTATTCTAAAGGAGAGGAAATGTTTTGGGCTGTGAACATTCAAGGTACATACTGCTCTCAAATTGTGAACGGAAAGGGATGTCATGCTGTGGAAATACCACCCCTCTCCCAAGTGCTGCCCTGCACAAAATCATTTTCACTCTGCAGTGGTTGTAACATGGGTTATCTCCTTCCAAACTGCACAGGGTGCAGATTTATTGGCAGTTTGGGGCTCTAGGTCAGGCTGTCTTGATATTGCCCAGCGTGGTGTCCCAGGCCAATCTGAAATGCTTGGTCAGGGGTGTGAGGCTTTGCCTGCCTGTGGCTGCACTTTTCATTCAGTCTGAAGCATATGAAACACAGGTCTTGGGCAGCAAAACTCCAGATCTACTTTTTTTGAAGAGCTGAGAAGTGAAATCCCTGCAAAGCTGAAGAAGCTGTGAGAAATTGCCTGTGACCTGAAACTCCTGGGTGTGATGACACAGGCTGGAATGTTGCTGTGTACACACACAGGTGCTGATCTGGGAGAGACAGCAAGCTCCAGGCAGCTGTGAGGTGCTTGCTGATGGGTAGGGCTGCTGTTGTGAGCGAGATGTCAGGGCCCTGTGCCATCAGTGGGCATCAGTTGTTGGAGAGCTGAACATGTGCTCTCTATTTTTCTCTTATTTCCTGAAGTCACTTGATGTGCATGTTGAGATGTGACTGCCTGAGGCACCTGATCTGCCTGTTTTCCTATAATGGTGCTTGCTGGCCTCGCCCTACACTAATTGGAGTCCTCCAGCTGGTGCTGAGAAGTCACCTGCTGTCTTCTTGCCCTTTTTCTGCAGCGCTCTCATTGGCAGAAGCCGCAAACAGGGCAAGGAAGAGCTATCTGGATGCTAAATAAGCACTTAAGACACTGATCAAATCTGACACGGATCACATCCCCCCTTTGCTTAAGAAGGCAGGGAAGTGCTCTAGCCTTCAATTCTCACTGGGGAGCTGAGGCACAGAAAATTTCCTGGTCACACCATGAAGAAATTCAGTGAGAGCAATTGATTTCAGCTTCCCTTTTCCTGGAGTCCAGCCCTGGCTGTAAAGCAGAAGCCTGACCCTTCAAAGAGGCTGTTTTTTCCCCTCCTGCCTGTTTGTCACTGTGTCTCATTGGTCGTCCTCAGAATTAACATCCACATACGCTGTGGACAGGTCAGGTGGTTCTGAGGTGCCCTGTGGGGAATAAGCCTTACTTCAGGACTTTCATGCAAATTCATACCAGAAATGATGCAAAAATAGTAATCCTTAATCATGGATAATTTCTAAAATGAAACAAGCACATTCTTTTCCAATGAATGATTCTCTTAGTAATGATAACGGCTTTCTAATGTCCCTACAATATATTTTTAAAAGGCATCAGTCTCTCCTTTTAATAAATCCCTTTTGGAAATACTGCGTTTAATTTGGAAACCTTATGAAAAAAGGAGAGTCTGGCTAAAAGCAGTCACTGCTCTTCAGCCTTAATCACATCAGGATGTCTTTTGTCTGCAGGTTTCACTTGTGGGTGTGGATGTGTGGCTCAGACCTTTCCTTAGGCATGCACTGATTTGATAAGCTGTAGCGACCATGTCAGCGACCCATGGATGATGGGTTACTGGGAGATGGGGCATTTTGAAACTGCACCTCTTCATCCACACTGCTGCACCTTTGGGGGTGGTTCTGGGGCAGCCACAGGAGCCTGGAAGTAATTTTGTACCACAGGGCACCCTGGAAACATCTTGGGCTGGGACTGTGGGAACCCAGGATAGAGGGAATATTTCTCTGCCTGTCCTGGGACTCCTGACCCTCAGGAAAGCTCCTTTCAACCTTCATCCATGGAGAAAGCTTCCAGAGCTTTCTGAGGGGTTGGAAACAACCCAAGTGTGAATTAGATAGTAGTGTAGATGGAAGTTATTGCTTAATGAAAAATGTATACTTTAGGTTTTATATACTATGGGTGTAAGTGAGGGTTCAAGATGGAGGATTGTGGGCGTTGCCTCAGTTTCCCTTTTTCTCCTTCATTTATTCCATTTTCTCTAGCGTCAAAAGCACAGTCTTATTGGCTAGAGTTTGCTGCAGTGCCATGTTATGTGAATTGATTGATAACTAGTTATTGGTAGCACAGTAATAACAATAGACGTTTAGAATACATCGTGTTAAATAATTGGATTGTTTGTTCTGTATGTAAGGGGACATTTTGTCTCCTTGAGGGCAGAATCGCCTCGTGTTTGTAAGAGAGAAGAGCCTGCACCATCCGTGGCTCAGAACTTAAGATATAATAAACAATCCCTGAAGACTGAAAAAAAATTCTCTGCTTCATTCATAAAACCAAAGACGAACTCAGGGGGTTGGCCTAGTTAGGCCACCCTACGTGTTGAGTACAACCCAACAAGGGACTTTCAGATTACCCCTGGACTTTGAACTACTCTGAAGGACAACTCTAACTGCAGGAAATTGTGCAAAACCAGAAAGCCAGGGGAGGTAGTACTGGACCACACTGCCTTGCAGAAGTTTTTCTTTGCTAATTGGGCATAAAGCTGCTGTGGGCCTACTGAAAAAGCCTAGAAGAAAAAGGAGGAGCAAAGTCTGTCCTACAGGCACTGTGCAGAGTCAGTGGAGTGATCCAGGAAACATCTGGCTGGACATGTTTGCCTAGAAGTGCTTGGGCTCTGAGAGGGGACATAACTGAGGCCAGACCGGAGAGACATGAGCAGTCACACATGTGCTACAGGTGCATGTGCCCTCACTGTCAGGAATGTAAAACTTTCAGCTAATATTGGTCTTTCCTCACTATCTCCTAGTCTTTCATTCTGCCAATGTAGAGGGGGAAAAAATAGCATAGATTGTTTCCTTAGAGAGCTGACATAGTGAATGCTCAGATCTATTTCAGGGAGGCACAGTTGCACTAAGGAGTTCCTGGCACTTTGATTCATACTCCCCATAGGATGCCCTGACCACCTGTGCAGTATTATTTTGCCAACTTATGTTTGGTAAGTCAGAAGTAGGAAGGTGTGGAATTACCAAAAGAAAACCTTTATTCCTTTCTGGGATATGTTTCACCAGGAACTGAGAGCTTGTCCCAATGTACAGTGCCTGAGACCTAGGGCCAAGGATGCAAAACTTACTGCTCTTGCAGCAGGATTGCACTAAATATCCAGGGTGAGCAGCTGATTATGGCTTTTCCTTCAGTTCTCAAGGTTGTCCCGGAGACAGAAGCAAGATCCTACATGGCAATCAAGGTTTATCTTTTGCTCTGTGATAATGTACAGTTCTCTCTTGCATTTACAAGTATGTCAGCAGGGGGGACATGGTGTTGCAGGCCCATAACTTTGTGCCCCTGATGAAGGGCAAGCAAGTTTCATGGTGATGTGGAGAGAAAGCTCCTTGTCTGAAAAGCTGATGATCTAGATAGACACCATTCAAATGCAAGGGGTGTGAGACAAGTGGTCATCCAAACCAAGAGCTGAATTTGGAATTGGAAATTTACTGCTCTTCTAGCTTGTCCAGTGTTGGTTGGATGTGGTCTCAGTGCTTGGACCAGTGGAACTGGTAGTTTTAATAAATAAGATATAGGAAACTTAGACAGCTTTAGCTTTTAATACATAGCTTTTTTTATAGCTTTAGCTTTTAGCTAAAGCTAGCTTAAAAAATGCATATGCTTGTGTTTAAAGGTGAGGGAAAGGTAAGTAGGTTATGGTGAAGTCATGTGGTGTGATTGACTTGTTTTTATAAACATGTTTGTTTACTTATCCTCCTAAAAGCGTGGGTGCTAGAACAGAGGAACTGTGGTGTATCTTGTAGCAGGAAAAGGGATGGAGGCAGGCAGGCAGAAATATGTGATGGAGGCATGGAAATCTTTTTAAATGGATTTGTCTCTGGAGATGTGACATGAAACTGCCCCCTTTAACATCAGTGTAGCAGGATGGTCATCATCCTTCCTCACGTCCCTTGGGACAACCCAACTGATGTTGCCGTGATTTGCTGCAACTAAACAGCAGCTGCTCCTTGGCTTTCCATGTTCTGCTTCATGCTTCACGGAGCTTGTAGATCATCCCTGGACAGTGCCATGTTCTTGTCTCTGTCCTGTTGTGGCTCAGTTCCCCTTGCCTGGTATTGCTGTCCCTGGGGTTCACAGGTCTTCTCTTTACCTGTTTTCTCCCTGCCTTTGATGAAGAGAACCTTTAACTAGCAGAGTTGGTGGAATAATTTGACTGAAAATTATCCTTTGATAATCCTGATTTGAATGTCATGCAAGATCCAAGGTGGTCCTACAGAATGCAAGAGACAGTGGTGCTGTTTGTGGGTTAAGTATTGCATGGGGCTTAGAATTGCAGAAGGTAAATGTCTGCTGAGGAATCTTCTTATCCCATCATCTAAATTTCATTCTTACAGAATGAAGACAAGCTTACAAGCTTCCTTACAGAGAAATTGCTCTGCAAACACTATTGAGAGCTGTAAGGTATTAGATTTTGAATTTAGGTTAGCATCCTCCCACCTGGAAATTCAGGTGCTTTACTTACCATGACTTGAGCTATCCAGAGCTTGGAGACAACCATAAAGCTTCTATGAACATCCTTAAATAGCTGTTCTGCATGTATAAATGCTGCTCCTAATTTCCAGGGCAAGTGATATGTATTGCTGTGCTCTCTCTTTCCCTGGGTATTAATTACCCTATTCTTCTTCTGAAGAGCACGGCAGCAGGAGTGGCAGAGTTTGTGTTATGTACTTCTGTCTGGTCAAATTCTCCTTCTCCATTTAGTAGGAGGTGCAAGTGGGCAAGAGAGAAGTAATGCTGTGTGTGAGACAGAAAAAAAGGAAGGAAACAATATGTGGAAGATTTAAAAAGCAATAATCAGTGATAGTCATGGGAGGTGTCCAGATAAGGTGGCGGAGGGGTAACATCGCCATGTATCCATGCTCTTGTAATCCTCAATGTTATCCTGTCAGCTCTCAACACAGGGAAATAATTTCCCTGGTGTGGAGTAGAGCAATTTTTTTTTAAGGCCACACTAAAATCTAAGCTCTGTTTTCAGCTGGTGTGGAGTGGCATAACTGTGTGACCTCAGCCAAGCTCAGAGGATTCACTGCAGCCTAAGTCCTGGTTTATGGCCCTATTGCTATAAAACACCACACAGGTTGTTTCTAGGTGGTGAATACAGGGTGCTGCATCCAAGAGATATTTTAAGGAAAGCATGGATAACAGAAAACTCGCTCACCCTGCTAGGGTGCTGGGATTTAGCCAGCAGATGCTTATAAACAGAGTCCTAGTCATAGCTTTCCCCTTGGTGCACACAGCACAGTTCCTCCCCGGAACCTCCTGAGCCTTGGAATCAGTGCTGCTTCTGAGGAAAAAAAGTTGCCAATTAAGGGGCAGGCTGCCTGATGTCCTTTCCTGATTTATGTGTTGGCAGGCTAAAGTTGTCATCTTGGGGGAGAAAAAGGTGGACAAGACAAATGGGGAAAGGCTGATTGGATTTTGCTCTGAGCTTGAGGAGGAGCATAGTTGGAGTGTGGAGTTTTTTGGGATATGGAGGCCTAACCCATGGCCTTGGAAATCAATAGGAAGCCTCCAACTGGCTTCAGTGTCTCTTTGTTCTAAGCAAACAGAAGATTGTGGAAATAGGAAAACAAAATGATAACAAAGCTGCAGAATGCACATTTATCCTGAAGTCTGCGGAGATGCAATTACCTGTCTAGGCTTGTGGAGAGACAAAACAGTGATGTTTCTCTTAAGGGAAATGACTTAAACAAACAGACAAACAAACCAACCCAAATAATGCATTCAGGGGAATTGCATGGAGGAGTCTGCAAAGGAGGAGGATTAAAGGCTTGGTTCTGTCTTTTGCAGTCCTACCCAAACCTGAGTTTAAAAGCAATGTAAAATAGTACAAGGAGTGGAGGAGGCAGCCCCAATTCTACAAGGAGACAGTAGATTCATTAGCCAAAAAGTAGAGGAGAATAAATTAAAAAAACCTGAAAACTTCCTAGTGTAAAGTCAAAGAACTGAGATCTGTTAGGGTTGTTTGGAGGGAACAAACTGAAGTTGGCAATAAATTAAAACAAACAGGTTGTCTTGGGAATCTTCAAACTACTTGGTTCTCTGTGAATGTATTTTATACCTGGTGCATTTTGTAACTACAGTAGAAATTCAGAGTGGTCCATGATGAACAGTGAGGGTGTTGCTTTGCATTTGCATGCCTGAACAATGTCTGGTTACTATGGTGATAGGTGTTATAGAAAGTGTTCATATGGAATCCTTGACAATTTTTAATGCAGTGGGGAGAGTGATGGTCTGAGAGGCTGTCTCTGCCAAATGGAAGAGCCTCCAGAGAACACCCCTACAGGGACTAATGGGACCTCACTGGAAACCTTTCATTCATTTGCTGAATTAATATATTTTGAGAGAAATAAAATGAGCTCTACACATCCAACCTCTGTAGCTTTGCTGGCTAGACATTGACACAGAAACTTATGGACACCTGAGTCAATACAGTGGATTTTGCATTTAGTGAGGCCTGCCAGGTATTTGACCTTGTATCCGCTTTTAAGCAGCTAATTCCATATGTAGGACAGACAATGAGCTGGGGTGAGACTTGTGAAATGAGAGCCACAGAGATTTGAAGGGACCGTGGGAGATCACCTAGTCCCCAGCTCAAGCAGGCCTAGCTAGACTGTGGTTCCTGAGAGACACATCCAGATGGAAGTTAAAATCTCCAAGGAAGTAAAGTCTCTGAGCAACTCATTCTAGGGGTGACCATTCTCATAGTAGGTAATTTCTTCAGGTTAAAATGGCATTTCCTGTATGCCCCTTTGTGCCCATTTCCCTCTGAGTGGGCACCACTGAGAAGAGTCTGTCTGTCTTTACATTCTCCTGTCAAATATTGATACACATAGAGAAGTGTCCCTGACCCTTCTCTTGAAAGCTGAACAGTCACAGCTCTCCCAGCCTCCTCTGTGCCAGATACTCCCATCTTTTGTGGCCCTTTGCTGGACTCACTCCAGTAGTTCCACGTGTCTCTTGTACTGTGGAGCCCAGCCTTGGAGAGCTTGGCCACAGGCATTGTCCTTTGGACACCATCCACGTTGTCCGTCAGAAAATGATCAAAGGAGGCAGAATCTGGATCCATGTGTCCCAGCTCTCCTCTCTGCCAGCCAGACCATGCTTTCTAGCCTGGAGGAGGCTCAGAGATGATTCCCTTCTCTGGCTCCTCTTTCTTGCTGCAGTGAAAGCCTGGTTGGAATGATTATCAGAAGTGGAGAAGTTGATGAGTCACTGTCTTGTAGAGCAGTGCAATTTTGTGTGGAGCACTGTGCTGATCTGCCCACCCATCTCGGGTGAAGGTTTATTTATGGTGCTCTCTGAAGTGATACTGTAATATCCTTTCTTAACCCACTTTCCCACTGGTGCCTGCTCATGAGATTTCTTTCTTTTTTTTCCTCTCCACAATGTGTTAAATAAAGTATATGGTGTATTGAGGTTGAAGGGAGCAGGATATTATTAGGATTTTTATCATTGAATTACTACTTTAACCAACTTGGAGGTCTCTTATCAGTCATGTCGAGCACAATGTACTGGACCTGGCCTTGACATCCACTCTCAGCACCAAGGCAAGATTCAGTGATCACCCAGAAGTTACCCAGGGTAAAGGTGGAAAACATTTTGGTGTGAACAGCTGTTCCTGATGCTGACTGCTTTACTCTCAGAGAGGGTTCAGGGACATTGCATTTCTCTCTGTGAAACATTTCCCCTGCTTGGTAAGTTATGCTTCACTAATGTACTCATCTTCCAGGAGGCTTTTTTCAGTTTATGCCCATTCCAAAAAGGAGAGCACATCTCCCCACTCCTCAGCACCTCCTTGCTCTGCCCAGGGAGGGCTCCAGCAGCTGGAGGAGGCATCTGATGCCTGCAGGGAAGTGAGAGTACTTTGCCATCTTTGTCTTCGATGCAGTGTGAGATAAGTGATCTGCTGAAGGGGTGTATGGAAGGTAGAGCTGCTCATCCACCACTTCTTCCTCATCTGTTGCAGATATGGTCAAGTCATATTTAATTTTGGTATGAAATTAGATTGTGTTTAGAGGCAAATTCAGTGGGTTGCCTGACGGCACCTGGATTACTCTCAGCACAGATAAGTTTAAGTTGCTAAGTGCAAGTGATAAAATAGTACCTTCCCTGTTTCAGAAGAAGTTAACTATCTCTATTTCTGATCACTTAGCAATTTTATTCTATATTTCTATTCTAATAAAATAATAATATTTGATAAAGTCAAACGTGATAGAAATGCAACAATGAATTTTGGATTTCCTAATGCTAATGCTTGTGTCCTGAAAGCTGCTCAGAGGTGGCAAAAAAAAAGTCTGTTTCTTTTCCCTGGTCAAAGTCAAGCACAGTTTTCCTTGTGCACTCCCTAGAGCAGTGCTTAGAGCAGCTGCTTCTGGTTTTCATTTTGGTGACATCCCTGGAAGTGTTCAAGGCCAGGCTGGATGGGGCTCTGAGCAACCTGGTTTAGTGGAAGGTGTCCCTGCCAGTGGAACTAAATCACCTTTAAGGACCCTTCCAACTCCAAGCCATTCTATAGTTCTACAGTGGGCTGGTAAATGCAGGGTGGTGAAACTCCTTTCCTCTGATGAAACACTAAATTTTGACTTTTTATTTTGACTCATGCCACCCTTCAGCCAGTTTTGAGAGTCTATTCAATCTAACACTCAAAAATTAACTCTGAGGGCAGCAGTGAAGTGGTTAACAAGAAGGGCAGGGGAGCTCAGTGATGGAGATGAAAGGGAGATGAGACAGGATTATCCAGGACAAGTTTGCATTTGCCGCAGGGGGATGAGTCAGTGGTGACGGTGGCAAATGTAGATTTTGAGTTGTGAGGGATTTTTTTCCAAGCAAGATTTTTCAATGGAAAATATGGTTTAAATGTGGACTAATGTGAAATGATACAATAGGGACAGTAAAGTGCATATGTTAAACTGGGCAGCTCTGCAGCAGCCACCCAGTGAAAGGATTGATGGGTTATTTATTGCAGATTATATGACAAGGAAAGAAATCTGGCTCATCAGAGGTCAGGGAAATTAAATGTTGTCCTCTTGTCATGGTAGGTGCTGAAATTGATCTGTTACCTCCTGTTACATCTTTTGATGAGCATGCAGAACAGGCTGTTGCTCAGTGGATGAGGTCAGGTTTTAGAGTCATAGCTGACCAATTTCTAGGCTAGCAAAATAGTTTCTGGTTATGAATCATGAAATCATAGAATGATTTGGGTTGGAAAGGACCTTCAAGATTATCTGGTTCCAACCCCCTGCCATGGGTAGGGACACCTTCCACTGTACCAGGTTTCTCAGAGCCCTGTCCAACCTGGCCCTGGAATACTGCAAGGCATGAGACATCCACAACTCAATATTGGAACATTAAATGCTTTCTTCATAGAAAAAGAAAAACAGCTTACCAGATAGAATATTGATTACTCACTATGGAAGTGATTTTACATAAAGACAGCTTCTCAGTACTATCAGATCAGTACTATCAGTACATGTTAATGAAGCAGACCGGCCTTTCTTTTCCTATTTTGTGCAAAATTTTTACTTCCATAGGTTTCAGAAGAGGTCACTCAGTTTACAGCCTAGTTGGGTTTGATGCTGTTTACATGTCATTTAGTTCTGTGCCAATAAGTGAATATTGTGTCTCTACTTCCCAGTGAACATCTGACAGCACTGATCAAATTCCAAAAATGTGATGGGAATATGTTAACCTAGGCAAGTTAAGTCCTGTGCTTAACATCCAGTCAGCAATATTGCTCCCCAAACCCTTCTTATGTCTTTAATGACGGAGCTGTTCAAGGCCAGGCTAATGAGGAGTGGGCCACCTTGGTCTAGTGGAAGGTGTTCCTGCCCATGGCGTGGGAGTTGGGACAAGATGATCTTTAAGGTCCATTCCAACCCAAATAATTCTGTGAATCTATGATTCTGTGATAAAAGTTCACACACAGTCAGCACTGATGGTGACAGATTTAGCTGACCCAAGTTTTCTAATAGCAGGAAAATAGATTTCCTCCTCTGAAAACAGTAGTCATTTCTTTACTCATCTGCCAACATCTGTCAGTGTGTGTGCCTGTCTCTGTTTTAATCCAAAGTATGCCATGCTCTAGCACCCACAAAGCCCCAGGCCTAAAGGGCCTTGGCTTATTCCTGTAACAAATGACTAAAAGTGACAGCATGTGTGCCATGGCCCTCTATGGTTGTTAATATGGGAAGATTTCAGCAAGAGTGCTGAGCATTGAGGGTTTTGTCTTATGACCACCCTTGATGTGGTAAGTGGCACAGAGTGCTAACAGGTACCTAAGCAGGTAGAGCTGGAGAGAGGTAACTACAGCTTTTCCCGTGTAGATACAAAGTAGAAATCCAAATCTACATTATGGTTACATACAGGTAAGTTTTTGGGGGACTTTATGTGCAAACTGATTGCTTTTCACTGGAGAGACAATTCTTCTGTTATAAAGAACCTGGTGGCTGGTACCTGGCAGCGGGCTTCATTGCATTGCGCTTAGAAAAATATTTCTTGTATATCAGCAAAGATTAAGGGCCAGAATCTGATGCCCCTGAGACAGTTGTGAGGTTACCAAGCAAAGATCACTCAGCATTACGAAATGATTTGGTAAATCTGAGTGATATCAGCAGTCACTGAGAGCAGCCTAAAGAATAGCACAGATGAGGCAAGCTGAGTGCAAGCTGGATAGATGCTGTTGCATTGTGCAAGAGACAGTCATCTGGAGTCAGGACATGGGCAAAAAGCAAGGCTAACCATCTTAGTAGACAATTGGAAGGAAATGCTTGTGTGATTTAAACGCCAGAAAAATTGTCAGATTGGGGTTCTGCTCCTGACTGCCACAGGCTCTCAGACTCCTTCATTCATTGTCAGTGCTCCCCCCTATACAGACTTGTTCCTGCTTTAGAGCTGCTGGGATACAGGGGTGGCTGTTTGGACAGCAAAATGTTTCACTGTAGCCTTTGAGCTTATTGCAGAACCAATTGTCTTTGTTGAGAGAAGGATGCTGGTGGCAAGGCTGCTTCCTACAGTATCCATAGCTATTTATGCATATATATATATATACATATATGTATTTATATAGCTATGAATGTAGGTATGTGTGTATGTGTAGCTGTAAGGTTGCCTCTGGTTACCACAGACTTGGAACTGTTTTTTGGAGGGTGGTAGAGGAGGCAGGAATAGCAAGGTAGCTATTTGATGCTGTAGCCTCAAGGTAGCTGTAGCCTCATTTTCTTCACCTTGATCTCTCCTGGTGTCTTTGGCTGGCCATGGAGAGAATATGGAGAGAGCTGCACCAGGGTCTCCATCAGGCTAAATCAAAAGCTGAGAGTGCCTGCTTCATAAAAGCAAACTGCTGTAAACTAAGAGTTGGTGATCTTTTGGGTAGAGGGATCAGTCCATTGTGGTCATCTGGCAGAATGGTGGTCCTTTCAAAATCGCCTGGAATGTGACACACTCCTATTGGGAAAATAGATCAATCATCTACTCAAAAGGCAGTGTTTGCCTCCAGGTTTTATGCCAAAGTATCTTAGTCAGCGTTCTGCTTGTGAGGAGATTCAGGGTTTGCCCATGCAAGCCCAGTGGCCAGTAAAGCTCAGGGGCACAGGGGCTAGCACTGGTCTTTGGAAGTGGTCAGTGTTCCTGCAGCATCTTGGAGGGGTTGAAACCTTTTGAACAACGACCTCAGGAAGCTCACAGTCACTTGTACTTGTCTTGATTGCATGAAAAGCTCTCTAGGAGCACACAGCTCACTATGAAACGGGGAAGGGAAAGGGAGGGGCAGATGGGAAAGAAAGAGGCGGGAGGGAGAAAATGGATAGAGCAAATACAGGCCAGACTTGGCATCAGTGGTGGCCAAACCTGCTAGCCAGAACATGCCAGGAGGAAGCAGAGATCATGCTCAGACATCAAAACATCCTTGCTATCCCTTGCCAGGCATTTCTCCCTGGAAAGACAAATAAAACAGGAAGCTGACTGATTTAATGTCATCCCAAGAGCCTTCAGCACAGCGTCATCAGCATGGCATGACATAGGCTGACCTTCCCTACCCTGAGTCAGACTTTGTCCTTACTTGGTTTGAAGCCCCTCTTTGACATAGGCCAGAGAAGATCAGACTGCCAGGAGCCAGAGAGTGAAGGGCTCGACAGGCTGTGACAGCTGTGTCCTGCATGGCCAGGAGCAACAAGGAATGTGACATGGCCCTCCAGATGAAACACAAGAAAATGCGAGAGTGCTGTCCCTAATTTGTCAGTCAGGAAGAGCTCTGGGGACATGAGAAATGGGAGGTGACACCCCGTGGCACAGCCACTGTCAGGGGCTCAGCCCTGATCTGCATCAGAGGTGGTTATTTCCTATTGGTCCCCTTGCGCACAGACATACCTGAAAAGATCTGCTAAACAAGCTGAGTTATCTGTTTGCCTAAAACAGCCAGTGAAATAGTAATTTTGGCAAAGAACAGGTTTTCAGGAAATCAATTACCTAAAATTCAACCTCCAGCTGGGTAAAGTCCTGCAGATTCCAGTATAGTGTTTATGGTGCCTAATGCATTTCTTGTGTTGTGAATTGCTCTCTCCTCACTTTAATTATGACCACTTTCAACAAATACATCAAGGAACACCCCTTAAAACCCAGTCAGTCAGCTCTTCCCCATGCACATTTCAAAAATGGGCAATGAGGCTGCTGATCTCTACCTTGTTACATCCAGAGATCATAAAATGAGACTTATGCTTAAGTGGATTATTTAGTTTTGCTCAGTGACTTCATGTGGAGAGCAGAGACTGTGAGCCAGGATTTCTGGTTCCCTGCACGGCGTGTTGGCAATGGCTGGGCTCTTCCACAGTGTGTGGCATGGCCACCTGTTTCACTATTTGATAGAAAACTGGGGCTTCCTTTGAATGCACCTTCCTAGGGGACTGTCCTGGATCCCTCCCACAGAGCTGGATTATTTCCTGTTTGTTCCTTTCCTGTTTTCATCGTATGCTTTAGTCTTTAATTCTGCAGAATGCAACTGGAAAGGTGATACCTAGATGAACTTAGAGGCTTCAGCTTGTGTGTGAATCCCCTTGGACTCTTGGCATGACCTCTAGCTATGCTGTAGGTGCTGGGAAAGAAGTAGATGGCTTCAGACCAGGATATAAAATGTGCTACACTCCCTGCAGGCACAAGCAGAGTGGGGAGAATAAATCAACAGTACAGGCACTGGGAAGGAAAAAAGGATGACACTGAAGGTGTTGAACCCCATTAAGAAAGGGAGTTCCTTGCTTATAGTTCTAGTAAGGGCAGATATTCTGAACTTCTTTTGTCATTACCATAAAAAATCCCTTGGATAACCAGGAAATACACTGAAAACCCAGTGTGTAGGCACTGTAAAATACCACTTAGGGGTTGAATCTGGAGACAATGTCCAAGGGATGAGTTAAAGGGCTTGTGCTATCTAGTTACAAAAATTTAATGGATGTAAAACCAAAGAAAGGGGGGAATGATTTGGTTTAGCAGTAATGGGGTGTGGGTGGGGTGGTGTTGGGGAG
>VWYI01019875.1:128097-171367 GCA_013399455.1 Anthoscopus minutus | reverse complement strand
CCTTCCATCCATCTGTCCATCTGTCCTGCCCCCTGGCCGTGCTGCTCTGGGCGTGGGGGACCCGAGCTCTGTGGGGAGTGGCAGGGCTGCCGTGCTGGGGAGTGCTGGGCACCTCTCAGTGGTCCTGTTCCAGGCCAGCAGCAAGCACAAGTGTAGTGTGAGGCACCACCTGGCTGCTCCTCTTTGCCTGTTTTTGCCTCATACTGACAGGAGTGAGAGCTTTGGGCACCAGTGGCACGTGTCTGCTGGCACACTCAGGCTGGGTGCTCTCAAGCTGTCTGCTCACCCTGTGCCAGCTCAGGGCAGCTCTTTCACCTCTGTGCACTGCAAACTGGGCTGATGATGCCAGAATCCCTGTCCTGTGTGGCCAGTGCAGCTGCCAGGGTGGGATGAATCCTTAGGAATACACCCTGAAAGTTTCCAGGCATGCAGGGTGGCTGCTCCTTAGGCTGCTGAGCCACCAAAGCACGTGCAGGTGAGGAAAGAGCTTTGCTGTGGAAGCCATCAGGATCCTGCCCAAGCCTTGAACACATCCACATGTTCCTGTTCCCTGCTGGCAGAGCTGAGCTCTAGCAGTGTGCCCAGCCCACACTGACACTTGCAGGCCAGCTTCCTGCAGTGCAGAGAGGCTTTCTTGGTGCTGGAAGGAAATACGTGTGCAATGGGAAGTGACAAATGCAAGGCCACCCCACTGATCTGGTTCGGTGCTGCATTAAATCACTTAAATGAAAAGCACTTTATTCTTAACTACTTGTGACTGAATCACGTCCTGCTGCAAGGAGTCTGTCAAATATGAGCAAGATCTGTGTAGCCTGGGTCAGAAATCTCTGATTTCAGAGGCTAACTTTTGGATTTAAAAAACACATGGGTTGATATGCTCTCTAAAATCACACAAACTGTTACAAATGTAGCTGCTCACATTTCAGAGGTTTGTTTAGTACAGCTGTGGGTCAGAGCAAAAGAGGAGTACATGGTCCAGTGGTCTTCTCTTGGTGTTCAGGTCGCTGCTGTTCCCATCTGCTCCTGTTTTTGTGATGTGTGGATCAGGTGTGATGGTTACAGTACCCACTGTTTGCTGCTCTGGTTGATCCCCAAGACCTGTGAGTTGTGGTTTGCTGGTGCTGTGCTCCAGCTGAATGTTGGAGATGGACATCTGGTGATCTAGAACACCACAGTGCTGAAAAAGAGAAGATTTCTGAGAAATGTCTAACAGCAATTGTCTTCAATAAGAAACTAGTCACTGCTTTAAAGTTTTCTAATGCTGAAAACATTGAAAGCCATAAGGGCTGACATTGGTTTCATGTGGAACTGTGTGTTCTCTCTGCAGTTTTTGAGGAACCTGAAGATCCTAGCAGCAGATCATTTTTTTCAGAAATAATATCCTCGATATCTGATGTGAAATTCAGCCACAACGGGCGATACATGATGACAAGAGACTACCTGTCTGTCAAGGTGTGGGACCTCAACATGGAGAACAGGCCCGTGGAGACCTACCAGGTAGAGCCCCCAGGTGTCCTGAGCTGTGCCCCCGTCCCCGCCCCGAGCGCGTGACCAACGCGTGTCCCTGTCCCCAGGTGCACGAGTACCTGCGCAGCAAGCTGTGCTCCCTCTACGAGAACGACTGCATCTTCGACAAGTTCGAGTGCTGCTGGAACGGCTCCGACAGGTGAGCGAGGGCAGGGATCCCCTGTGCTGGGCAGCTCACAGCAGCAGCAGAGCCAGGCCTGCTCCTGCCCCTGTGCCCAGGTGAGACCCCACCTGCAGAGCCGCCCCAGCCCTGGCCCAGCACTGCAGGGACCTGGAGCTGCTGGAGCCAGAGGCACCAAATGATCAGAGGGATGGAGCAGCTCTGCTAGGAGAGCTGGGATTGTTCACCTGCACAGAAAAAGCTTTGGGGTGATCTCATTGTGGCCTTAGGGCACCTGAAGGCCCCAGCAAGAAACTGGAGAGAGACGATTTACAGGGGCCTGGAGGGACAGGACCCAGGGAATGGCTCCCAGTGCCAGAGGGCAGGGCTGGGTGGGATTTGGGGCAGGAATTGTTCCCTGGCAGGGGGGGCAGGCCCTGGCACAGGTGCCCAGAGCAGCTGGGGCTGCCCGGGGATCCCTGGCAGTGCCCAAGGCCAGGCTGGACATTGGGGCTGGGAGCACCTGGGACAGTGGGAGCTGTCCCTGCCATGGCAGAGATGGCACTGGGTGGAATTTGAGGTCCCTTCCAACCCAGAGCAGTCAGTGACTGCTGTTGACAAAGGACAAAGGGATAGAGGAGCACCAGGAAAACCCGCTCTGCTCACGTGCAGATGAACAAAGTGTAACTGCAGCTGAGTGCCAGTGGCAGGAGGGGACACCTGGGGAACTCCTGCTAAAAGAGAAGTGGTGCTGGAGGCAGTGCTCAAGTCCCAGAGGAAAGGAGCAGGTGTCCAGTGGAGAGGAGAGGAATGGAATGCCTTGGCCTGGTGATGAACATGGTGTGACAGTCACGTGTCAGACAGACAGGAGGGGGTGGATTTTATTTCTAACAGGATCTGCCTTCCTTTTCCTTGAACCAGTACAATCATGACTGGATCGTACAACAACTTCTTCCGGACGTTTGAGCGGAACTCGAACCGGGACACCACGCTGGAGGCCTCCCGGGAGAGCAGCAAACCTCGTGCCATCCTAAAGCCACGCAAAGTGTGCACAACTGGCAAGAGGAAGAAGGACGAAATTACCGTTGACAGTCTGGACTTCAACAAGAAGATTCTGCACACGGCGTGGCACCCCATGGAGAACATCATCGCTGTAGCTGCCACCAATAACTTGTATTTATTCCAGGAAAAGGTTAACTAAGGATGGCTGCCCGCGGACAGAGTCTCGTCTCGCATAGTTCAGCTCAGTTGTTTATCTGTAACAGAAGGCCTTGTTGTCCCATCAGTGAGGAACATTGATGCACTTACTTCCCTTGAGCTATCGGAGAGCATCTGGCCTGGCTTTGAGTTCCTGGCGTGGTTCTGCCTTCGGTGGGGTGGGAGCGTCCACGCGGCTGTCGGGGAGGACCCTCCGAGGCAGGATTGGTGGACAGTGCTCAATGAGGCCAACACTCAAAACAAATGTATTTATTGATGTCTGAGCCTTCCTTTCCAGTTTATAGACCAAAAAATTTAACACCTGAGAAGAAAAAGTTGTCATAAAAGTGTAATTTCTCTCTCTCGCTCTCTCTGCTGTAATATTTGGGCCTTCCAGAACATTTCTTGTGCTTGATGCCTGTCCGTTCCTCCTCGGGCCCGGGGCCAGCCTCTGACCTCGGGGCGCTGCTGCAGGGCTTGAGGTGGGTCTAGGCAGGTGTCCATGGCTATTTACTCACCAACTGTACCTATAACCACACCTTCTGGTGGAAACCACTTAATAAATAACAGCCTATCAAACGTGTTCTTAGAGCTGGAGGGATGTATTCAGTCTTCTTTTTGTATTGCATGTCCTGAGCTGGTGCAGAGCAGTTCTGGTGGCACCTCTGACAGGGTTTGCCCCAAAACACCAAGTTTTTGGCAGACTATTACAAACTTTTTTGTGTAGTATTTCAGATTCTAAATTTAGAGTTTCCTTGGCATTGTCATAGAGTTGGAGTTGCACTGGATTTGTTGTCAAAGGCTCTGTGTGCCAAGTAGGAGATGGAAAGGGTCCTAGAAACATCCACAGCCTTAACCAAGTGTCGGCCTTGCACAGAGGGAACCAAAACATCGACACCTTCTCTGCTCTGAGGAGAAAAATGCAGCTTCTCTGGTGCATCTCGCCCTCAGCCAGAGACAGACCTGATGTGCATTATGGTTTTTAACCTTTTTAGTATTTGTCACGAAGGGAACAGTTTATTTTAAGTATTTGGTGTAGTATCTTGTATTTCCCAGTGCAGTTCCAGAGCCACTCTGGGCTGTGCTGCAGGGCTGCCCAGGGAGGGCCATGCCGAGCCCAGGCTGGTGGGACAGCAGCTGCTGGAGCTCTCTTGCTCACTTGTTTTAAGCCTTAGGTACTGTTTCTTTTTTTCTTTGTTTTCTTTCTTTTCTTCCAAAGAGGCCTAAATCACATCCCCTTCCCCCGGATGAGCCCGGGGCCAAAAGGGCAGCCAGAGGCTGCACTCTGCCAGGTGCCTGCAGCCTGGGAACTCCTTCCCAGAGCCCCAGGCTTTCCCCCAGCAAGTCCCAAGTGTGGTTACACTCCGTTTTCCCTGGAACAAAGGCGTGTTCCAGTCCCAAGAGCAAAGCGAGGCCGTCCCGCCCCTGCCGGTACCGCCCCCGAGCCGCTGGGTCCCAGGAAGGTGGGAAGGACAAAGCCTGAGGTTCTCTCTCCCAGGAGAGGTTCGGTTCAGGCAGCCCTGCCCTGTGCGTGGACAGTGACACTTGGGAGCTCTGGAGCTCTGGAGCTGGGGGTCGCTGGAGCGTTGATCCGACCGCGTTCCCAACGCCTGCTCGAGCCGATCCGTGGGGTTGTACATAATTGTTCAGTTCTTTTGACCAAAAAGTTTAATAAATTTTAAATGTTTACCTGGCCGTGCTCCCTGTGTTTTGATGTTTCCTTCCGTGTGGGAGGGGATTGGCTGGCTGGGCCAGCCCAGGGGCTGTTCCCAGGGGGTGTTCCCAGGTGGATGTTTGGGGTGGCCAGGGCTGCTGCCCCTTCTCCAGGACACAGCAGTGCTGGCCGGTTCTGGGTCTATTTTATCATCAAATACAAGTGGAATGTCAGTGATAGCATGGAATCTCCTATAGCCCTGTTTGCTTGTACCGCTTTCAATTAGCTTTTGACTCTTCCCAGGGAATTTTTATCCTTTTATCTAGAACCAGATTTTAGTAAAACTGCTGCCTAGCAGAACACCCTGGTCTGGTGAAAGGTTGGGTCCCCGTGGCAAGCAAGGGCTGGGGCTGGATGGGGCAGAACTGGGTGGGCTTCAAGGTCCCTCCAACCCAGCCCCTGCTGGGGCTGTTATTTCTGCCCCAGGGCTCTGGGCAGGCCCACACCCAGCAGCAGCTGGGGGAGCTGCACCCCGATGGTCCTGCAGGAAATCCGAATTAAAGTTCAGTGAGGAATGAGTGAGCACGGAACATTCCAGCACCTCTGAGCCCTCACTGTGGCCCAGCAGCAGCCAGCACTGCCCCAGGGGTGTGAGCTGGGGAGGAGGCAGCTGGGGGACAAGGGCAGAGAAAAAGGGACATGGTGGATTAACCCCTTCCTTTCTCCAACCAAAACCCAAACGTTTGCTGAGCAGGGATCTGCTGCTCTCAGTTCCAGGAAATGGAAACAGCACTGGAGCATTTGGGGGGTTCTGATCCCACCTTTGCTTTTGGCTCCTGCCTCAGGGCAGAGGTTTGGATTGGAGATGAGGAAAAATTCCTCCCTGGAAAGGGCTGTGCAGCGCTGGCACCGCTGCCCAGGGCAGGGCTGGAGCCATCTCTGGAGGGGTTCCAGACACGTGGATGTGGCACTTGGGGACACTGGGCAGTCCTGGGAGTGCTTGGACTTGCTGGGCTCAGGCCTTTTCCAGCCTCAACAATGCCAGGGTGTCCAGCTCCTCAGCACCATCACAGCTCTGTGTGTTTGTGCAGTGAGTGCAGGTTGCCCAGGGCCTGCTGAGGTTTGTTTGATGCTGTTTCCACGGAAACTTCTCACTTCCATGTCGGAAAGGGGCAGGTGGGAGCCAAGAGCCACATCAGCCCCTGTCAGCCACTACTGGAGAAAAAGGAGTGAGGACACCGAGTTCACCAGGAACCTTTTTATTTAAATATATAAAACACGGTATTTTGGCAAACATTCATTTTCTCATTAAATAAGGTAAAATCACTGAAGGGAAAGGCATTGCATCAGTAAAAACCAAGGAGAAGCCACCCTGTGGTTCCTCTGCCCAGGGTCAGGCACAGATTTCTATGGCACAGGTAAAGCCTGTGAAGCGACAGCCTGCAGCAGGTACAGCAGAGAACTTGGGGTAACTGCTAGGGGCTAAATAAATGTCCTGGCAAAAGCAGCATTTAGTAGGCACTAAATCCAAATTCTGCCTCTGAACTAGGACAAACTGATGGAGTTTTACCCACGTGCTCATCCCACTATGTCTCAACACCTTACACCTCCCACCAAAGTGAACTAAGCAACAACTACCAGAGGAAAAGCAGCCCCTGGGAATTCCCGGATCCAGCTGTGAGGCCACTCTCGTTTGGGCTCGTCCCTGCCTGTGGGGGCTGCAGGAGCCAACCTCAGGCACCCAGCACAGGGGCTGCTGAAAGCTGGGGCTGACCTAAACACAGAGCTGCTCTAATGCTCAGGTACTTCACTGCAAAGCACTAAGGGACACTACAGCATCTGCCACGTGCTCTAGGGGTGGATCCAGCAGGGATTGATCCAGAAGGCTCTATGTGACACGGGAGCCCCAGCGTCTCCCTTCCCATTTTTAGACTAAACTAAAACAGGACACGGACAGGACACACACGACCAGCTCCCCCTTCCTCTGCACCTCCTGCGCTCCAGCTGAGCCTGCTTTGCTCCAGCTCCTCCATCCCAGGTGCCTCTAGAAGGTGCTGCTGGAAGCCGTGGTGGTCAGGCGCCTCCCGATGTAAATCCTGCGGGTCAGAGCACACGGTCAGTGTTCCCCTGCAGGGAGCCTCCCCCGGCAGGAACTCCCGGCAGGAGCAGCACTGCCAGCTGTAACCAAGCAGGAACAGAACTGCAGAGCCCAGCCCCAGTGAGTGCCCCTGCCCTGGAACCACTCCCCAGCTCCAGGGCCAGCATTCCCCCCACGCTGATGTAAAGGGAAAGGGAACTTCCATTTCTAATGGCCTCAGACAGTCACACGTCCCCCATCCTGCCCAGGAGGCAATGAAAAAACATACTGAGTAATCTAAAATAATAGTAAATATTTTTACATCTATGTCAGTGGAATTTTAAAATGTATTCAATATTAGCTTTTTCTTCTGCTGATCTCTTCATTGCGAGATTAAGAGCCTCATCTCCAGTAGAGCCAAGTGTTGTGTGACTACAGTTCCAGTGCACAGAAGTCCTCATTTCCCTGCCCCTTAATTATTCTGAGAAATTTCCAACCAAGAAGAAAACCAGAAAACTTCAGCCATGCAGCAATACCACAGGCAGGAAGCACTTCCTCAATAACTATCTTGGACAAAGAGGGAATTGGGAATCAGAATCAGGTCACAATGAAAGCAAAGTACAAACATCTACTTTTGTTTTCAACTGAACCTTACCCCAGTCCAATGGCCAGCAGGTGAGAGAGCAGCAGGGATGGGAGGAAAACCTTCAGGAATTCAGCAGAGAATATCCCCCCTTTCTTCATGACACTGGTGTTCCTCATGCTGAGCGTGGCTGTGCGCCGGGGGTGTTTGAAGAGGAACTCTCTGGATGTGGGGAAGGAATGTGAGGTGTGTGCTCGGCCTGGAGCAGGAGAAGCTGCAGGAGCTGTCCCAGCAGCTGTGCCAGCACTCACTTGGGTGGGATGTTCTCGGGCCGGCTGGACCAGTCCCAGATCCAATCCGCGTTCTTCCTCAGCAGCCGCTCCACCTCCCTCCTCCTCTCCAGGAAATCCTCCTCAGACTGACAGGGAGAGCCGCCAGCAGTCAGCACCCAGTCAGGGCAGCTGGAGCTGCCACAGCCCAGCCTGCTCTGACACTCACCCTCCCACCCCTTCCCAGGCCCCTTCCAGGGAGGGTTCACATCCCACATGGAGATGGGAGCAGGGAGATCCATCCTCAGAGTGGGGTGAGAATGGCAGAGACCATATCCCATATCCCAAATCCCATATCCCATATCCCATATCCCAAATCCCATATCCCATATCCCAAAGCCCACATCCCATATCCCAGATCCCACATCCCATATCCCAAATCCCACATCCCATATCCCATATCCATCTGCCTGAGACCAGACTGCCCTGGCAGTGAAATCACAGAGCCCAGCATTTAATCCTCATGCACAGACCCAAAATATCCCCAGCTCCCAGCCCTGATGGACACAGGGATTCCTGCCCTATCCCAGCCCATGGACACAGGGATTCCTGCCCTATCCCAGCTCATGGACACAGGGATTCCTGCCCTATCCCAGCCCTGATGGACACAGGGATTCCTGCCCTATCCCAGCCCTGATGGACACAGGGATTCCTGCCCTATCCCAGCCCTGATGGACACAGGGATTCCTGCCCTATCCCAGCCCATGGACACAGGGATTCCTGCCCGTGCTCAGAGCTGGCAGATGCCACTGGCAGTCCTTGTGCAGCTGCTGGCAGGCAGTGCCACCCAGGTGAGCTGGCAGGTGTGTGCTCACAGAGCAGCCCCAGCTCTGGGGCAGGCACAGCACAAACGCTGAGTCAGGGCACAGCTCCAGGCTCAGCTCAGCTCCTTTCCACACAGCCCAGGCCTTGGGATAAAAATAGATCCTGCTCCCAGAATTCCAACAGCTCTTGCTGCACACACACACAGGATGGAAATAAAACTGTCCAGGCAGCTGGAATGCTGATGGCTTTATAACTCGGGGTTATTTGTTCTCAAAGCCTAAATAATGATCTTTAAACAGCTGAAGGGTGTTTCTGACAATATAAAAATAATAATTTCCAGTAATAATTAACTTGCAGTACCACATTCAGCTAACCTAGAGCTGGGTCCTCACAGTCTGGCAGGAGTTGTAGAAATGAAGCAGAAAAATTCACTGCCGTGAAATACTTCCTTCCTCAAAATGTTTTGTCTTTTTTTTTCATATGAAAAGCTAATTTATTACACTGAAGACTTCAGATTTCAGCCTGTCATCCTGCAATAAGCCCTGCATTGATTAAATATGGCCAATGTACATCCTTTCCCCCACTCTTGTTGCAAATGTGTTTATCCATTTTCCCTGCAAGGTAAACAAACCTACAAAGTGATATCAGAAAGAACAGGGAGTTTTCCAAAGCAGCCTGCATTCAGGTTTCGTATTAATTGTTAAAATACCTGGCATCAAAGCTATGGCAGGGCCTGGAAATTGTGTATTTTTGGCTGCCATATTTAAGCGACTCCAGAAATTTTTGCTGCTGTCAGAAGAACTTAGAATTCCTACTAAATTGGTGGAGGTGCATCTCAACATTGCTGGGGGTTGTAGGAAATGCACCCCGTTAGCAAAGGGAGAGGGGAAATCCTTCTGCAAAGTCTCAGTCACAGGCTGGAAAGACCAAACCAAAACATGCCAGGAACAAGCACAGCCAGCCTGGCTCTGCAGGGGTGAGCCACGGCTGCCTCTGCTTCAGCAGCTTCCCCTGGTACCCCAAGCACAGGGAGCCAGAGCTCGGTGTCCCAGCAAGGTGAGGATCCTACCTGGAAGCTGTTCTTCTCCCCACTGCTGTGGCTCTCTATCTCCAGAGCTCTGTGGCTGTCCTGGGGGGTCTGCGAGCGGGGAGGGCTGCAGCGACACACGAGGAGCTGAAGGTTTCAGTGACACCCTGGGAGCTGGGCACGTCCTGCCAGGAGTGCCCTGAGCCTGCCCAGGGCTGGGGCACAGCCCAGCTCCCAGCTCAGCTCTGAGCCCAGCCCAGCTCTGAGCCCAGCCCAGCTCTGAGCCCAGCTCCCAGCCCAGCTCTGAGCCCAGCTCAGCTCTGAGCCCAGCTCCCAGCCCAGCTCTGAGCCCAGCACCCAGCCCAGCTCAGCGCCCAGCTCAGCTCTGAGCCCAGCTCCCAGCTCAGCTCTGAGCCCAGCTCCCAGCCCAGCTCTGAGCCCAGCCCAGCTCCCAGCCCAGCTCTGAGCCCAGCTCCCAGTCCAGCTCAGCTCTGAGCCCAGCTCAGCTCCCAGCTCAGCTCTGAGCCCAGCTCAGCTCCCAGCTCAGCTCCCAGCCCAGCTCTGAGCCCAGCTCCCAGCCCAGCTCAGCTCTGAGCCCAGCTCCCATCAGCTCCCAGCCCAGCTCTGAGCCCAGCTCCCAGCCCAGCTCTGAGCCCAGCTCCCAGCCCAGCTCTGAGCCCAGCTCCCAGCCCAGCTCAGCTCTGAGCCCAGCTCCCAGCCCAGCTCTGAGATCAGCTCCCAGCCCAGCTCAAGCCCAGCCCTCTGCCCCTGCAGGAACAGCAGCACCAAGCAAGGACTGGCAGTGGGGTTTGCTTTGAACCCCTCCACCCAGGCCAGGCCAGGCCAGGCCAGGCCAGGCAGTTCCATGCCCTGCTGTGCAGTCTGAGCGCTGGAGTTTGGGTTTTTCCAAACACAGTTTGGGCTGGAGACCTCGCAGCCCATGAAAATCCAACAAATGCATCAATGGCACTGCCTGAGCACCTGCCCCAGGGCTGAGCTGTTGTGGGACACTCCTGGAAATCTGCTCAGATTCCTAAACACCCATTGTTCCCATGGAAACACAGCACACACCAAACGCACAGCCCCGTGGAGCTGTGTGCTCACATCAACAGGCACAGCCATGCTCACACACTCATGCAGCACCTCTGCCTCTGGGACACCCAGGCGTCCTTGGCAGCCTGGCAGTGCCCTCCCTGTGCCCAGCAGAGCTCCTGCTCACCTGTCACAGTGGGAGCTCTCCCTGGAGCTGCTCCTGCCCGACTCGTGCTGGGCGTCCAGCAGGATCTTCTCCATGTCCCCATTGTGGATGGAGGCTGGCACCTGCTCCTGGCTGCCCGCAGACACGGAGCTGCCACTGCCACTGCCACTGCCACTGCCACTGCCATTGCTGCTGAAGTGCAGCTCCACCCAGGACCCTGCTGGGCACAAAGCAGAGCTGAGCCCCAGAGCCATGAATGACAGCCCCAGAACGACACTGCAGGGACAGAGCCAGCCCTGCCTCCCCGCTCATCACCAGCATGGAATGCCAAGTGCAGGGAGCTGAGCTGGGAAGGCTCACAAGGCCAGGGAGCAGCTGCTCAGTACATCGTGTTTCTCTCTGCACGTACAGATCTTTTTGTTTGGGATATATTCAACTTTTGTTGTTCAACACAGGTGGCAGTCAAAATAATCTCAAGGACTTTTGCTGCCAAAGTTCAGTTATTTATTTATTGAATTATTTTGGGCTCCAGAGCCCAGGGACTGTTCTGTGCAGGCTTTTTTCAGTCCCATTTGTAGGTGTTGCTGTTAAGCAACAGCAGCTGTGTGGCAAGGGCTGTCATGGGTTTGCTCCCCCCAGCATATTTAACATGGTCACATGGGCTTTGTTTTCCTAAGGGAGGGAAGAACACCTCCCTCCTGGGCAGCTCACTGCAGGGCCTGGAGCTGCTCCCTCCCCTACAGAATCCTGGAATGCTTTGGGTTGGAAAGAATCCCAAATCCCACCCAGTGCCACCCCATGACAGGGACAGCTCCCACTGTCCCAGGTGCTCCCAGCCCCAGTGTCCAGCCTGGCCTTGGGCACTGCCAGGGATCCAGGGGCAGCCCCAGCTGCTCTGGGCACCTGTGCCAGGGCCTGCCCACCCTGCCAGGACACAATTCCTGCCCAAAATCCCATCCAGCCCTGCCCTCTGGCACTGGCAGCCATTCCCTGGCACTCCTGTCCCCCGGAAATGAGTTCAGGGAACAGAGAATACCTGAATTACAAAAATGCCAGAGGAATCCCACTGTGGAACATATGTGGCCCAGCCACTGCAGGGCACAGGGAGCAGAGCAGTGAGGACAGCAGGAGGAGGGCAGTGGGAATTCCCTGAATTCTGGGGCAGCGAGACAGGGACAGCAGTGCTGGGGCTGTTGGTGCTCGCTGGGCACCAAAGGCACAGCAGGAACAGCTGGAGCTGCAGGGTCCCTGCCCAGCCATGCAGGGCTGCCAGGACACCTCCACAGGAATGCAGGTGGGGAGAGGCCAGTGCTGGGGTTTAGTGAGAAGCAGGAACATCACAGGAGCAAAGATGTCCCAGATATCCTGGCTGGGAGGAGACTGAGAGCTCCAGAATCAAACAGGAACAGCACAAAGCCAAAGCCTCATGTGCATGAACAACATGAGTATCTCCCTTAGAAATACACAGAGCAGCATCTGCACAGCCACAATACCACAAAACCTGCTGGATAAAAACATTCCAGGCCACAGAGCTCGGAAGAGATGCTCTTCTTCAAAAACCCTTTTCCTTCACAGCTGGCTGTGGCTGTTTGGGTTTGTTTGGGAATTTTCCCCTCCATGTGACAGAGCCTGGTATGTGGCAGGGAGCAAGCTCAGAGCCAAACAAACTCATCCTACCCTTTCCCCCGAAATTTATGGAAGCTGAAGTTCTTACCAAAGAACAATCACAACAACCAGAGCTCAAATTAAGACTTTATCTGCTGAAATCTTGCTGGGTACAGTGCTGGGAATGCAGGATAAAGCAGGGCAAGGATTGGGACTGCAGCAGCAAGAGGACAGCAGATGCGTCCTTACATATTTTCTCTTAAAATTTTCCCTTTTTTTCCTCCTTTTGGACACATGGAACAGACTGCGATATCATCATTTAAAGATAAAAGAAGTGGCGTTTTTATGAAGCTGGAAATAGAAACAGAGCAAAGCACACAAGAGCAGCCTGACCAGACAAGTGACAGGGAAGGACTCGGGACAGAGGGGTCTGTCACGATATCCCAGCACAGGACACACGTGCGAGCACAGACCAGCACTGCAAGTACCGCATCAGCACGGAAAAGCTTCATTTTCTCAAGATACAGCTTTCAGCGCTTGAATCTAAGAAGCAGAATCCCACCGAGCGATGCGAGCGTCCCTGAGACCGCTGCAGCCTCCGCGTCAGCCGCACGCTTCGCGGCTGCGCTGGGATTTTTCCCATTCCTGGCGAATTTGGTGCTGTCTAACACCCGATCCCCGGCACTGCCCCGAGCCCTGCCCACACACGCGTCCAGCCGGCCTCGTCCCTGGTACAAGCGGGGCTGGACACGCACTGCGGCGCCTCTCCTACCGCAGTCATCGACTGCCGCGGCCCGGCAGAGCCCGCAGAGCCCGGGCAGAGCCCGCAGAGCCCAGGCAGAGCCCGCAGAGCCCGGGCAGAGCCCGCAGAGCCCGGGCAGAGCCCGGGCAGAGCCCGCAGAGCCCGGGCAGTGCCCGCTGAGCCTGGGCAGTGCCCGCTGAGCCCGGGCAGTGCCTGCTGAGCCCGGGCAGAGCCCGCAGTGCCCAGGCGATACTCGCTGAGCCCGGGCAGTGCCCGCTGAGCCCGGGCAGTGCCCGCTGCCGCGGCCTTACCCTGCAGGTTCTCCTCCGGAGGGCTCTGTCGCGACATGGCTGGCGGGCAGCACGACACGCACTGAGCGCGCCACCGCCCGCGCCACCGCCCACATGACGTCAGAGACGCGCCGCCCTCCCATTGGCTGGTAGGGAGGGGTGGGGCGGGCGCGCGCTCCCCCAGCGCCCCCCGGGCCGCCATGATGGGAGGGAGGGAGCGGGGCCGGGGGAGAAACGGGACAGCGGGAACGGGTCCCGAGGGACAGCCCTGGGGACAGCCCGGGGGACAGTCCTGGGGACAGACCGAGGGACAGACCGAGGGACAGCCCTGGGGACAGCCCTGGGGACAGACCGAGGGACAACTCCGGGGACAGCTCTCGCCCTCCCGCTCTCTGCCCGCTGAGCGCTCCAGAGTCACACGGGGCAGGCGGGCACGGAGGGGATCTCGGAGGGGACACGGAGGGGATCTCAGAGGGGACACGGAGGGGATCTCAGAGGGGACACGGAGGGGATCTCGGAGGGGATCTCAGGGGACACGGAGGGGATTTCAGAGGGGACACGGAGGGGATCACGGAGGGGATCTCAGAGGGGACACGAAGGGGATCTCGGAGGGGACACGGAGGGGATCACGGAGGGGATCTCAGAGGGGACACGTGCGGTTGCAAAATCACAGCTTGTGGTCGCTAAGCCAGGCCCGACAGCGACTCATACACGGCCTTAAAATAGGTAATGGGAGTGGGTGAGTTGGAAGGGACCCACAAGCATCATGGAGCCTGACTCTTAGCCCTGCACAGAACAGCTCCAAGAAGATTAATAAGTAATAATACATTAATAATAAAAATAAATAAATACTGAATCTTCTCTTTTTGGTCTTTAATTGACACGATGCCATCAGGGCTCCCGACAGCGGGAGCCACTTAACTTGTGTTGTCATTCGAAAGCAGATACTGATTTACTGCTGGGGCTTTGTAAAGACATACATAAAACGTGATTTTATTTACCCAAATTATTAATTAAAGCACGCGGGCTTTTTTGTCTTGGCTGGAATTGTTTTCACTCGTGCCTTTCTGCAACTGAGTCACAAAGCCCAAGTGAAACCCATCAGTAAACTGTGAGTTATTGCAATAGCGAGGAATATTGCCTTGTAACCTTCCCAGGACAAGGTGGGGATTCTGGATGCGGGCATTACACTCTGTACAGCCGATGGGTAAAGAGGAGGAATGGAAGCAGCTCTGTCCCGCTGAGGAGCTCAGGGAGGAGCTGTCCGTGGCAGCACAGAGCAGTTTTACTCCTGTCTGTGCGGCGGGCAGGTTCCCGGTGTCAGCGCTGGCCGCGGGGCTGTGCTGCTCCCCGCTGCCCAGAGCCTCCGCCCCGCTCCGCCCCGCTCCGCTCCTCGGGCAGCGGGAGCCCCGCGGGGCCGCCGGCCTCGGCAGGGACACGGAGCCCCTGGAACCACACACGCCCCGAAGGGCTTGCGTTGGAAAGGACCCCAAATCCCCCCCAGTGCCAGCCCAGCCATGGCAGGGACCCCTCCCACTGTCCCAGGAGCTCCAGCCCCAGTGTCCAGCCTGGCCTTGGGCACTGCCAGGGATCCAGGGGCAGCCACAGCTGCTCTTTCATCAATCATTGGGTGAATGCTTTTATTTTCACGTAAAATTTGGTGGCAAAAACTTTTGGGTTATGGGTAGAAACGCCCTGTGCTGTGATCAGGAAAAATTATGCATTTTCCTGCTGTTGGATGAAGTCTTTGAAAGTTTATTGATTTATTGCACTGTGATCCTCTGCACAGCTGGGACTCGCTCTAATCTTATTTACTTGCATGTCACAGGCAAATCATGGATTGATTAATTCCCTTTAAGCCAGAGACATTGACCCATCTCCACAGAGCAACAAAGGCAATGGTTTGGGTTTGGAGTCATTCTTGCTGCTCAGACAGCTTCAACTTTGTCTTTGGTTCTGAGCCTGTGGCTTGGGCCTGACACACAGGCTGTGAGGGACAGATATTTCAGACATTGCACAGAAGTTGTTTATAACCCCAAACTGGTGATAAACTTGCATCAGTTTAGACATGGATAATATTCACTGACATTTCTTTGGTTTCTTACTAATAAAAATCAAAGTATTCCACCCACTTCCTCGTGGTACAATGTGAGACAGTGGGAATTTCAGGACTGATGTGGGAAAATGTGCCCACAGCTCCTGGCAGGAGGGGACAGCCAGGGGGATTTGGGATCTGCTGGCAGGGAACAGGGACAGGAGCAGAGGGAACGGCCCCAGGCTGGGCCAGGGCAGCTCAGGGTGGGCACAGCAGGAATTTCCCCATGGAAAGGGAGCTCAGGCCTTGGAAGTGCCCAGGGAGGGCTGCAGTGCCCATCCCTGGAGGTGCCCCAGGAACCCCTGGAGGTGGCACTGGGAGCTCTGGGCTGGGGACAGGGTGGGGCTGGGGCACAGCTGGGGCTCCATGGGCTGGCAGGGATTTTCCAGCCCAAATCATTCCGTGACTGTCGCTCTCCTGCGCAGACCCAGGCTCAGTCCCCGCCTCCATCCCCCAGGGGTTGGTCACTGACCTCCCCAGCTGCCTCTGGAAATCGAACCGCACGTGTATTTCATGCTGAGCATTTCTTGGAATAAGGTTCACCATTAACCACCCAGCTGCTCTTGTGTCCTTCCCCAGCTGCTGCTGCTTGCCCAGGCTGTGGCCCGGGACAGTGCAAGGTGTCCCTGCCCACGGCAGGGGTGGAACAGGACGAGCCTTACGGTCCCTTGCAGCCCAAACCCTTCTGTGATTTTCTGATTCTCCGATTTTGCCCCATTTGGAGAGTTAATAAAGAAGCTATTATAAAGAAGTTAATGAGCTATTATAAAGCAGTTAATAAAGTTAATAAAGAAGCTGTGGCATGGCTGCTGCCGTGGGCTGTGCTGAGTATCCTGGGCCGTGCCTGTCACATTCCTCAGCAATCCCCACGCTCTTGGTGCTGCCTGCGGTGGCTGCACGGGGTGATTGATCCCTGCCCGGGTCACAGGGAGCTCAGAGCCGTGTGCTGGCACAGCTGGGCACACACCAGGGCTTAAACCAAACCCAGAGTGCTGCTGGCTTGCTTGCAGTCTTAGAGTGGAAGAAACTCTTCCAGTGTGAATCAGAAAAGGCAGACGTGACAATCCTTTCAGCTCTTCTTTACTTGCTAACTTCAAGCTTTTAAAGTCCATCCCCATTTCTGTACAGCTCAGCCCGTGGAAGTTGCCAGAGGAATGCTTCTCCTGAGCCCTTGCCAGCTGAAAAACAAACCCCATTTCTCTGAGTGATGCAAACCACTGCTGGGCTCTTGCTGTAGGCCTTACAACACTGCCTGCAACGTGACTTGTTTTGCTTACAAACTCCCACCAAGTGTTGCAATTCAGCTCTAAAAATAGAAAACAGTTTTATTTATCCCAGAGCCCTTGTTTGTGACAGCCCTCAGAGCCACAGCCAGTCCTGTTGTCTCCAAGTGCTGCTCCATGTCCCTTTGGCAAAGGATAATTGAACCACCCAGCAGGGAACAGGCAGCAGGAACACAGCACTGGTGATCCACAAAAATAGGAACAAGTTTCTGAGGAATCTGGCTAGCAGTCACATATTTCTTGTCCTGCACAGTTGTGAGCTTTGGATGGAGGGAAAATGAAGATTCACAATGGAAAGTTCTGGATACTTAGCTATTGTTTAAGGGAAAAATAAAACCCCAGACCTACCTTTCTATAACTGTAAGTGTGCTCTGGCGTTGGTTTCTGCTTCCCAGCCCTGCACTCGGATCACTCTGTCATTCCTGTCAGCAGTCCATGGATATGCACTGGGAACAGTTCCCAGTCGTCTTCTCAGCCTCCACTCTCTCATGTCAAGAAGACACAAAATCAAACAAACATTCCCTGTATCCTATTTGCTTGTAGAGAACTTTGTGGTGTGAGGCTGTTAAAAGTATCTTGTATCCAAATGCAATTATTTTATGTGTATTTGTGATTAATTTCTGATGGAAAGGGGAATTTCCAGTGGGTGAGTGAATGTTGACAATGGACATTTCCTCAGCTATGAGGAGCAGCGGGATACAGCAGGCTGGGGGTTACAGACCTGCTTTAAAACCGTGTGTTTTAGTCCTCAAATCGAACCTGGCAGGGCCTTGGAGCAACACCTGCTTTTCCCCCCTTCCCAGCTCTGCCCCTCGAGCTCAGAGCAGGCTGGTACCCAGGAGTGCCATTCCTGAAAGAGATGCACCCCAGCGCCTGGCCCTGCACCTCCACAGGTGGGGATTTCCACAGAACATGGACCAGCTGCACTGAGTCCAGATGAGCCCCTCTGCCCTGGAGCCAGGCTGGGACACCTCGGGGGCTCACCTGGATGGGAGAAGCTCCAGGGAGAGCTCAGAGCCCCTGCCAGGATCTGAAAGGGCTCCAGGAGAGCTGGAGAGGGACTGGGGACAAGGGAGGCAGGGACAGGAGCCAGGGAATGGCTGCCAGTGCCAGAGGGCAGGGCTGGATGGGATTTGGGCAGGAATTGTTCCCTGGCAGGGTGGGGATGGAATTCCCAGAGCAGCTGGGGCTGCCCCTGGATCCCTGGCAGTGCCCCAGGCCAGGCTGGACATTGGGGCTGGAGCAGCTGGGACAGTGGGAGGGGTCCCTGCCATGGCTGGGGTGGGAATGGATGGGATCTGAGGTCCTTTCCAACCCAGAGGAGCCTGTGATTCCATGATTCTATAACTTGAACCCTTTGCTAGGAGCAAGTGCAAAGACTGGGAGCTGTTTTTAAACATCCTTCGATCCCCCCTGCCCTTCTCAGCAATGCAGCCCTGCTCGAGGAGCAGCTCCGCGCGGGTTCCAGCTGTGCTGGATGCAGAGCTTTGCCTCCTTCATCAGGCTGGAAATGCCGATCCTTTCCGGCAGCATCCTCACCTGGCTCGGGAGGGGAGGGTCCGGAGCCCGGGCTGGTCCCGAGGGGAGGGTCCGGAGCCCGGGCTGGTCCCGAGGGGAGGGTCCGGAGCCCAGCCCGGCGCTGACGCTGCCGGAGCCGCAGAGGCTCCGCAATGGCTGAGCCCGCCCGCGCCGCGCTCCTGCCGCCGCCCGCCGGGGAAAGCCGCCCGTAGCTCCGCCGCCCGCCCGGATCCGCGCTCGGGGGACGCGGTGAGCACCCTCTACTCTACGCTTGGGGGGGGGTTTAGTCTTTTTTATTCTCTTTTCCTTCTCTGTCCTCTCAGGGAAGGACCAATCGATGCATCACTCCTCATCTGATGCCGCTGTTTAGAGGACACAGAGGGAAAATAGAAGCATATGCGGCAGGGATGGATTATTTTTTTTTTTAGCCTTTTGCAGTGTGAATTGTAAAAATCGCTTTAAATGTGTCTGCTCGAGCAGCTTACGGGTTTTATCTGGAGTGCAGTGCAGGCAGGGGCTCCCTCGGTGTGCGGCATCGGGGAGTGAGGTTTCTGCCTGCCTGTGCTCCTTAATTAGTGCCTGCCTGTGCTTGTTAATCAGTGCTTACCTGTGTCATGTATCTATAAATATGGACATAATGTGAGATAGATAGATAGATAGATAGATAGATAGATAGATAGATAGATAGATAGATAGATAGATAGATAGATAGATGATAGATAGATAGATTATAGATAATTAGATAGATAGATAGATAGATAATTAGATAGATAATTAGATAATTGATAGGTTGGTTGCACATGACCCATCTGCTGCCTAAAGGCTCTCTAGGCTCCATTTTCAGATGAGTTGTTTGGCATTCTGTGTCTGAGGTGATTCCCCCGTTCTCCCTTCGGGGTGGTTACAGGCCTGGCTCTGATTTGCAGAGCTTTGCTCTCGGATGCCAGGAAGGGGATGGCTCTGCCTGGCACTGGGGCCCAGCTGCGCCTTCCTGCTCCGCTGTTCCTCGGGATTTTATGGAGTCTCTGTGCTGTGTGATGCAGGGGCAGTGCCAGGGTTCAGACTGCTGCTGAAGCTCCTCTGCAGCTGTAGATGTTGGTGTTTGGGGTGACACACGCCCCGATGAATTGCTGTGACAAATAATCTGTGTCAAGAACTGATCCGGGCATTTCCTGTTCGCTGAGCTCCGTGCTCTGCGTGTCTCAGAACTGCTTCCCATGGCAGCCCTGTCCTGGGGAAATCAGGCTGCCCACCCCTGGCAGTGCCCCAGGCCAGGCTGGACAGGGCTTGGAGCAGCCTGACACGGTGGCAGGTGTCCCTGTCCATGGTAGGGCTGGAATGGGATAAGCTTTAAGGTCCCTCACATCCCAAACCAGTCTGGGCTTTTGATTCTGTTCTGTGCTATTTAACCCAAAAAAAGAAATTTCTTTTCCTTTTCTTTCCCAGCTGCTTGCTCCCTCCATCATTTGAAATGTGATTTATCTCATCCAGATTCCTTTCATTTCAGTTCATGGGCTGCCTCCACTGGCACTGCTAAAAATGGAGACAGAAATTAGAAAGCACATTGGAGTCGGGCTGACTTTTGCCTGTTACTTCACACATTGTGATACAGCCAGAGAAATGTGTGTAGTACAAAACAGTAATTTCCTGGCAAGGAAGAGTCTCAGCTGCCAGCCTGGGCTCTCAGCTGACATGCAGCATCCTTAACCTGCCACCTCTCTGCACTTGGGCTCCTCTCTCTGTGTAAAGGCTCGCTGGTGCATGGATGCTCAGGAACCGAGAGTTTCCCAGGGACTGGCAGATTACTTTACTTTGCAGTGGAGTTTCTGCCTGGTTTGTGTTGGCTCTTGGCAGCTTCACGACTCCTAACCCCCTGTTCTTCACCTGCACACATCAGAGTGGTGGGGATGCAGAGTTGGCAGTGCTGGTTAAAAGGCCATTGGCACCAGTACGAGGCCACAGGAATGGCCTGACCAGAGGAAAGTGCCTTTGTCACCAGGGCCCTGATGGAGAAAATAACACCCCACTCCAATAAGGCTTTAAAGCATGTGCTGAAGGCCCATGGGTTGTCTTGACAAATACAGGTCTGGGATATATTTGTAGAGCTGTGTGCCTGTAAATCCTTCCCTTGGTATATGCTCAGTTGTCAACACCTCCCACGTGGTGAAGTTTCACCAAGTTTCCCAGTGCTCTGTCAGTTTGCATGAAGAGTAAAACTTTGCTTCACTTTTTTTTCCCCTAAAATTCATCTCTAAAATATTGCTTTGTATTGCAGATGGCTTGAATTCAAAGTAGCATCAGCAAATGAATGTTAACAAGGGAAGGCCTTTAAATAATGATCTTTTAACATTTTCCCTTAAAACATGTGTTATCAGCTTGTCACCTTCTGTGATGCAGCTCTTCATATATGATCAGGAACAGAGGCTCAGCTTACATGGAAAAATAATTTAAAAAGCAAGTCATAACAATTTTACGCATCCTGGTTGACTGGGATGTAGGATTCAAACCCATCCAACCACTCTGGGAGCGAGACTCTAACAGCACTGAACAATTTTAGACACATAACAGCATTTGTAGGAACATATTTTATGGTGAAAGCAGACAGATACTCAGAACTGAAGCCAATACTTCAGAAATCCAAATGAAATCACTCGTGGGATCCTGTCTTTATTTGCCCACAGGCGGCCAGAAGCAGGCCCTGCATGCAAAGGAGAAGAGAGCTTCCTTCTCCCCAGAGCTACAGTTGGCTGCTGGAGTGGCAGAATCCTAATCCATTTCTAGCAATCATTTACCCTGGAAAGCTAATTCCTGATTTTCCTTTGCAATTACAGCCCAATGCACCATGCCCAAATGAACCCCCAAAGTCCCAGGAACTGAACAGAATTCTGTAGGAATGACATCGTGGTAGATTTCTGAAAATCCCTTCCTTCCTGTGCAGACCCGCAGCTCTTTCCAGGCACACGTGACCAGGGATTTGTTATTCACTGCTGGTGCAGAATCGAGATGAGGGTTCAATGGATTTGGTCTGTGGAGCAGAGGCAGTGCCCGAGGACAGCTGGGAAAGGCTTGAGAGAGTGACTGGGGGATAAATGGGTTTCCTGGAGCACACAGGCCAGCAGCAGGCTGTGGAGTCTTGGCTTTCCTTAAATCCAGTGGAGATGCTGGGGTTGGAGCTGTTGCAGGGAGCTGTGGTCATTCGACCTTGCCAAGGTCATGAGCCAGCAGGGACTCTGTGCAAGGGTCACTTTAGGCTGCACTAAGTGCCTTTTCTGTCCCCTCCCTCATGTTCCTGGCTCTGTTTTCCCTGCTGGTGGTCCCAGCTCAGCTCTCCCACCTGCAGCCCAGGGCTGGGCTCCCTCCCCCAGCTCTCCGATGGGATCATGGAATCAAGGGATGCTCTGGGCTGGGAGGGTCCTCAGAGCTCTTCCCATTCCTGAAACCACCCATGTTTCACCCAGCATGAGGCACAGAGGGCTGAGATACCAGGTCTGACCAGCGTGTGTTAAACCAAGTTTGTTCTTAGCACAGCTCAGGTCAGGGCAGTGGTCACAGTGACTGCTCTGTTTGCTCCCAGGGCTTGTTCCCAGTGCCTTGCCAATGATCCCTGCTCTGCTGGCTGTCCCCCCTGAGCACTGGGCTCAGGGTATCCTTGAGCTGCGTGTGTGACCCTTGCTTGTGCTACAATGGAATGGTCTTGAAGGAAAATGTATTTGCTTGATGTGTAATATAATAAGCAACTGGAAAACATTCAACGATCAGGATTTATCTGTTCTATCCAAGATGATTCCTGCAGGGGTTAAAAGTCTTTTTTCTCCAATCAAAATGCCTTTGGGATTTCTACTGTGGCTACTAATGACTGATTAAGAACTTGCTGTACTGGTAGATCCCAACTTCTCCCTGCCTGAGCTCTCCACGTTCCCAGCTGTCCCTGAAGGAGGCAGGATGGGTTTGGGGTCTGTAAGCCAGTCCCGGTGATTCCCAGAGCTGTTCTCAGCTGTCCCTGAAGAAGGCAGGATGGGTTTGGGGTTTGGGGTCTGTAAGCCAGCCCCGGTGATTCCCAGAGCTGTTCCAGCTGTCCCTGAAGGAGGCAGGATGGGTTTGGGGTCTGTAAGCCAGTCCCGGTGATTCCCAGAGCTGTTCTCAGCTGTCCCTGAAGGAAGCAGGATGGGTTTGGGGTTTGGGGTCTGGGGTCTGTAAGCCAGCCCCGGTGATTCCCAGAGCTGTTCCAGCTGTCCCTGAAGGAGGCAGGATGGGTTTGGGGTTTGGGGTCTGTAAACCAGCCCCGGTGATTCCCAGAGCTGTTCTCAGCTGTCCCTGAAGGAGGCAGGATGGGTTTGGGGTCTGTCCCCAGCAGGGTTGCTGTCCGTGCTGCCCTGCGGGAATTCCTTACAGTTGCGGCACTCGCACTCTGACTTGTGCCGGCTCTTTGTGCAGAGTTGGCTCCGGCTGCTGCTCGGGGAGCCAGAGCTGGCCCAGCTCAGCCCCATCCCAGCCCCACTGCTCTGCCCCTGCCCCTCACTCTGGCAAAGAGGCAGCCGGGAAGGGGCTCAGCCTGGGCCGGGGAGGCTCAGGAGGGACCTTCTGGACGCCCTTTGCTCCCAGGGAACAGGGACAGGAGGAGAGGGAACAGCCAGGGGCAGCTCAGGTTGGATATTGGGAGAAATATTTCGTGGAAGGGCTTGTCCAGCCCTGCCACAGGCCGGCCAGGAGGTGTCCAGAACGTGCATGTGGCACCTGAGGACGTGGTCAGTGGTGGCCTGGGCTGGGCTGGGCTGACATCGGAACTCAGAGAGCTCAGGGGTCTTTTCCAGCCATAAGAATTCCACAGTTCCATGACCCAGCAGCACAGTCAGAGACAAATCAAAACAAGCCTTTGGAATCAAGGGTGGTCCTTGGGTTTGTTGTCTCTCCTTTCCTCAATACACAGGTGGCTCCAGACCTTACACACGCAGAAATTCCAGTTCCCCATATTGCCCTTCCCAGTTTACAGGGACAAAACCAGCAGTGCCCCAGCTCTGGACTTTGCTGGTTTGCAGAGTTGCAGTGGAAGGGAATCTCATTAGGTTTTACTCCCTTGGGATGCACTCAGGTGTAGCAGGAGTTAAAGGAGCTGTTGCTTGGAAGGTGCCCCTTGGGACCTGTCAGTCACCAGCAGCCTGACCTGGTGCCAGGCTGAGGGGGCTCTGCCAGGCATCACTTCCTAAACAAATGGAAATTTTTGCTGTCTTTGGTCTGGAATTATTTTTTTTTTAATTCCCCACTACTAAAATACCAGTGTGTGTCCTAGGACTGACACGGTTTGGGGCTGATAAGGTTTTACAACCACAAATCAACTGAAAAAACATATTGGAGAAACAAGCAATGCAGCAAACAGGATATGTCATGGATATGAAGAGGAATGGAAAAGACATTCCTGTCGTTTAAAAACAAGCCAGTCAACAACTGAATTGGAGACTGGAGAGTGTTACACAGGCACAGATGTTTCCTTTTCTGCCTGTGGGTCCGTGCCAGGCGGCACAGGGTACCGGGGAGTGTTCGAGGGCTGGGAGCAATGTCTGCACGGGCAGGGATCTGCTGCAACATCCCCAGTCAGCAGCAGCCCCCAGGCATCGTTCCCTGGGGAACCTGGGAGGATTTGGCCCTTGAGGGTCTTGTCAGGATAATCTCCAGTGCTTGGATAGTGCTCTGAGGTGTGCAGCGACCCAGGTGCTCCAGCTTTACTGAGGGGTGCTGAACTTATGGCTTTAGGAACATCATTTCATGCCTGCTTATTTCATATTAATGAGACTCATCTATTTAAAGTAACATGCCTGCAAGCTTAGGTCCTTCAGTTTCCCTGGAGTTCTGAACTCCGAGCTAGCTTGACTCACACAGAGTACAATTTTTTGAGATGTTTTTTCATGCTCTTTGTCACCCATATCAGTTTTGTTACATCTAGATTTAGGCCATCAGCCAGGCAGGACTGGTAGGGGTCATTTGTTACACCAGTGGTTATTTCATTGCTGTTTTGTTTTCATGCTCAAACCCATTTCTGGGTCTGGGCTGTGTCCTGCCCACCACTGACCACAAAGCTGAATTGAACATCAGAAATGGGAAGTGAAAACCTGACTGGGCCAAACTTTCCCCTGGAGATCAGATTCTCGTGTCATTTCCTCCACAGCCCAACAGGCACAGGTCACTGATTCCAAACATGCCTTACTGCAGGGAGTGCTGAGCACTCCAAGCCAGCCTGCTCTCAGAAATGTGTCACTGTCTCAGTTGCTGTCTCCTTGTGAGCAGAGGGCTGGGAGGGAGCTCAGACAGAAAAGCTCTGTGTGAAATGTCACATTTGCCAGCCTTGCAGCATCCCTTCAGAAAGTTTCATTTGGATTCTGCAATACTTGTAATATTCTTGCTGGGATATAGGATTTGTTTTGGTTTTTTAAAAAAAATTGCAACACATCGACTTTGAAGATGAAGCATAAGAATTATTTTTAGCATTTGCTGCTAAGTCATCAGAGATGATAAAGGAGAAAGAACATTTATAGCTCCCTTCTCTTTGGCAACAGCAGAAAAACCCATCCTCCTTCCTGGCTGAGTGAAGAGCTTTCCTCCAGGTTGACCCCAAATCCCCCCAGTGCCAGCCGAGCCATGGCAGGGACCCTTCCCCTGCCCCAGGTGCTCCAGCCCCAGTGTCCAACCTGGCCTTGGGCACTGCCAGGGATCCAGGGGCAGCCCCAGCTGCTCTGGGAATTCCATCCCCCCCCTGCCAGGGAACAATTCCTGCCCAAGATCCCATCCAGCCCTGCCCTCTGCCACTGGCAGCCATTCCCTGTGTCCTGTCCCTCCCTTGTCCCCAGTCCCTCTCAGCCCTGGCAGGGGCTCTGAGCTCTCCCTGGAGTTTCTCCTGTCCAGGTGAGCACCCCCAGCTCTCCCAGCCTGGCTCCAGAGGAGCTCCAGTTTCAAACTAGGGCTTTCAAATTCTTCATTTCAGTTAAACATAAGTGCTTCTAAAAATTCAAATGCCATTGTAAAACCTTTCCGTTTCATTTTTGACAGCATCTCAATTTTTCATTTTAATGTTTTGACTAAAATGATTGAGAAATAAATCCATCATCAAAAAATGCTCCAGGCAGCAAAGCTGGGCACAGCAGCTGTGTGAGGGCTGCAGTGCCCATCCCTGGAGGTGCCCAGGGAAGGGCTGGAGGTGGCACTCAGGGCTCTGGGCTGGGGACAGGGTGGGCATTGGGCACAGCTGGGGCTCCAGGGGCTCGGATTTCTTTTCCAAGCAAAATGTTCCTGTGCTCCTGTGTGTCAGACACTGCCTGTGCTGCAGCCTGCCAGAGCTCGCTGGGAATCTCAGTTCCTGCTCTGCAGCAGTTGTTGCCCTTTTTTTGAAGAGGAAAAGGCAGAAGAGCAGCGGGTTTGGCCTCCATGGCAACGGCAGGGCTGCCAGGCTGCGCTGGCTGCCTGGGGAAGGTGCTCCCGAGGATGGGTTTGTTTTCAAAGCCTGCTTGGCTCCGAGCCCGTTTGCCAGCAAAGGAAGGCGTCTCCTCCTTAGTGCATCAGGACAGGGAAGTGTGGCTGTGCAGGGAGCTCTGGGATCCTGCTGGGGAGAAGCCTTGCCCTGTGTGAAGGGGAGCAGGGCAGGACAGGGCAGACCTGGAGCTCTGAAAGCCTCTGTTAGCTCAAAGCAGCCTCTCCCATTTCCATTTCCATTTCCATTTCCATTCCCATTCCCTCCCGTTTATTTCCAGCACTATTGGAAGGTTCCCACCCCGGGCCTGGGTTGGAAGGGCCAGGCTGGACGGGGCTGGGAACAGCCTGGGGTAGTGGAAAGTGTCCCTGCCTCGGCAGGGCCGGGGCCAGAGCAGCTCTGAGCTCCTTGTCAGCCCAACCCAGCCCCGGGTTTTCAGGATCTAACAAACAGCAGAGTCAGGCTGCTGAAAGAAATGGCTGGGTTTGCAATGGAGAGGTTACAGCCTTTCCTTGCTCTGTCTCTGCTCCCGCAGGTGTTGCTGGTGTGTAATTAGGGGTGGATTCTGCCCTCGGGGGTCCGGGCTGCTGCCCCCTTCCCTTTGAAGCCAGGCCAGTGCAGGGAGCTGCTGTGAGCAGCAGCTCTGGCAGCAGGAGCACACCAGCCCTGCTCTCCTGGGGCTTTGGAGGCTCTTTTAAATTGGGATTCTCTAGTGCTTCAGGCTAATATTGATTTTTTTTTTTCTGTTTTTATTATTTTTTTTATTCAAGTATTCACCTCATGTCTCCTGCATGACATGAAAATTTCATTCCTCTGCTTTCTTACTCATTCACTCATTGATTCCATTCTAAAACTCTCAAGTGCACATTGTATTTCTCTTTTTAAAGAAGATGCTGTTCATTGGTTCATGCCTGAAAACTGTACCTGATGGTCTCTAATATTTTAGTGGTTTGAACAGATTTATGTCTGCAGAGATGTCAGAATTCTGTATGTATCTCTTCTGCACCAACTTTTGGCTGCTGCTGGAGCACCCTGGGTCTCAAAACCTGATGGTCAGAACCTTGACCTTTGTAACCTTGAGGACTTTGTTAAATCCATGGAAATTTGTAGGATGTGTTTGGGATTCGGTGGTGCCAGCACAGGAAGGAAAACAAGACAGTCCTTTTATGTAAATGGCATCTGCATTCTTCCTTCTAATTAAAAAATCGAAGGGAAAAGCTTTCTGTAATTAAAGGATGTGTTTACTAATTTGTCACAGGCTGGATTCTGGAGCACTTCTGCTTGGATCATTCTGGAAGTAACTTCCAGCTTTCCCTCTCCATAGGAGCAGGCTGATCATTCCCCTTTCCCCTGCTCCTAAGTGCCAAGGGCAGGGCAGGGGTGAGCAGGACAGGACCGTGCCCGTGTGTCCGACCTGGGCTGCTGGGCCTGGAGCTGTGGCTGTGGCACTTCTGGGGACACCTGCACACGTGTGGGGTGGTGTCACAGCTGGGGACACACCAGGGACTCCATGCTGTGGGTCAGCTCTTGCTGCTGAGCTGCTGGGGCTCAGGGCTGGCCCAGCAGGGTCGGGTCTGTGGCTCTGCCCAGCCAGGTCGGGTCTGCGGCTCTGCCCAGCAGGGTCAGGTCTGTGGCTCTGCCCAGCCAGGTCGGGTCTGTGGCTCTGCCCAGCCAGATCAGGTCTGTGGCTCTGCCCAGCAGGGTCAGGTCTGTGGCTCTGCCCAGCCAGGTCGGGTCTGTGGCTCTGCCCAGCCAGGTCAGGTCTGTGGCTCTGCCCAGCAGGGTCAGGTCTGTGGCTCTGCCCAGCCAGGTCGGGTCTGTGGCTCTGCCCAGCCAGGTCAGGTCTGTGGCTCTGCCCAGCCAGGTCGGGTCTGTGGCTCTGCCCAGCCAGGTCGGGTCTGTGGCTCTGCCCAGCCAGGTCGGGTCTGTGGCTCTGCCCAGCCAGGTCGGGTCTGTGGCTCTGCCCAGCCAGGTCGGGTCTGTGGCTCTGCCCAGCCAGGTCGGGTCTGTGGCTCTGCCCAGCCAGGTCGGGTCTGTGGCTCTGCCCAGCCAGGTCGGGTCTGTGGCTCTGCCCAGCCAGGTCGGGTCTGTGGCTCTGCCCAGCCAGGTCGGGTCTGTGGCTCTGCCCAGCCAGGTCGGGTCTGTGGCTCTGCCCAGCCAGGTCAGGTCTGTGGCTCTGCCCAGCAGGGTCAGGTCTGTGGCTCTGCCCAGCCAGGTCGGGTCTGTGGCTCTGCCCAGCCAGGTCAGGTCTGTGGCTCTGCCCAGCAGGGTCAGGTCTGTGGCTCTGCCCAGCCAGGTCAGGTCTGTGGCTCTGCCCAGCCAGGTCAGGTCTGTGGCTCTGCCCAGCCAGGTCGGGTCTGTGGCTCTGCCCAGCCAGGTCAGGTCTGTGGCTCTGCCCAGCCAGGTCGGGTCTGTGGCCCTGCCCAGCCAGGTCGGGTCTGTGGCCCTGCCCAGCAGGCAGGCTCAGCCTGACAGATGGGATCTCAGCCCTTCTCAGCTCATCTGGGAGCCCCCGAGCTGCCCTGGGCTGTTGGTGCTGTGGGCACGGAGGTCTCAGGTGGGGTCTGGCCCATGGCTCAGGCTGTGGTTGGGGTGAGGAGCTCTTTCCCTGCCTGATCCTACCCAGGGGGATCCTGCAGCCCGTGGAAAGGTTGGAGGGATCTTCCCAGAGCCAGCCTCACTGGTGGGGCCATCTCGGGCAGCCGGGATGGGGCAGCCTGCAGGGGCTGCTCGGGCAGGGGCTCCCGCTCAGCGCCCGCAGGTCCCGGGATGTGATGTCCGGCTCGCAGGCTAGCCATGAGACGCCGCCGTAGCTTTACAATCCCGCGCAGGTAGAGGCTGGGAGTCTCTCCTTCCTCGCCCAGCCCCGTTCCCACGCAGGCTTTGCGCTGGATTTTTTTTCCCCGAGAAACCGTTTCCTGTTGTCGTAACGTAACCAGATGGGGAGGGTTCATTGGAAATACCTCGGGAGAGGCTGGCAGAGCAGCCGATCCGGGAAGCAGATCCTCCCCGTAATATTGGCACGGTTTGGTAAGTTCCATCTGAAAAATAAAAAGCTGCTCCCTTTGCTGAGTCACAGCCCCTCGGAGCTGGAGCCGTGACAAGCCGGGAGCCGCCGCGCTGCCGGAGTTGGGGCAGGGCTGAGCCAGGGCGGTCCGGGATCCTGCCCAGGTGCTGCTCTGTGCCGAGACGCTGTTCAGATCTCACTGAAGTGCGCTGTAAGTGAATTCCGGCTGTGGGAATGCGCGGCGGCATCGGCTCTCGCAGCGCGGGGGTGGCACGGCTTTGCCCAGGCAGCTGCGGCCGCATCCCGGAGCCGGGGGCACGGAGCGGCCGCGGGAGCGCGCCCTGCCCGTGCCGCGGGAGCGCGCCCTGCCCGTGCCGCGGGAGCGCGCCCTGCCCGTGCCGGCGGCGCCCGGAGCTCCCGGAGGGGCCGGGGAGCCGCTGCCAGGAGCAGATCGGCCGGGCCGGGCCGGGCCGTGCTGTGCTGCGCTGTGCTGGGCCGGGCCGGGGCCGATGCCGATGCTGATGCTGATGCCAGAGGCAGTTCTGCCGTGCCGTGCCGGTGCCAGTTCTGCCGTGCCCTGCCGGTGCCGGTGCCAGTTCTGCCGTGCCGTGCTGTGCCGTGCCGGGTCAGGCGGAGCTCCCCGCCGCTCCCAGCGCAGCCGAGGCTCTGGCGGAGCCGCTCCAGGCTCTCCCCGCCGGCACAAGCCCCTCCGCAGCCCGGGCCTGGGGCTGCTGCAGCCTTTGCGCCGGGCTCGGTCTGTACCTCCGTGCCTCGGGGCTTCAGGCGCACAGCCCCGGTTCGTTGTTTCCTTTTTTATCGCCTCAAGCCCAAAGAACTGGGTGGCAGATCCAGAGGAATGGACAGAGGGAGGAGGGAGCTGGGATTGCTGGAGGAAGGACGGGAGGGTTCCCGTACAGCAGAGGCTGCAGGTAGGGCAGGGACACAGGAGCACCAGTAAAATGTAGCATTTGACGCTTGAAAGTAATTCTAGTTCTGTGGACATGCTGCCAAGGTGTGTGTTATCTGGACAGAAAAATGCTCTCGGGCTGCTATTTCCAGTGTATCTGTGGTCATTTCAATTGCAGATTTGTTTTTTAAGGCAAATCTGAAGTTATTATTGTTAGACATGTTTTCCTTGTGCTTTTTAATAAGCTTCTAAAAAGTTCTGAAAACTCAGTATCTTTAGGAGCGGTGATGTTCCTGATCCGTGGGTAATCAGCCCACCTCCAGCTGCCTGAGCACTGCAGGTCACTGTGGCCTGAGCTGACATCCCTGAGGGATGGAGCATGGAATCATAGAATCACAGAACTGATAAGGCTGAAAAAACCCTTGATGATCATCAAATGCAACTACTGACCCACAGGACCGCCATGTTCACCTCTAAACCGTGTCCCTAAGTGCCACATCTGCATTTTTGAACACTTCCAGGGATGGTGACTCCATCACTGCCCTTAGCAGGACTAAACAACCTCTTCTGTGTAGAAATCTTCCCTGATCTCCAACCTAAACCTCCCCTGGTGCAACTTGAGGCTGCTTGCTCTCATCCTGAGGAATTCAGCTGGGGTCTCTCCTCCTGGCCCCTTTCCCCCCTCTGCTCATGGCCCTGCAGGGCTCTCCCAGGCTGTGCCAGCGGCTCTGCCCCGCGCAGGACCAGGGCAGCAGCTGGGACCTCAGTACAGGAATAAAGAACTGGGACAGCAGCGTCCCCAAGGGGCAGAGAGCACATCCCAGGGTGTGCCGGTGCTGGCCTGCCCTGCCTGCTGCAGCCCTGGGCTGGGCTGGGCTGGGCTGGAAGGGCTGGAATGTCTCACCTGTGCTGACTGCTCTATGCTGGCTGCTCTGGCTGCCTCCAGCACGAGGGACTCAGCTCCTGCCTTTTTCTCCCCTGTTCAGCCTGGCCAGTGGTGGTTTGACCCCAGGAGCAGCAGAATGATGGGCAACTGCTCCCAGGGTTTGTGATCCCAGGTCCAAGATTCATCTTTCCATCAGAAAAATCCTTTAATTTCCTGCCAGTGCCCGCAGGGTGGTTTCTTGTTCTTGCATTAGTATGAAAAAGTAACTGAAACATCCTTTTCACCTACACAGTATCAATCATTTAATAACTTCCTGGTCAATGCCCCTTCCAAAAGATCACAGTTCCTGACTCTTTTATTACCTGGTTGCACCTATTGTGTTTCATTTAGGAGAATTGAGTGGACTAATGAGCGCCTGCCATTTAGCCTTCTGCAGCATCATAATGCTTTTCCCCTGATTTCACATCTCCTGCCACTGTAGTGCCTTATTTACATTGCTGTGTGCACAGCAGATGTCCTCAGTGATGACTTGATCTTTCCTCCTAAATCTCTGTCTGCAGGGTATGCCAAATTGTATTTTTAAATGTAGATTATCTTGTACTTTCATGGATTGAATTTCATGTTGCTAAGTTACATATTTTTTCTAGTTTGAGGTTACTGTTTGGCTGCCTTGTCCTCTTTCCTGACTGACCTACATAATCCTCTGTTATCAGCAGGTTTTTATGTCCTGCCCCTTACCAGGTCACCAGAACAGCACACAGTGCCAGCCCCAGCTGTGGCCTTGGAGCTCGCAGCTGGGGATCTCCTCCCTGGAGCAGTAACTCCTTGGTTTTGATGCCTCACCTGTGGCTGGAGTTTGTTGCACATGACACCGCTCAGCCTCCTGGCTGTGCTCAGTGATCCCTGTGGGTCCCATCCAGCTCAGATACTCTGTCATTCCACAGAAGTTAATCACAGGAGTGTCTCTGTGAAAGAGACCCACATTTCCATCCTCCCCATCGCTTTCCGTGCCAGGATTCGCTGTGGTCGCTGCAGCCCCAAGCACAGCCCCTGCCTGCTGGCAGTCTCTGCCTCGCTGGGCAGGGCTTCCTGGGCATTTCTCCCCTGAATGTCCCCTGTGAGCTGTAGGGATTTGCGTGGTGCCCATTCTGTGCCAGGCTGTGGTGACCCGGAGCAGAGCAGCCACAGGCACTGCCCCACGGTGCCCAGAGCCCCTGAGAGCTGCAGCCCCTGGCTCAGAGCCCCAGCACAGCCTGGCTGGGCCCTGGCTCCCGTCCCAGCGGGGCCGCAGGCACACGGACACGGCCCCCGGCCACTTTCCCTGGAGGAAAAGGATTGCGGATCCTCAGCCCAAATCCCAGATTACCCAGCTGCCACACTAACCCAGTAGCTGGGAGAGGGCTCCTCTGCAGCTTCCCCAGCCTGCAGGAGGAGGTGTAGGCGGGAATGTTGTGCTGGATCTGTGTTACGTAGCACATTTCACATGGAAAAGCAGGGCCACTGCTTCTCCTGATCATCTGCACGAGTCCTTGAGGGGGACATCCCTGCAGGGGAGGAGGCTTCCCGAGAGCAGGCATCAGGCAGGAGATGCCACTTGGGAATGAGTCACCTGGCCTCAGAAGTGAACTCCGGGAAGTCACTTTTAGTGGCTCAATGGAGAGCAAAAGCAGAGGCAGCTGTCCAAGTTCCTCTTCCTCCCCCCCCCCCTTTTTTTTTCCTATTTTGTTGTTAGTCTTGGCACAAAAAAAGGTTATAGAGCTCTTGTGTTGAAAATAAGATTTTACCAGCGAAATGGATCATAGAATCCCAGATTGGTTTGGGTTGGAAGGGACCTTGGAGCTAATCCAGTGCCACCCCTGCCATGGGCAGGGACACTTCCACTGTCCCAGGCTGCTCCCAGCCCTGTCCAGCCTGGCCTTGGACAATCGGATGGGGCAGCCACAGCTGCTCTGGGCAGCTTGATCATTCCTTGGACATTCCTGAGAGTTAAAGTGAGGGTGAAGCAGACTTTTCTTCCCCCTGGGCTCTGGGTGTGCCGTGGGGCAAGGAGGTCTCAGTCCCTCCCTCGGATGGGCTCGGTGGAGCTGCAGGGCAGTGGTATCTGCATGCCAGGCAAACTGGCTGCAAAGGTCCCTGCAGCATTTCCAAGCAAATCAGCTTTAAACAATCAGATTACAGCTGCAAAGTCCTCAGCCATGTGCCTGTGCTGCAGAGCTGCCCAAGGGCAGCAGCACGGGGTCACCTCTGTGGTTGGGGGCTGTGCCTCGATAGCCCCTGGGCTCAGGGTTTGGCTGGTGCCACACCAGTGCTTCCCACTGCTCTCTGAGTTCTCTCCCATGTACCTGCAGCCTTTTCCTTCCCACCTGTTGCTCTGTCTCTCCTCTGGCAAACACGGGCTTTGTTCTGCCAGCTTGGTCAGGGCTTCTGGCTCACCATGAGGGAGGACATTTTGCTTTTAGGATTTTATTCAATCATCTTCCAGGGGCTGCTTTTGTAATAAAATCCTTTTTATAATGGATCTTTTCTTTATAGTTGGAAATATTTGTTTAGCCAGTGCCTAAAGGGGCTCCAGGAGAGCTGGAGAGGGACTGGGGACAAGGCAGGCAGGGACAGGACCCAGGGAATGGCTGCCAGTGGCAGAGGGCAGGGCTGGATGGGATCTTGGGCAGGAATTGTTCCCTGGCAGGGTGGGCAGGCCCTGGCACAGGTGCCCAGAGCAGCTGGGGCTGCCCCTGGATCCCATTTTACCAGTTCCTGTGTTCTGAACCCATTTGCCATCTCTGGATGAGGTTTCTCTGTTACCTGCCCAGCAGTCTGGAAGCTCTGGTGGAAGCAGCACGGTGTTTGTTTCTCTGCCTGCCCCCAGAACGTGCCTAAAGCTCTCCTGGTCATCCCCAGGGCCACCTTCCCAGCTGGGAGCTCACTGGGGGGCTGCTCCCACGGGAGCTGCTGCTGCCAGCCCCTGGAGGGCTGGGAATGGTGAGACCCCCTGGCACTGCTGCCCCAGAGGTGCCACCCCTCCCAGCACATCCCCAGCCCCACTGCTGCTCTGGGCACACTCTGCTTGCTCTCCCATCACCATTCACGTTTATCTATAGGTGTTGGTGCTCTGGGCACACTCTGCTTGCTCTCCCATCCCCACTCACGTTTCTGGGTGTTGCTGCTCTGCGTGTATTCCGTGTTTCTGAGCCCAGGATCACATTTTCTGTTCAGTAACAGGACAGAGGTGGGCTGGCTTTAGCGAGGAGACTTGCAGCAAATGTCACAGAAAGGTCATTGACACCAGGCTATTTAGTAATGAAAATTCAGGTTTGAAATAATCTGATCTTCAATTTTTTCAGGCTGCAGGAACAACTTTTCACTAGAGCCTGATGGACATCTCCCAGCTGTTTGCATTTGGGAGATTAATCAACTTTCCATTCAAATTCTTGTCTGTTGCTGTGAAATGTCAATTTTTATCTTGATTTGGAGCTGGGCACACACCTACTAAGATTTAAACACACTGTCAAATAGAAATGTAATTTTTGGATAGTCTGGGTCAGCCTAAAGAAAGGTTCCTACTCCCATCAGTGTCTTTTCCTGCTGCCCAGTTCCCTACTGCTGAATTTAATGATGATGAGTCAGTCTGGAAATTAACCTTAATTCTGAAACCCAAAGCACAGCAGTTTCATTGCCACTGTTGAGTCTGTTATTTTTCAAGCTCATTTATAAATTGAATAAATCCAAGAACTGAAAATCTTTTGTAAGAGTGTAGCAATTAAATACTGCCTTTTCCATCCTCAAATCCAGCTGTGTTGTGTGTTGGTGCCGAAGAGGGTTGGAGAGGTAGCATTAAATAGTTATTTAGGGATGTTAATAACATGCTTAAAATGTTTCCATCAAGTGCTTTTGGATGGTGCAATGCCATCTGTGTTCCAGTTGATTTAGTTAATTATACAGGCATGAATTCCTTGGGAGAAGGGATGGCATTGCTCTAACAGCTTGTTTGTGAGCAGGGTAACGCAGTGACACCCTATGAAACTCATGGAATTGGGTCTGAAATATATTCCTCACTAACAGTCCTCCCCAAATGACGCTGAGTTACTCCAGTTTAATGGATAATTTGGATGGCTGTGTTATTGGGGTTTATTGCAGAAACCCAAATGGATTTTTGTACCTTAAATATTGGAGGTTATTTCAAAAAAGAAAAGGAGAAATTACTTTCCTACCTATTCACCTGTTTTTAATTAATTATTGCTCTTCATGCAAATTAGCGCTAAGAGTTGTGCAATTAAACAGGTGTCCTGCTTTAAAACGTACCTGTTGGGATTTAACATTTATTAACATTCATTTAGCAGCAATTGTGTCTGCCAGTCTTGCGTTCAGAGACTGCCCTGAGCTGGGACCCACAGCTCCTGCTCCTGGCCCTGCCCAGACCCCCAGCAATCCCCCCTGGCATCCCTGGGCAGTGTCCAAAGGCTCCTGGAGCTCTGGCAGCCCCGGGCATTCCCTGGGGATCTGGGCAGTGCCAGAGCCTGCGGGGATGAATTTTTCCCTAAACCCCCGGCCCAGCTCCAGGTGTTCCCTATAAACCAGAATTAGGTTCATAATTGACACCCCTCTGTGGATTGCACCTAGCACAAAACCCAAGGAGCCTGCCCAAAACCCACGCTGAAGAACTGCAGGGTGGGATTTTGGTCCGTGGGTGTGGCACAGGCAACTTCACACACCAGGGGCCAGAGCAGCCTGGGAGCTGCCAGTGTAGAGCTTGCAAAGGACCTGATCCATCCATCAATGAGTTAAAGCCAACAATGGTGGAAGGATTAATCTTTGAGGAGAAATTCAGGTCAGTCGGGATTTGACATGAGTCTGTTACAGCTGCTGCTGGAATTGATCTAATCCTCAGCAAAACTTTGGCTAGACTTCCATCTGCAGAGATGTCAGGGCTGGGGGGTGGAATTATTTAGAATCTAAAGGAGATATTATTTCATGAAAGAAAATATTGGCAAGTGTTGGTTGGTTATTTATTTCCCTCCTGGAGATGGAGACTTGCTCTACTCCAGCCAGCTGTAGCTACCAGGGTGTGCTAACTGCAGTGTGAGGAGCCTGCAGCTTCCTCAGCAAGAGCGTGCACGAGTCAGATGTGCCTCTGGGACATCTGAGTTGAGTCACAAACATTGCTTGTATTTCTTAAAAAAGTATTTTATCAAATTAGTCTCAATCTAAACAGCGCAGAGAAAAAAATCTTCATAGAATGTCCAGGGCAGGGAATGAAGCTGGGAAGGGGCTGGAGAATCCCTGAGGGAGCTGGGAAGGGAATGGAGAATCCCTGAGGGAGCTGGGAAGGGGCTGGAGAATTCTTGAGGGAGTTGGGAAGGGGCTCAGCCTGGAGCAAAGGAGGCTCAGGGGGAATTCCTGGCTCTGCACAGCTCCTGGCAGGAGGGGACAGCCGGGGGGATTTGGGATCTGCTGGCAGGGAACAGGGACAGGAGCAGAGGGAACGGCCCCAGGCTGGGCCAGGGCAGCTCAGGGTGGGCACAGCAGGAATTTCCCCATGGAAAGGGAGCTCAGGCCTTGGAAGTGCCCAGGGAGGGCTGCAGTGCCCATCCCTGGAGGTGCCCCAGGAACCCCTGGAGGTGGCACTGGGAGCTCTGGGCTGGGGACAGGGTGGGGCTGGGGCACAGCTGGGGCTCCATGGGCTGGCAGGGATTTTCCAGCCCCAGGGGTTCCAGGCCTGGATTCTGTGGTTCTGCATGTGAAGGAAATGCACAACAGAACCCTGTGTGCAGGACAATTCATGTCTTGGCCATAGTTCTTGATCTCAGCTGCCTGCTCACTCCTTTTCCATGCAATTTCCAGCAGGTTTCCTTCTCACCTTGCAGCTGAGTGAGTGATACACTGTTTGTGTGGATATGTGACAAGTGTTTATGTGGATAAAGCACAACTCCAGCATGGGACACGATTGCATTGGCTTTGCATGAAATTCCTTTTCAGAGGAAAACTCATTTTCTTGCATTCGCTCTACAGGCTGGTGCAATCCCTAATGGAACATGGATATTTCTCATAGGAGGAAGTGGGGACTCAGCCACGAACAGTGTTCCATTTTCTTTCTATTATAATATTTCAAGGTGCACCAGGGGCTCAAAGAGATTTGTTTAAACTAATTAATCAGAACAATTTGTCAAAACCAGAGAACACCAGTGCTCACAGGGCTGTGGCAGACATTGGAAATGTTCCATATTTGTAAGCACAGTGTTCTGCTTTCAAATATTGGTACCCTGGCTAGGTATTAATTCAGTTATTCTTAAGCATGGTGAAACATTCATTTCGGCAATGCTACCTAGAAAACACATTTCCCAATTAGTCTTGATGTCTGAATTGCCAGTCAGGAGTCAAAGGGAGCGCTGAGCCCCGCTCAAGGCAGCTCTGATGCATTATTGATGCTGTTTTCAATATCAAACATGCCAGGAATCAGATGCATAATCTATTCTCCCAGCAGCAAAAATATGATGACCTTTGTGTTCTGTTAAGGAGATGTGTGTGAGAGCGGCCCCTTCTGTGGAACTCACTGGAAGAATAAAGGAGAAGTCCCGAGGCAGGCGGCTGCTCGTGCAGGGAATGTCTCCTGTGCCCGGAGCTGTGGGGAGGGGGAGCTGTGCCCTGCAGGGCCAGGGGCTGTGCTCAGTGCTGGCCCCCAGGTCCCAGCCCCGTGTGCCCTCAGCCCAGGCTGCTCCTGCCTGCTTCTGGGCCAGCACGGGGCCACTGCCCTGGGCACGTGTCCGGGAGCTGGGCTCTCCCGTGCTTGTGCTCAGTGGCCACTCAAGGCTGGCCTGGCACTTGGCCCGGGTCACAGCTGGCTCCCCTGGCCAAGGCAGGCTCCAGCAGGCACAGCTGCTGCTGGGCCACCCTCGTGGGAGCACAAGCCACCACTTTGATGGCTCCAACAAAGGCAGTTGTCCCCGGCACGCACACGAGGCCATGGCTGTCACTGGGGGCTGCTGTTGTCAGCCCTGTTTCCACTCTTGCCCTGGGAGTGGCAGCCTGGCGTGTCCGGCTCTGCTGTGCCCAGCATCGCCTGGGCACTGCCAGCCCTGCCCCGTGCTCACATCCCCTCCTGGCCCAAGGGAGCCTCCACCCCTCCTCTGGCCCCCCCACCCCTCCAAGAGGGGCTGCAGGTTTGGGAGGGGGTTTAGGGTCACAGTGGGCATTCCTGGACTGTCCTGGGCACGGCCAGGAGTGGATTTCAATGCTTGGCATGAGATGTGTCAATTCATACAATTAACCCTTTGTAATGTTTTAAAGAAAATGAAAAAGCTGTAACACCGTAAGTATCAGGATCTGTGGTTCTACAAATTGACCTCAGACAGAATTCCCACCCACCAAGTGAACTCTGCTCCACAGTGCCAGCTCCTGAGTTTCCTTTTCTGTAAGCACACAAATGTAAATTCTCACAGCCCTCGTCTGTCCAAAAGAATCCTGTTAGCAATTGCTCTCTCAGATCCCTGTACCATTCAAATTATGATTTGTCTGCCATTCATGTGGAAGCAGCTAAAGCTTGTTGGTTGCTGCTTCTGGTTTCCCCAGGTCGTGAACTAACCTGGCTCTCACTGCCTCTGCCTTTGGAGGGAATCCTCTAAGAAAATGATTGTAATGTGCACAAAGGCCTCGGTGGCTGCAGCAGGTAGAACTCTGTGCCTGTGGCTACAGCCTGCCCCATTTTTCATCCATAAATAAAGAGGGTTTTAAATCTCCATTGGTGTGTTGTGTCTGCTTGCACAAAGGAGCAAGAATCTTAAATGTGAAGAACGTGTACTTATGTTACAGATTTTTCAGGCAATACCTTTAAAATTCCATTTATTTTTATTTATTTGCCCAACCAAACATGTTTCTTTTTATAGAAACTTCCAGGCTACAAAGTCAGGCTGAGAAACAGCAGAACTGAGAGAGTTCTGACATTAATTGTCCAGAGCAAGTACCAACTTGCTCTGGACAATTATNAGGCTGAGAAACAGCAGAACTGAGAGAGTTTGTACCAACTTGCTCTGGACAATTAATGTCAGGATTGTCATTTTATTCTCTCACTTGTTTCTCTAGCCTCCCTCCTCCCATGTGACCCAACGTGGATGTGTAGTGGCTGCTTGTGCTGGGATTTCTCTGGCTCTCTGCAGCTCTGCCCTGCCAAACTCCAGCCACTCTCCCAGCCTTATATCCTATTTTTATATGCCCAGAGCAGCTGCCTCCCTCGGCTCTTTCCTCCCTGATAGATTCAAATTTTTGCTCTTAGAATTCAAACCAGGCTTTGTTTTCTTGTGGTGTTGTTGTGGAGGTTGGTTTTGTTGCTGTCTTGCTGTTCTAATTTTTCTTTGCTCTCTCCTTGCAGCTGCCCTGACCTGCTCAGCCCCATCCCGTGCCTGGGCAGGGACAGTGCCTCTGCTGTGGTGTGAGCTGATCATGAGGGGCAGAGCGAGGCACTGATCAGCCAGGAGCTCTGCTGCCCCCGTGAACAGGAGTGGTACTGGAAAGGTTGGAAATGCTCTCCCAGATCTCAGCACTTTTTAATGGAGTTCTGTAGTACAACCATCCCATGATTCCATGATTCTATGAAAACAGAATAGAAATAAAATCTTCCCAGCAGCTGTTATCTCCGAGCTGTGGCAGTGCCAGGGGGGTGCGTGGATGTCCCTCCTGAACATCCACAGCCTCTGTGCCCTGAGGATCCCAAATCCTCTGTGCCCTGAGGATCCCATATTCTCTGTGCTGTGAGGATCCCATATTCTCTGTGCCCTGAGGATCCCATATTCTCTGTGCTATGAGGATCCCAAATCCTCTGTGCTGTGAGGATCCCAAATCCTCTGTGCTGTGAGGATCCCAAATCCTCTGTGCTATGAGGATCCCATATTCTCTGTGCTGTGAGGATCCCAAATCCTCTGTGCCGTGAGGATCCCAAATCCTCTGTGCTGTGAGGATCCCAAATCCTCTGTGCTGTGAGGATCCCAGTGCAGATGAAGGAACAGGACCCTGCCTGGCAGGAGGGCTCACCTGGGGGATGAGGACCTGCTCCCAGGGAACAAGGGATGGGCCAAGAGGAAATGGTGGCACCAGAGGAGGTTCAGGCTGGATATTGGGCTCCATGGGAAGGTCTGTCCAGCCGTGGCACAGGCCCCGTGCAGATGTGAAGTCCCCAAACCGGGAGGGATTTAAAAGCCGTGTGGATGTGGCACCTGGGGGCGTGGGGCACTGCCAGTGCTGGGGGAACTGAGAGGACTTTTCCAGCGGGAACAGAGCTGTGATTCCAGCCTTGCCCAGGGAGCCCAGCCCCTCAGCTGCTGGGGCTGGCGTGTCCCCACTGCAGGGCAGTGACAGCGCTGTCCCTCCCGCAGGCCCCAGAAGATGTGAGCGGAGCCAGCGGGGCCGTCGCTCGCCATGGCCAAGAGGGGCTCCAGCAGCCGCGCCAGGGGGGACAAGCCCGACGCCCTGGCTGCCCTGCAGGCTGCCAACGAGGAGCTCAGGGCCAAGCTCACCGACATCCAGATCGAGCTCCAGCAGGAGAAGAGTAAGGTGGGCAGCCTCCCTTCCTCCGAGCGCGGCGTTCGGAAAGCTCCGAAATGCCAGCGCTCTCTTTGCTGGTGCTTCTGCCTCCCTTTGGTGCTAAGTTCATTTGGATTTTGTGCTCACATACCGGCTGCTTACCCACATGTACAATGCTAAACCTCAGCTCTGCCTCCAGCTAATTCCCAGATTCCAAGGAGAATTGCACAGCTCTCCCTCAGCCTCTGGGTGAGGGACAGCTGATGGGGCTGGAGTCTCAGCTCTAAGAGTTCCCAGCTCTTGCTTTCAGATCACTTCTCAGCAAGAGCATGGACTATTCATTTGCTTTTCCCTAACTCCCCAAATCAGTTTCCACTGATAAACTTTGGGGGGTTTTCAATTCCAGAATAGAAACATGTTACCATGCAGAGACAAAAGTATAGTCTGCTTTTTTCCATGAATTTGCATCATTATTAGGCATTTTACACCATGAATCCAACACACATGTACATATAAATAGAACATCTGTTAATCCTTTTGCTGTGAAGCAACATTTGCAGCTTGAAGGCTGAGGACTTTGTTCTCCTTCTCCCCATCCTTCACAGCCACTTCAGGCCATGGCTTCTCTAGCATTTATGGCATGGTGTTAAATTGAAACATCACTTGAGCCTTATGTGGTCAGGTACAGTCAGTTATTTCTGCTGAATAATTCATCACTCAAAAAGCATCTGGTAAAATGCAGCTGTTCCAGGAGCTTCCACTGAGCTTTTTGTGTCCTGCTGATGCATGTGCAGCTTGGGTCTGTGTGCCTGAGCGTGCCACAGTGATGGCCTTGGCATCTGATTTTTCCCTTATTCTGGGGGGAATGTGCTGTGAGAGCTTCTGCAGAAGGACTCAGACTTACTCAGAAGGTACTGACTGATTCCTCAATGTGCATTAAACGTGAGTCTGCAAGAAAGAAAGGTCTTTGCTACCACCAGTTTGTAGACACAACACATAGCAGCATTGAGGTGTTACACTCTAAAGTCATCTGTAGCATTTTTATATAATATCATGATATGTAGTCATTGTTTGGTTGATTGAAAATACTACACTTTTTTGCTTTTCATTACAGGTCAGCAAGTTGGAAAGGGAGAAAAATCAGGAAGTGAAGCAGATCAAGGAGCACGAACAGCATAAAAGCACAGTGGTGGTCACAGAGCTCAAAGTCAAACTTCATGAAGACAAAATGAAAGAGCTCCAAGCTGTTCGAGAAACACTTCTGAGACAGCACGAAGCTGAACTCCTCAGAGTAATAAAAATTAAAGATAATGAAATCCAGAGACTCCAGACCCTGCTCAACGCCGTGCGGGACGGGGGCCCGGACAAGGTGAAAACGGTGCTGCTCACCGAGGCCAAGGAGGAGGCCAGGAAGGGCTTTGAGGTGGAGAAAATCAAAATGCAGCAAGAAATTTCTGAGCTGAAGGGGGCTAAGAAACAGGTAGAGGAGGCTCTCACGATGGTCATCCAGGCTGACAAAATCAAAGCAGCGGAGATACGGAGTGTGTATCACCTGCACCAGGAGGAGATCACCAGGATCAAGAGGGAGTGCGAGCGGGAGATCCGCAGGCTGGTACGTGTCTCTCTGCTGCTCTGCCTGTGCTGGTGATGGGAAATGATCAGTGCTGGGCTCACTGGGCAGGTGTTGAAACTTCAGGGCTTGCTCCAGGTCTGTTTTACATTTACTAGGAGAAAGGGCAAACTGGTTTTTGAAAGGATTAGGATGTTTTGTAAGAAGGTTCTTTATCCACATCAGAGCCTGTTGATGATGTTCACACTGAAGGTATCAGGAAGAGCCCTCAGGTTCCTGGCTGGTCAGGGGGATGCTACAACAGTTGTTTCTTGGGTTATGCCTCTATTTCCTCACCACGAGTTCCTTCCTGATCCACCTTGGTCCCTCCCTTTCCCTGCCTTTGCCAGCTCCCATGAACATCCCACAGTGAGGCTTACACAATCCCAAATGCTCTTTTTCTGCACCCCTGAGTGCTACACATGCAGCAGGGCATTCAGGGGCAGTTCCTCTCCATACCCACCGTGGTGTTTTCCCCAGGACAGGGGCTGGTTCTGCTCCTCTGGCAGCTCCCACCTGGGCAGCTCCCTGGGATCTCACCTGGCTCTCAGGGACCCTCTGTGTGTGGCTGCTCAGCTTGCCCTTACCTAATCCAACATTTGATCCTCAGCTGCAGCAGCTCCAGTCTCAAAGGCAAGAGTTCCACACCTGTGGCTTTGGAGTTTTCCTCTGGCGTGTGTGGGAACTGCCTGGGGAGGTTGGCAGGGATGGTGGTGCTTGGAAAAAGGGGGAAATCCCTGTGGGAGGGAGCTCCCTCTTTGCACCAGAGCCTGGCAGGCCACCAGCACCTCTGAGGGGTTCAGTGTCTGCTGCAGACCCGGCCTTGTGAGCCACACACCCCTGAGTGCAGGGAGGGTGTCCCTGGGCTGCTGTTGCCCTTCCCTGGGACGTGGGAACACCCCCATGCTCTCGTGGTGCGTGTTTTGGGTCTTGTCTCAGTGTTTTTGTGGTGTCACCATCATTTTGTGTTTGCCATGCTGTTTGACAGCACTCAGTGTCCTGGTACAAACCCATCCAGGTCTCTCCTAAGTCATTAACTCTTAGCTGTTATCCAAATTCTGAAAAAATGCAAAATGCCCAAAGAGCTTGCAGCCTGGCCCCAGGTCTAAGGTTGGCAGAGAGCACCTGCAGGACCTCCTGCCCTGGCATCCCCTGAGCCCCGACCCACAAAGGGCCTGGCAGGGACTGGCACAGCTGCTGGGGAGTGTCCCCTGCCCTTATTTGGCCTCCTCTCCTCTCAGACTTCAGGCTGTTACAGTTTTTTCATAGGTTATTTCATTTTTATGAAGAGGATATTAAAAACCATTTATAGCAAACTGCTCTATTGATGCTGTTCAAACGTCCTGCAGTGTAAGTACCTTCTTCTCTAGCCACACATCACTGGTGCATTGATTTCATACATCACACTGAATGGGGGGCTAATGGACATCCTAAATAAACTTGCTGCATCACATGGAAAGTCCTCACTAATGGCCTTTAATGTAGAAGCTGTAAAATAAATATGGCCTTAGTTATAGGGAACAGAGTGGTTCAGCGGGATGTCTTATAAACTGCCTTTGAAAATCAAACTTTTTAAAATTTCCTGCTTGAAAGAATCAGCACATCCCCCGAGCCCGGCTCTGCTCGGGAATCGGCACTGGCCGTGCTGGGGCTGCTCAGCAGTGAGCACACACCAAATCCTCTCCTGGCTGCTGGGGCTGGGGCTGGAACTGCTCCCTGGTGAGCACACACCAAATCCTCACCTGGCTGCTGGGGCTGCTCAGCAGTGAGCACACACCAATTCCTCACCTGGCTGCTGGGGCTGGGGCTGGAACTGCTCCCCGGTGAGCACACACCAAATCCTCACCTGGCTGCTGGGGCTGCTCAGCGATGAGCACACACCAAATCCTCTCCTGGCTGCTGGGGCTG